>JAYEVD010000184.1:0-307300 GCA_036346405.1 Phyllostachys edulis | reverse complement strand
TTGTTCTTGAGTCGACTCTTGTTGTGTTCAGACCGCCAGACGGGACTCTGCTTGTCATCGCCCTCGGCCGGATTCGCAGCGTCTTTGGGAGCTCGACCGCTTCATCTTCCTTCCGCTGTCTCCACCAAATTACGGCCACTACCACTACCTCTGCTCTTCTCAAGTCCTCCACTACATCTTTTGCTCAAGGCACCATCGTCTCGGTCATCTCTGTGGCTCGCGTCTATCGTCTTTAGTCGGTCGTGGTGTTCTTGGGTCTGTTTCTAGGGACACCTCTTTACCTTGTATGGGTTGCAAGCTTGGCAAGCAGCTGCAGCTCCCCTATCCCACTAGTGCTTCTATTTCTACTTGTCCTTTTGATCTTGTTCACTCTGATGTTTGGGGTCCGACTCCCTTCGTTTCGAAAGGGGGTCATCGCTATTATGTGATCTTTATTGATGATTATTCTCGTTATACTTGGATCTACTTCATGTCCGAGCGCAAATTGTTTCTTTCTATCTATCGATGTTTGCCACCATGGTTCGCAGACTCGCTTTGATTCATCATTCGTGTTTTTCGTCTTGCCGACTGCCGGTGAGTATCTCTCTCGCTTATGTCGCTTTCTCGTTGAAAGGTGGCACTCTTCCTCAAGACTTTGTCCCGTGCTCACGCCGAATGGTGTCTCGAGCGTAAACATCGCCACTTGCTTGAGACCGCCGCGCTCTCATGCTTGCCTCCTCTGTTCCCCCTCACTGGCCGAGGCTATTTCTCTCCGCTTTTCGATCAACCTCTGACCTTCTCTCGCTCTTCAGGTTCTACTCTGTTGAGCGTCTCTTTGGTCAAGCTCGAGTATAGTCATCTTCGCAGCTTTGGTCAGGTTCTGCTTTCGCCCTTCTTCCACCTCGTGAGCGCACAAAGTCGATCGCTCACCGCTTGAGTGTGTTTTTCTTAGCTACGCCTTGAGCATAAGGGTTATCGTTGTTATGACCTGTTGCTCGAGGATGAGGATTTCTCGGGATGTCACTTTTGACGAGTCCCGCCCTTATTACCCTCATTCCCCCACTGTCAGCCCGGATTCTCTTGCTGAGTCGATCTCCTTTCTGATTTTTCCTGACTCTCAGCTTTCCACCACTATTTCGCCTCATCCTCCATCTACTCCTCCTCCGGCTCCATCTGTTCCGCCTCCATCGGATTTTCCTTCTTGCTCGTTTGTTGAGGCTCCATCTTTACCCTTGCACTACTCTCGCCGTCCTCGGCCTCCTACTTCCTCTCTTGAGCCTCCGTCTCTGCTGGGCCCTGTTCCCAGTCCTCCCTCTCCATCATTGTTGGGTCCAGCTCCGTCTTCTCCTCCCAGATATTCTCTTCGTGATCGCCACACCATCAGGCCGCCTGCGCGCTATGGCTTCGCCGCCGCTACTCTTTCTGAGCCTACGACCTATCGTGAGGCCGCTGCTCACCCTGAGTGGCAGCTTGCGATGTCTGAGGAGATTGCTGCTTTGGAGCGCACTAGCACTTGGGATCTTGTGCCCTTGCCTGCGCGTGTTACTCCTATCACGTGTAAATGGGTGTACAAGATCAAGACCCGCTCAGATGGTTCTCTTGAGCGCTACAAGGCTCATCTTGTAGTGCGTGGTTTTCAGCAGGAGCATGGTCGCGACTACGATGAGACTTTCGCCCCTGTCGCTCACATGACCACTGTTCGTACTCTCCTTGTTGTGGCCTCTGTTCGCCAGTGGCCCATCTCTCAGTTGGATGTTAAGAATGCCTTTCTCAATGGTGAGTTGCGTGAGGAGGTCTACATGCTCTGCCCCATCCTCCACCGACCGGCCCACTGCTTCTCCTCCGCCCCGTCCTCCACCGGCCCCGCTGCTCCTTCGCCTTCCCCATCCTGCACCGGTCCCGCTGCTTCTCCTCCGCCTGCCCTCCACCGGCTTTCGCCGCTTCTCCTCTGCCCCGTTCTTCATCGGCCCCGCTGCTCCTTCGCCTTCCCCATCCCCTACCGCCCCATCGCTTCTCCTCCGCCCCATCCTCCACCAGCCCTGCTGCTTATCCTCCGCCGCCGTCCTATCTCGCTTGGTAGACGTCCTCCGCCACCTCCCCTTTCTCCTTCCCCATCCTCTTCCTCAGTAGCCCAATCCTCCACCGCCTGCCCTCCTTGGCCACCCTTCTCCACCACCCCTTTCTCCTTCCCGTCTCTTCCTTCGCCGCCCCCTCCTACACCGCCCCTTCGCCTTCCCCATCCTCCTTCCGTGGCTCCATCCTCCACCGCCCCACCCTCCTCCCACCGCCTCGCCCATGACGTCCACTTTGCCACCCCTAGCACCGACGAGGCGATGAGGATTGCGACGCCGACGACCTATACGGCGACTTCAACCTCGGGCTTGCCTTCCTCCCTCTCCTGCCTAGGATTTGTTGATTTCAATTCAATTTTTGTTTTGTTTGTTTATCATGTGTACACAACTTGTAATGGCTGTTATACTAAATTTGTTTTGCTGGATCTCACTTTTAAGAACTGGTGAAATTTTGGGTGTCAAATTTGGGCCTTTGGGTGTGAAATTTTGGGTGATTTGGGGATCATGTTTTGGTGGATGTTAGGGAGCTCCTGGCGTCCCGGGCCGAGTCCAACGAAGAGGAAGTAGCGGCGCTGACTGGGGGGCTCCTGGTCCTAGGTCCTGGCATCTTGGGCCGTCCGGCGAGGACGAAGCATGGCACTGATTGGGATGGAGTGCCGCATTTGACACGAGGTGGTGTGTTTCTCGCTCGGCTCGTGAGGGCTCGCAAGCCGGCTCGAGCTTCCCTCCGAGCCGAGCCGAGCCGAGCCGACTTTACATGTGAGCTTGATCGAGCCTGGATCGAGCAGACTCGGCTCAGCTCACTTCCAGCCCTACTTCTACTACCATATACGCATGCACATTATTCCCTCAGAGAACTCATAGTCCATATGTTATGCAACTAGCCAGTTACTAGACTACATAGATGCAACGAGTTTTGTTCACCAAACTACATAACAAATGTATACAATCGGGTTTGAGAAAAAAAAAAAGTACCACCAATTTTGAAAGATAATTTAGAGCCAAATACATAACGCTTTCTTCTCTGAGACAACATCACAAATAAATAAGTACCAGGTTGTGAAGATAATTTAGAGTCAAATACACAACAATTTCTTCGACAAACAACATAACAGATAGAAAGAAGTACTAGGTTGTAAGATAATTTAGTAACGGGAGATGATTTGACATTGTTAACCGGACAAAATATAGTGCCGTCAAAATGCTGAGCCTAAAATGGCATGGAAAGAGGTAAAGAACACCTTCTTGATTTCTCAATCGTACAATTTTTTTGACTTTTCTCATGACCACTCAACAGTAGCATATATTCCTCTCTTGCATTATCACTAGCACTAGGATGGTAATGTCTTGCGATGTCAGCTTGCTGAATTTGTATTGGTGTGAGAACCTGTTGTTTTTTTAATATGACCTAATGAATTTGCATGATTATGTGCAAATGTATTAGGGACTTGCGCGCTATGCCACACCGGTGTTTGCAGTGTGTTTACAGGGCAGAGGGTGTTTTGAACTATACACAGAGAATTATGTTGGCAGAGAGCATATATGATGTATATAAACGTATAATGTTTTTTGATTTGCATAACTGATTGGCTTAGGAGTAAGACGAAGTGGTAAAACTTATTGCCATGGATGAATAAAACCAACAAACAATAGATTAGATGAACACATATCTATAGCATGAGTATGAAATGAAATATTCTTGAAATTGCATCTTATATTCAAACAAAGAATAATTCAAGTGAAATAGTCCCTTAGAGTCATCTATCGCAAAACCAGTTGTACTGTCCGTCGAAACATCAATTATATAATTGATGTTTATTTTCTATACGGTCCACCAAATTAGGCGCTAGACTATATTCCTTTTTATAATATTTTAGGATATTTCTTTTTTTTCTAAGAGCTTTTACCCATTCAATCAATCATATTAGCTTTAGTTGTACAATAGATAGATGCTTTTGTATCGAACCAGAAATAAAATAGTGCACAGCCTTAGAAACAAATATATAACGACTTGATGGTTTAATTTAGTAACGGGAGATGATTTGACATTGTTAGCCTGGACAAAATGTAGTGTTTGCCAAAATGCCGAGCCTCAAATGGCATGGAAAGTGGTAAATTACTACTAGAAAAGGGTATTTCCCGGTTGAAAACCGCCGAAAAATAGAAAAAACCATCGTTTTATTTTCTGACTGCTAACTGCTAGGAAAATCCTCGTGTCTAGGTGGTCGGGAAAATTCAATTTGTCTGACGGTTCACCGTCAAGAAACTTTTTGCTAACGGTTTTTCCCAATTTTGCTGGCGGTTTTGTGAACCGTCCACGAAAAGAATTTTGTTGACATGTATTAACCGTCAAGAAAATAAAACTTGACAGTTCTTTGCATTCCGCCAATAAAATAAAACTTGATTTTTTTCATTCCGTCAATAAAATAAAATTAGATTCCTTCATTCTCGTTAATAAAATAAAACTTGACGGTTCTTTGCCCGTCAGTTTATGATTTGGCTCACGGGCCACTACTCGTCAAGAAAATAAAACTTGACAGTTTTTGCCCATCAGGTTTTCAAGTTTGGCCTGCCCATGAAATGAAATTTGCTGACGGGTAGTAACCGTCAAGAAAATTAAACCTGACGGTTCTTTGCCCGTAAGCAAATTGTTTTTTCCTGAGTGTTTAACCGCACCAAAATGACTCCGTGGCTGTCAGCAAAATTATTAGCAGCCAAGATAGTGCTAGCAGAAATTGTCAATGACACACTAATATTTGATTCATACATCCATATGCATCATATAATCCACAATACACATCCATACATTAATCCACACACAAAATAAGTTCAAGCTTAAACTAGCATCATTTCAACCCCAATACCATCAATTAGTTGATCACATATACACCATAATACTAATATTATGCTTCAGTTTGTGTCACCTATTACAAAGGACAGGACACAAACTAGATAATGATACCTACTTGACACATATAACTTGAAGCAAAATCATTGATAGTCGCAACACCACAAAGTGTAGTTGGGATGCTATTTTGATGGCGCGCTTCGTTGCCGTAAAATACAAAGACAACCAAGACCATATTTTGAGTCATTTGCAAGTTTGATAACCTCTTCATCGTAATCAATATCATGATCGTAGAATTGGTCCAAAAGCCCGCTGATCGACAAGGAACAAGAGTAAGAAAAATATCATTGGTGCAAAAGGAAATCAACCATTGCCTCCAAATTCTACCTCTTCTTGCATAATTTTCATTGTATGATCAACATTCATCGTAATAGTTGGAGGAAAGAATTGATCAACTGCGTCTTCACCAGATTGCCAAAGCTCCTCTCGCCAGCTTCTAAGCAACACATGGACCCTTCAATGAAATTGGAGCAAAAGAAAGGATCGCTTTCATAGGTTCAATTGAATATTTCACAAAGAAAAGAAATGGAACCGCTTGAAAGTTGCTACTAAGACATCACCATGGATCGATAATTGGCACTAGCAATACAACTGAAATAAATAGCATGAGAAAATATTGAATAGACATGCATGGAACCGCTTGAAAGTTGCTACTAAGACATCACCATGGATCTCGGCATGAAGATCTTGAGCCTTCCGTCGTTAGGAGGCTTTCTTCCTTCAATCAAGCCGTTGATTCTCTATTTGTTATGATTCTCGATCAAACAAGATTTAACATTAATATTCTTGGCTATAAACTCAAACCAAGGTAGCAAGTTACCTATAACTATTGAGTAAGAAGCTTGGAACTACTCTGCAATGTATACAATTAAACAACCCAAAATACTAAACCAACTACCGTAAAAAACAACAAAATTGACAATTGTTCTTTTTTCATTGGAGAGCTTGTAAGCTAGATTAGAGCGACAGAGATTAATGTAAGTACAAAAATGTTTAGAAAAATCTCTGCATAATATAAATTTAAGACAAATGTGAACAGCCAAGCATAGTGGAGCTTTATACAATGAGTAGTATGGAAAAGGCAAAGAAGAGGGAAAACACACATTAATTCTTCTATAGTAAAAATTAAATGATTCATATGCTTAGGATTAACAGGATGGTTATGTCTTTTCCCTTGTTTCTGACCATGTAAGTACAACATGCTAAGGACAAATAGAGAGAATAGAATAAAGGAAGCTTTGTGTCTGACCATATAAGTACAACATGCCAAGGACAAATAGAGAGAATGGAATAAAGGAATCTTCAGAAAGTAGTAACTCATCTATTTTTCACCAATCTCAAAAGAGCTAGCAAGATATCATCAAAGATCATGTGGACAATTAGTTGCATCCGTCATGCGATCGACGTTGTTGGCATCATGGTTGCACTTTGTGAGCAAATTAATATGGTTATGTGTGAAAATTAAATTGAATCCTAATAAGTAATAAATTATTGCAATTTGTGAGCAAATTAATATGGTTATATGTGAAAATTAAATTGAATAAGGTGTGAGAGAAAAAGGTCACCATAGAACCCGTAGTCTAGACGTAAAATAAGAAGCCCCAATATCCGGAAAGAGTCCCAATGTTGTTTCGCATCGCAAAAACCTACATGCATATCCAAAATACATGAAGTCAAGTCGATACATAATTACCGACACGATTGTGAGACTCGATAAACAAGTTCGGCCTCAAATTCATCTTGAAAGGTAGGAAATAGTTGGTGAGAAAAGTCGCAAGACATGAACTAATAATTCCCATTAAGTACTTTGAGCCAACATAAATTCTTACTTCTATAACTTGATATTTGGCATGTAGGCATTGTGATGCAATACCAAAGACTAGTAAAGAGTATAACATATATATGAGTGTGCATGCATACAAGATCAAAGATAAATTATTTAAAAGAGTGAACTTTAATAAGATAATTTGCAATCACCAACAGTTATAATACTGGGCTGCATGTAAATGGACCAACATTCAGCAGAACCCCAAACAAGCATATCTCAAGTGGCCTCGTGACTTATAAACATTTTGTGCACCCCTACTACAGCCCGGGTTAAAAGATATAAGTAATGAGGGAAGCGAAATGCCATTTGAGTTTGATTCATAGTATATACCGTGTTCTCGGTGGCAACTCAAACCTTCTATGTATAGAAACACCAAAGACCTCCACCCATGACAATTCCAAGAAGAAGAGAAACCTATAATTACATGTTGTAGCATTTAGTGGTGCGGAATAGTGACAAGAATGATTACATGGAGAATCAATTTCAAAGGATGCAACTCACCGAGGTTTGTTTGAAGTTGCAATGATATAGTTTAACAAAAATTCATTTTGGAAAAAATCAGCACCATACTTCCAACTGCTCGATTTAAGAAAAGGACATACAAGAAAATCAATCAAATGTCCGAAAACAACACTAAATATATATGCTAACTGTTAACGGTTGAATTTGTGTAGGACAAACAAAGGTGTCAAGTCAAAGTAAAATAGTTTGAAAGTAATCGACTTTGGACATTCAAAATCATAGAAGCAAGCTTAAGTTGTAAGTACCATTATTTATAGACCGGACAACTACAAAGAACATCACCTCCAAAGACAAAATGCTTTTCCTTTCCCCGAGAAAAGTGATGATTGAATCCAAATATCCAATGATAGACATGGGTAGTTAAAGTAGTCAAGGAAGAGATAGCGACAATTATATCAATCTAAGTGAACATAACATAAGAATAGCAGGAATGAGAAATAAAAGCGAGCACAAACAAGAACAGAAGAGCAAAATAAAAGACACTCCGAGTACTAAATGTGAAATTGTTGCAAGAAGCCAGGATTCATAAATCAAGGATTAAAGAAGAGGGAAAACACACATTAATTCTTCTGAATTGATCTTTTAAAAATTGAATTGAGTTGACTAGTAAACATACAAACAAACTTGTTTAGCTCTCACAGTAGCAGCATCACTCAAGCCATCACAGAGCACATACAACATTTAGCTCTCGCTTTCTTCATCACAAAGCATTAAGGGGGTAGAGAAAGGGTTTAAAGGGAAGTATTACCTAAGTATAGCAGTGAAGCAATACCATCAGTAGCACCCACCTCCATCATAGCATTCATGTTTGAGCAAGGCAAAACCCACATCAGTGAGTAACTAGAACAAACACTAAAATCTGGAAATGAATCTCTTGCATCAAGCCTCAGTAAACAAATCAACCAGAGTCAGTAAGAAAAGAAAAAGGAGGGAGAGCAGCATGGGCAAGCGGGCAAACCGGGGCCTAGCCTTAAGGGTCGGGCCGGGCCGCACACGTGCGCAGGGAGGAACCGGAGGCAGCGGCGGCGCCATGGCATCGGGACCGAGGCGGTGAGAGCCAACGACGAAGGAGACGCGACCAGAAGAGTTGGACCGGGGCGAGCCAAGAGGAGGACGAGCCGGGGAGGCGGCGCCGACACAGCGTCATGGGGAGGCTGGAGAGAGAGGGAGGCTTAGAGCACCTAAGGAGATTTTGGAGAGGATTTGGGGATATATAGGTTAATTTTGTGGGAAGCCCTGTCTTCCTCTCATTTTTTCAGCTTCCCTCTCATTTTCTCATCTTCCCGCGCACACACGAGAGAATAGAGGCTGACATGTGGGGCCCACTGGTTAGCAAAACCAAAACAAACGTGGCTCGGATCGGTTTGAATCAAAAGATCAAGTCGGAGAATTTTGACGGTCCGATCTGAAATGGATGGTCTAGATTGCGAGTTTGTTCGGGTGGTCCAAACGTTCCCACACGATTCGGACGGTCCGATTTAGATTGGACGGTCCTGATTGAATTGAATGTTCGGACGGTCCGAACGTTCCTTTCAATCTGGACGGTTGAATTTAGATCGAACGGTTCGTGAGCGTTGGGTTTGGCACGGTGCAGTTAGGTGGTTTGATCAAATCAAGTGGCTCAAGCCAGGGTTGGGTCTAAGCCCGAGGAACAGTGAAAACTGATTTTTTTGGAAAGATAAGGCTAAGATGATTAGCGAATTTTTATAGGGAGTTCCACTGCTCCAAAAATTCTAAATTTTTTATTGGAGGTTCCTAACTTCAATATTAACGTTGCATAAAATTAACAGAGGTCTTTATGCAATACATTTTTCTCTAGAAATTTCTCAAGGTTCTACCCTAGGGTTTGACTAAGGATCTAATTGGTTTGACTGGCCTTTGAAAAATAACAAATAATTTCCAAAAATTATGAAATTTTTCAGAGGGGTCACCAGGGTGATTTGGAAGCTAGGAAAAATAATCCTAGAGGATGATCACAAGATTTTCTTAAGGACTTTTCAAAGGTTATGCTTCCATCAATTGAAACATTGGTCTTTGCCTCTAGCATCACAAACCAAATATCCCGCACCTCGGTGAACATGTACTTTCCAGAATAGCAGTACACATACACCTCACAAAATATAGCATCCATTCCATACACAAGTCATACAACACTAAGTCTTCTTTTACTTCACAAAAGCCAACCGGTTTGCCCTTACCCACAAGGCAACCGACCGGGCCGCCAATCTAGTCGTCCTGCACGGAGTCGGTCTCACAATAGTTAACCCCTTGGGGGGTCAACCTCCTCTACAACAATTAAGCAATGCAGTTGAGTACAAAAATGTACTCGCAAGACTTACATATAACAAGCCTATACATAACTACATGCAAGCTGATTCAAAGGAGAAGCCATAGGGTTCATTTAATACACAAAGAGAAAATGCAAGTCTATGCTTGTATTGAGACTGGGGAAGTATTTTTATCAAATACTAGATAATTTATCTTGAATAAAAATGAATTCTATCAAATTTTAGAAATTATTTTGACCTTAAGAAAAATCTTTGTTCTTTAATTAAACATATTTGGTAAAAGTATTTATTTAAGTATTTTAAACATAGAATGTTGGTTTTAAATTTTATCTCGATATATATCATCCCAAGAGCCTCTCTGAAAATGGACGGTCCTGATTGAGTGTGTCGTTTGGATGGTCCGAATGGCCCACTCAATGAGGACGGTCCGATCGAGAATGCCCGGGTCGAACAAGAGACGCATGCCTATCTGGAAGCTCTTCGTAATGAAGCCCCGTAGCGATGATGTCTTCGAACGCTCCAATCGAGCGAACGCCCGCGAGATCCGGAGGAGGAACGTCCGACCGACGAGCAAAACGAGCGCATGCGTCGGGAGACGAAAGCTCATCTCGAGGCGTGCAGGCGCAGGTAGCGCGAGGCTCGCGAGAGGGAGCATGAGAGAAAGACGGAAATGGCTTTTATTTGGTGAGTTCTTTGATCTTCTTGTTGGAGTTGCTTTACTTATTTGTGTTCTCCTCAAACGTGTAGATCCCAGTTTCACGGAAGAGTTCTTGGATCCGCGTCCTCATCAACAGAAGCTTCCTAGTTCTTCACCAAAGGCAAGTCATAGACCTTGATCATGTTGAACCCATCTTTGCAAAAATGTATATTGTTTTAACTTATCATGCATGGCTATTTGTATACAAAAGGTTTGGGAGTAGTTATTTATACACCCTCTTGCCAGAAGACATCCTTGGTTATTTGAGACATACATGTTGAAATGTTTTCTTGACATCCATAGGATAGGCTATGTTAGTTGGTCTCTGTTGTATACCAACATGGGTACGTCTTGTGCTTAGCCATGCTGTAGCTTTCGATGGTTGCGACCTCATGATCCTTTAATGTTGAATATGACTAACGAGCTATGGAACCATTTAGACGGAGTGAAACTCTCTGTCGGCGTTAACGATCTGCATCTTGATGAAAGTGCAGAGCGCTCCTCGAACCTCCGAGATCTCGGTCATAGTGAATGAATTTGATGTGTGGGGCTGGCGGCGTCAATGACTCAAGCGTGAGCGTGACGCAGCCTGGCTCGGTCGGGTGCAGGTTAGTTGATTGGGTCTAACCGCCTATCGAGTGGAGGACGTCCCCTAGAATGCTTGGTCTTCAAAGTACTCCTCATCGTAGAGGAAAAGGGTGCTCGTGAGAGGTCCTGAGTGGTCCAGATGGGTCCACGCAGGTGCTCAAAGGAGATCCAAAGGAGGAGGTCCTGAGGAGTAGATCCAAAGGAGGAGATCCAAAGGAGGAGGTCCTGAGGAGTAGATCCAACGGAGGAGATCCAAAGAAGGAGATCCAAAGGAGGAGGTCCTAAGAAGTAGATCCAACGGAGGAGGTCCAAAGGAGGAGATCCAACGAAGGAGGTCCAAAGGAGGAGAAGGTCCTGGCCACAAAGGAGGTCATGGTCAACAAGGGAGGTCCTGGCCATAGGGAGGTTGTGGTCAACAAGGGAAGCCCTGTCTCCCTCTCATTTTTTTCATCTTCTCGCACACACGCGCAAGTTTTCATCTTCCCGCAAGTTTTATTTCCCATGTGCTGAGTGGGCATGGCGCAGAAGACGAAGAAGAGATGAGACCGACATGTGGGTCCGGCCGTCGGTCTCAAATGATGAATCAAAGCAACTTTGGTTCAAGAGTTATCTTGGTTAAAAAATATAAAAATAAAATCAATTATTTAATTTCTTGGTTTTAAAGTCAAAAATAAAATTTATTGAGTTTTATGGCTTTTCTTTGATTTAAAGTTAAAAAGGAAAAATTTAAGTAATTTCTAAAATTTTCTGGAATTTTAAAAGCTTTTCTCTAATTATTTCAAAGCCAAAATAAATTATCTGCAAAATTAAATACCAAATATAAGTTGGAAATATTTTATTTAAGTCCAAAATGTCTCTGGGAATTTCTGTGAATTTTTCTAGAATTTGTTGGATTTATTTTGCTATTTTCTAAAGCTATTTTGTTTTACCAGATTTGTTTTAATTGCTAAATCAAATTAAATACTCAACTGCCTTTGGGCCTAAACCTCCTCAACCCAACCCAAATCCCACGTCGCCAAGACCCTCCTCTCTCGACAATGGACCCACCCGCCGTCCTCATCGCTTCCACCGCGCTTGCAGTGTATTTAATCGGCAACCAATCTCAACCATTAGATCTAAATCAAACGGCCCACTATCTCGCTCAATCGCTTCGCCGCGCTCCCATCTCCAAACCCTCCAACCGTTGGATCAAAAACGAATGGTCTAATCTTGATGGAGTGTTCGGAACGGTCCAAACGTTTCAACGAGGAGGACCGTCCAATTTCAATTGAACGACTCGATCTTGATATCATCCTCGGACGGTTCGAACGTTCAAATCGGTGTGGACCGTCCGATCTAAATCGAACGGCCCGCCAAATTTCGCCTCCTCTAGCTGCTTTTAACTTCAATCCATTTTGACCGTTGGATCAAGATTTAACGGCTCGATCAAGATTAGATGTTCTGACGGTCCGAACGTCACAATCAATGTGGACCGTCCGATCAAGATTGACGGCCCGATCAAAGTTTCCATTCGGAGCGGTCCGAACGTCTCAACCATTATAGACCGTCCGATTTAAATCTAATGGTCCGGACACCACCCGTTACTTTCCTATTTCTTTCCTTTCGCTGCCAAGTGGGACCTGCTCAAGCCACGTCACCTTTGTCTCCACTTTCCTTCTTCATTTCCGTTCAAGCTTTTCGCGTCTGCCATTTTCGCCGATTCGGAGCTTTCCAAAAGCCATCAAAACGCGAATCAATTCCTTTGATTTCGCGCACCCCCCATCAATTCGTGCGCCACGGCCCTCTCCTTCCATCTCGGCCTCAAATCGTTGATTTCGCCATTAACGCCACACGGCCTTCGTGCTTTCCACGCCCTCGACCATGCTCGCACCCTATATAAAGGAGCCCCAGACCGCCAGCCTCCTCATCTCGCCCGCCACCCACATAACCCCTACCCCCTCAAGCTCGCCGGAATTTGAAGATCTTCGCCGCCGGCCAAGGTTGCTTCAAACTCCGATTGTGCCGCCGTCAAGCCCGTTCCACCCCCCTTCGTCCACATCTCCGACTTCACAACGTCATCAAGGCTCGTCGCGCGCGACTCACTTGGCTCGGGGATCACCGAGCATCTACTTCGCCATCGACCGAACCTCACCACCGCCAAAGCTCATCGCCGATGACCAAAACGTCGTGCCCCTTCGCTCACGGGCCTACTTAACCTGACGGTTGTAACCGTCAGTAAAATATATTTTACTGAGAGTTTTATTATAACCGTTAGGAAATTTGGAATTTTCTCGAGGGAGTTACTATTCCCGTGACCAAAATAGTAAAACTTGATTCGGTCGTTATGGGCCGTCAAAAAAATTCATGGCCATTAGGTTTGTTCTGCTAGTAGTGAAAGAACACCTTCTTGATTTCGCAATGGTGCAAAAAAATTTTTACTTTTCTCATGACCACTCAATAGTAGCGTATATTCCTCTCTTGCATTATCACTACCAGTAGGATGGTAATGCGTGCGATGCTGCACCGCTGAATTTGTATTGGTGTGAGAACCTGTTGTTTTTTTTAATATGACCTAATGAATTTGCATGATTATGTACGAATGTATTAGGGACTTGCGCGCTATGCCGCGTCGGTGTGTGTCGCATGTTTACATTGTAGAGAGTGTTTTGAACTATACACAGAGAATTATGTTGGCAGAGAGCGTACATGATGTATATATACGTAAAATGTTTTTTGATTTGCCTAACTAGTTGGCTTAGGAGTAAAATGAAGTGGTAAAACTTATTGCCATGGATGAATACAACTAGCAAACAACATATTAGATGAATGCATATGTATAGCATGAGTATGAAATGAAATTTTCTTGAAATTGCATCTTATATGCAGATAGAATAATTCAAGTGAAATACTCCCTTAGGGTCATCTATCGCAAAACTAGTTGTATTGTCCGTCAAAACATCAATTATATAATAGATATAATTGATGTTTATTTTTATACGGTCCACCAAATTAGGTGCTAGACTATATGTTTTTTTTAAATATTTTATGATATTTCTCTTTTTTCTAAGAGCTTTTAACCATTCAATCAATCATATTAGCTTTCGTTGTACAACAGATAGATGCTTTTGTACCGCACTAGAAATAAAATAGTGCACAGCCTTAGAAACAAATATACAATGAGTTGATTGTATAATTTAGTAACGGGAGATGATTTGACATTGTTAGCCGGACAAAATGTAGTGCCGTCAAAATGCTGAGCCTAAAATGGCATGGAAAGAGGTAAAGAACACCTTCTTGTTTTCTCAATGGTACAATTTTTTTGACTTTTCTCATGACCACTCAATAGTAGCATATATTCCTCTCTTGGACTTAGCACCAGAGTGCGATGCCATTTTTGCAACTCCTCTAGAACGGCACAAACCCTAGCGTGGCAGTACGGTTAGGTCATGCCAGGGCTCTTGGCGTGACAAAGCTGTCCTATCACGCCAGGACTCATGGCGTGGCAGGACAAGACACTAAAACGCCTTTCCTCTTTCAAACCATACTCTGCTGTGCAAACTTTTCTGAGGAACAAGACAACACTCTGCCATACCAGCTTTTCAGATCAAAAAGACCAAACTCTGTCGCGCAAACTTTTTAGGACGACATGACTACACTCCGCCTCCCCAGCTTTTTAGACCGAAAAGACAACACACTTTGACTCAACCTTTTCAGAATTGAACGCACCACACACATCGATTTCTTGTGTGTTCTCACTCTACCAGGTGCATTACACCCTATGGCTTATAAAAAGAGGTGGAAGAGATATGGGAGAGAACACAACATAGCCAAACCCAGCACTACACTAGAACGTGGTTAACACAACTAAGAGGAAGGAGATGGAGGACTCGGCGAGCTTCTACAAGAGAATACTGCAGAAGCGCAAGTGGCTAGCCGAGAGAGCTAAACCCTACACGAATAAGTCTATGAAGGATGCCCTGGTACCACCGTGGTTCCCAATCCTGCAATGTGTGTACGAAGAACTGGCAAAGATCACTCAGTCCACACACCTGGCGACGCCCGCTCAAGCGTACTATAAGTCTGCCACCACCTCGTAAGCGTATCTTGCATACACAAAGTTTTTTCACATCATACGCTCCATTCCATAAATCCTCGACACACAATTACATAATGGCGGCAGAGATGCAATGCAACTTCTTCCAATACATCGACGTCTTGAGATGTATGATAGGGCGCCTATCCAAAGCAGAGTATATGTTGAACTTTTCATGGCGAACCGAGACCTTCCAAAGATCGACACCTTACGCATCTGACCCGATCCAACCGAAAAGGCATCGGACAAGCCCAAGAAATTTGATGAGTACAACAAGGCCAAGTGGGCGGCGGACAAGGGAAGGCTCTCAGAGGTGAGACTGCTTACCGACTATCATACCGTCACCCGGCGCACTCCGGATCGAAAAGGTAAGTTTTGTTCATTAAGCATCATAATTATTGTATTGGCCTCGACGTTGCATTATCCTAACATCGTTCAACCATCCAAATTCTCCTCGAGGGACATGGATGACTTCGAGATTACTGCCGCTACCATGGGCAACAAGGGGACAAGGAAAGGCTCTGCAGTGAGACTATCGGGCGATATCGCTTCCACGCCTTGCCGCAATCTGGATCCAAGACGTAAGTTATGTTCAAGATGCATCATAATTATTAATTTGGCACGACGTTGTCTTATCCTAACATCATTAAACCATCCACTCATCTCGCAGGACATGGATGACTTTGAGATTGGCCGCCGCTGCCGCAGGTAACTAGGAGACAAGGGGAAGGGAGCGATGGGCTGCTGAAACAAATGATCTTTGTTCCAATCGAATTTATTTCCATTCCAAAAAGGTGCATATGTATCGTAGGAGTATTTCGGTTTGTTGCATCATGCATGATGTCGTTTCTTATGCACGTAACCAAACCCTATGCGTAGGGGGTGAAAACGGATCTGATACGGACGGATAATGGCTCTACTATATTTGTTTTCATATTTTTTTCCGGATGCGGATACGAATATGGATGCGAATAATATCGAATACAAATACGGAGCGAATATGAATCGAAATGAATACGGTCATAGATATTTTTTCTGAACATAAAAACCCCTTAAATTGCATGTCAGAAATTAACGAAAACATATAACTAGTTTGTTTGATGCAAACATTCATGAATTGTTCATATTTTCAGCATCCGAGTTCCTTCATAGTCCTTGTAAACTACTTCGAGCAAGTTTTATTGATTATCTAGATATCAAGTACACCTCACCAACCTCAATTAGGTCATAAACCGATCAAGCACCAATTGTAACATGTTGCACAAATTTCTCCACCATGTGAATCAAGGATTAGCGTATTTAACGATAATTATTACAATAAACATTTATTACAACAAATAATTATTACAAATAGTTCATGCCCCCTCCACTTTTTTCCGGGCTTGGGACCGACATCGACAGTGTTAGGCACCCCTACCCTCACATGTACCCCCAAGTGTATAATTAGAAACTACAACCATTTTTAAGAGATAGAAATTAACCAGTTAAACAACATCAAAGCAATTAGTCATGGCATCAATAGTGAAATTTTATAAGGATAAATTATCTATAACAACAGCATGCATATGGACATCGTAATGGTATGAGCATTCAACTATGAATGAGACAATTTCAAAGGACATGTTGAGGCATGCATATTCTACAAAATATGAAGATCATCTAAATATGTGTATTAATCAACAATAGAACATTTAATCATAGTCGGAAACAATATTAAAAACACCTGCTTCATTCAAATGCTTTTACATGTTTCTTTCAATTCCAAAATGATTAACAAGATCCAGTGTATAATGAATTGACATAATTAGATTTGGGATTCATGAAATAGCTTCTTGTTATGCGAATGGTTACACGTTCAATTTTCATAGGAAAATGATTCGTGATTTGTCAGGGTACTACAAACCTCCAATTTTCCAAAGAACAAAAAAGGTGAAAAAACTAGATCTCATCCAAAGCAGGGGTAAAAGAACTTTATTTTTCTAGTAATCCTATAGGATAATGCAATAGCCAATTATTATAACAACAATCCGCTCCTTTTACAACTTTGCATTGAATTTCCACCAATTCTTGATATTCATATAAACCTTCTAGTGGCTCCATTTCAGGTACTTGCATTTTGTTTAGGTAGAAATGCTTGCTGCAGCCTGATTTGCTTCAGCTTTGGAGTTGCTGCAAACTCCTGCACACCTTCAGATAAAAAATGTCAATGGTTCAGATTGTTTGAGAGGACATTGCATGCAGAATGCATGATAGATGTGATAGATTTTAATTCTTGATCCTAACCTAATGATCAAAACTAGCAGAATCGCATATGTGGTAATTGCAACACACAATTCAATCTATAAATGCGGAAGCGTACCTGATGACGATGCCATTGTTCGTCGTAGGATTGATCTGAAGTAGTAGATGAACAGATGCTCAATCTATCTAGGGTTTGGTCTTTCCCAGCAAGAGGTAAGCCACAAACTCCAACTACTGATGGGGATAGGTGGTATGGCGAGAGTTACCTTGCTGGGAGGACCTAACCCTTTTTTATAGCCTTAGGTTTGGAATCCTATCCCGTCCCATAATTAGAGATAGATTCCAAATAGGTCTCTACACATATTTAAAATCCAAGTCCATATTTATCCTTAATAGATACTCGCTCTTAATAATATTAATTGATCACTTTATATATTTGAGCCAACCAAAATAGATAGCTGATATTTATTTAAACTCATGTGGGTCCACATAACGGAAATTAATCCAACAATCTCCCACTTGGACCAAATGAGTAAATACATATCAAAAACTTTATGAGCTCCAAAATTGCTATATATGTCATGAGCATCTTTAAACCAATCCGTCCATCAATTATATCAACATAGGATCAAAGTGGTCTTCGCCACTTTAAAGCGTAACTAAACCCATCAATGGTCACATATGTCAACATAAAAGAACGACATGGATCAAATATGGATGTGTAGCATAGAAATTACATGAAATGTGATCATGACATGCCTATTTCCAACTGGTCCAACTTTATACCTTATGAGATCAAAATATCTTCTCGTAACCAAAAGAGAAGACATGAATTCGAGTAAAAGAACATAAACTTTATTTCTCTAGAGAATATAATCAAGGTCTTTATACTAAATTGATATTGTCTCATGAGCACAAGAAAAGAAAATTACAAACTCCCACTTGAACTGAATTCCATAAGTGAAACCACACCCATATGAGCAACATGCTCATGGAACACTTTAGGTGTCAAGCCTTTAGTGAACGGATCCGCAATCATGGAGTTTGTACCTATATGCTCAATTGACAATTTGCCACTCAATTCTTTCTTTCACAACTAGGAACTTGATGTCTATATGCTTAGACTTTGACGAGCTCTCGTTGTTGTTAGAATACATAACCGCAGACTTGTTGTCACAATACAACTTTAGTGGTCTCGTCGACCGATCCAAAATTCGCACTCGTGACAAAGTTCTGCAACCATATCCCATGATTTGAAGCCTCATAGCAAGCAACATACTCAGCTGCCATTGTGGACGGGGCAACGAGTGACTGCTTAGCGCTTTTCCAGGAAACCTCACCTCCACCAAGTAGATAGATGTAACCTGAAGTGGATTTGCGAGTATCTTGGCAACCAAAGAAAATCGTAATCGTAATACCCAATGATCTCCAACCGATCCGATTTCCTATATGTGAGCATGAAATCCTTCGTCTTTTGCAAATACCGCAACACCCATTTTGTCATGCGACCCAATGATCCAATCTCGATTGCTTAAATACCGCTTAGCATTCCAACAATATATGCTATATCCAATCTAGTGCAAACTTGAGCATACATCAAGCTCCCTATCAAAGATGAATAGGATGTTCTCAGATTTTCTTAGCCTCAAAATCATTCTTAGGACATTGGCTAAGACTGAATTTTTCACCTTTGGCCACAGGGGTATCTAAAGGTTTACAGTTCTGCATGCCAAATCTTTGCAATACCTTATCGATATAGTTCTTTTGTGATAATCCAAGTACACCTTGAGAGCGATCTCAGATATTTGAATTCCTAATACAAAAGAAGCATCACCAAGATCTTTCATCTCGAAATTTTTAGCGAGAAATTTTTTGGTTTCATGCAACAAGCCTATATCGTTACAAGCAAGCAATATGTCATCAACATACGGAACCAAAAATATGAACTTACTCCCATCAATTTATGATACACACAATCCTCAATCAGATTTACCTCAAAACCAAAAGAGATAATAACCTCATGAAATTTGTGGTACCATTGCCGGGAAGCCTGTTTGAGCCCATAGATGGATTTCTTTAATTTGCATACCATTTTCTTCGGGTCACCGACCACAAAGTTTTCTGGTTGCACCATATAAATTGTCTCATCAATGTTTCCATATAGAAACGCTGTTTTTACATCCATCTGATGAAGCACAAGATCAAAGAATGCCACAAGTGTCATAATGACCCTAAAAGAGTCTTTTGAAGAAACCGGAGAGAAAGTCTCTTTATAGTCTATGCCTTCCTTTTGAGTATATCCTTTAGCAACAAGACGAGCCTTATATCTTTCCACATTGCCTTTCAATCCCGCTTGGTCTTAAATATCCATTTGCAACCAATGGGTTTCTTTCCTTCCGCAATGGGACAAGATCCCAAACGTCATTGTCCTTCATGGATTTTAACTCTTCATTCATAGCATTGATCCAATTAACTGAATTTGGACTTTGCAGGGCATTTTGGAGATTGATAGGATCTTCTCCCAAAATTTCACTACAAGTCTCATTCTCCTGAAGAAAGATAATGTAATCATCAGAGATTGTACTTCTTCTTTCTCTAGTGGATCTCCTTAATGGCATCGGTTCTTGAGGTTGATGAGTTTGTTCTTCAGAGGAACATCATTTTGTGGAGGAACCTCATGGACATTATTTTGAATTATGTTTTCCTCAATAATGCCGTAAAATAACCTCGATCCCGATCATTATTGGGAATAACCAAAGGAAGAGAAAATAAATCCTTCGAAACTTCTTCAAAAATAATGTTCCTAACCATATCTCCCCTTCAAACTCAACATCCTCAAAAACCGCATTTCGCTTCAAAAATTGTCTTAGTAGTGGGATCATAGAATTTGTAACCCCTAGATCTTTCAGAATAACCAACAAAATAGCTACTAATAGTTCTTGAGTCCAATTTTTTTTCATTAGGCCTGTACGGCCTTGCCTCAGATGGACATCCCCACGTACGTACATGCCTGATGCTAGGCTTTTTGCCTATCCATTGTTCATACGGGGTTTTGTTAGTCGCTTTAGTTGGTACTGCTGAGTAAATAAGTCATAGCTTTTCAATGCTTCTCCCCAGAGAGACTCTGGTAAGGTAGAATGACTAATCATACTCCTCACCATATCCTTAAGAGTCCTGTTTCACCTCTCAGCAACACCGTTCATGCTAGGAGATCCCGGCATGGTGTATTGAGGGATGATCCTGCATTCCTCTAGGAATTGAGCAAAAGGTCCTGGACGTTGTTCACCTGATCCGTCATTCCTGCCATAGTATTCTCCACCACGGTCAGATCGAACGGCCTTAATTCTTTTGCCAAGTTGGTTTTCCACCTCAGCCTTAAAGTTTTTGAACACATCCAGGGACTGTGACTTCTCATGAATAAGATAAATATAACCATATCTCGAGAAGTCGTCTATGAACGTGATAAAATACCTTTGGCCATTCCAGGAAGCCGTAGGGAATGGGCCGCAGATATCTGTATGTACCAGTTCTAAGACATCTGAAACTCTATTAGCACTTAACTTCCTTATGTTTGTTTGTTTCCCCTTTATACAATTAACACAAATGTCGAAATCTGTGAAATCTAGGGGATCCAAAATTTCTTCTGACACAAGTCTCTTAATTCTCTGCATAGAGATATGACCTAAACGCTTGTGCCACAAAGAACTTGATTTCTCATTTGTAAATTTTCTCTTTATACCACGAGAAATCGTATGCAGGACTTCATTATATGAGGCAATAGTATCAAGCAAATATAGGTTGTCATGCCAAATTAAAGAACTGGTACCAACTTTATTGGAATTCTGAAAAAGACTAAATAAACCATTTCCGAAAGAACAATTATAACCTGATTTGTCCAATACAGAAATAGAAACCAAATTCCGCCTAAAAGATTAAGACAATATAAGTCTCTTTCAAATCCAGATAGTATCCTCGCCTTTAACAAAGAACCTAAATGTGCCTATAGCCTCAACTTCCACCTTCTTGCCATCGCCCACATAGATGAATCTTTCAAAGATCACTTGGCTTTCGGCGCTCAGTAACCCCGCATGGACACACCGATGTTAGATGTTGCACCGAGTCTAACCACCAAGTGTGTTCAGCACGAAGTTAAGTTAACCTCGAGCTAACCATAGCAAGGATTGTACCTTTCTTAGCACGCCAAGTGTGATATTTGGCACAATCCTTCTTTACGTGACCATCCTTTTACAAAAGAAACAAGCCGCTTCAGACCTTGTTTATTCTGCTTTCTTCTTTATGGATGAAACACTTGCGCTTTCTTTGTTCTTCCTCTTGTTATTCTTGACTTTAGGGTCATAGCCAAATGAGCACTTTCTGCTCTATCTTGTTTCCATCTATCCTCCTCTTGCACACAATAGGAGATGAGCTCATTAAGGACCACTTGTCCTTTTGATGCTTATAGCTCACCTTGAACTGATTAAAGTGTGCAGAAGGATATCAAAATTAAATGCACGAGCAAATCCTCGATAGCTCTAACTTGAGTGCCTTTAATTTTGAAACAAGATGAGACATTTCCATAATGTACTCCCTTATGTTTCCTTTACCCTTATACTTCATTGAGATAAGTTTTGCCAAAAGCGCATTTGTTTCAAATTTTTCGCTTTTGGCAAACCTTGCTCAAGACTGTCAAGGAAACCCTTAGTTGTAATAGTTCGTTTCGATGTGCTATCCCTAAAAACTTCCTAACAAAGACGCCTCATGATCATAAGACTCATGCGATTTGAACGATCCCACTTCTCAAACTCCATCTTTTCTTCAATGGAGTCATAGCCACAAGAGTAGCGGGTTGTTCTTTACGGCGCAAGGTCTAGATCCATTACCCCAAGAACAATCGAAATGTTCTCTTTCCATTATTTAAAATTTGCACCAAGAAGCATAGGTATGGAATTGATGCTAGCGTAAATATTGGAGGCAGGATTTGCAAATTGAAATAAAAGAAATTAAATGCTCACATCAAGACATGAATGACAAATTTAAAGCTTGATTCAAAAATTTGGTATATATCATCACGCAAGATACCTAGCGCTCCATTAATATTTAGTCTTTGGACAGAAATATTAACTTGCAAGTGGTAACCTTGATGTGACAAACAAATTCTAACAGTAAATCCTGTCAAACAATATGCCTTACTTTGGTCCGACTTATTGTTCACATGGAAACTTGATTACTGTTACATATTTATTGCCACAGTTGCATATATAATTCGGCCAAATATTGACTTTCCTTTGGGCCAATCAATAGATGCATGAATTATACACACAAAAAAAATGCCTAGTTATTCTGAATAAATTAACCTACATACCAGAGGTTGCTTTGGCAACATGGAACTTCAATTAACCTATGCAGAACACTAGCTAGCCAAATTTGAATCAATCCATCATCTTTAAAGATGACAATTTATAAAAGTCCACAATTTATACCATTATTCAATTATCAGAAGCACAGAACAAATTGCATTTAATTGATAATGTCTGAAATAGCAAATGAGCTAATCCTAGTTGATACCAGAAACTGCATAAGGGCTAAACTGAAACCTTAATTGATAATGCCAGAACTAGCATATGAAAACAACCATATCTCAGAACTTAATAAACAGAAGATGCATCTCACAATATATATCTAGTGGATACCAGAAACAGCAAGGGAAGATCCATATCAACCCAGAATTTGGATAAACTGAATTTTCTTGAATAATCAATTATGCAAAGGCTTAGTCGCAAACAAACTTTGATGCAGAAATTTTAAGCTACAGTAACTTGAATCTACAAGGGCTAAACTGAAGTTGATTATACCAGCAGCAACGGATTAAACCAGAAACAGCAAACCAATTGATCCACAACTAAGATGAATTGAAGAGCATGAATAATCTTAAGATGCATCTCCCAAATTCTTCATTGACCTTATGTAGG
The DNA here is from genome assembly GCA_036346405.1 of Phyllostachys edulis. Classification (NCBI taxonomy): domain Eukaryota; kingdom Viridiplantae; phylum Streptophyta; class Magnoliopsida; order Poales; family Poaceae; genus Phyllostachys; species Phyllostachys edulis. The sequence goes on along the minus strand of JAYEVD010000184.1, from coordinate 284,136 downwards.
AACAATAATATCCTAACCACATCTTGATTATACCATGAATCGCAAGAAACAGATTAGCCCAGAACCTTGATTAACCGAAGAACAGAGATGAACTCCAAAAAAAGCGTGCGGCGGCAACAGAAGGTCAGCAATTTCACCGACGGGCGGCAAGCGACAGAGGCGTAAACCGGAGGGAGGGCGACTAGATCCGAACGCAGCAAAGGCCTCTCGACCGCACGCGAAGACGGTGCGGCGCATGGCGAGGCGGCGCAAAACCCGGAGGCGGGTCGCGGTTGCGCGAGGGAGGCGGATGGAGGCGCCATCCGGAGGTTGCATGGCGGAGACCGGATGTCGCAACACGCGGGAGGCGGCGGAGATCCGGCGCAGGAGCGCGTGCGTCTCGCCGAAGCGCCCTTCGGTCTCCGCCGCCACCGTGAGTGCGATCGCCTCCGAGATCTTGCCGCCGCCGCGCCGGGCCTTCGGTTTATTTGCCTCGGCGGCGCCGCGCGCTTCGGGTCTCCACAAGCGCCACCTCCGGATCTCGTCGCCATCAAGCGTGGTCGCCGCGCCACCTCCAGATCTTGCCGCCGCATGGCTTGTGGGCCTTTTTTATTTGCCTCGGCGAGGCCGCGCGCCCTCCGGTCTCCAACTGCCGTGCCACCCTCCGGATCTCGCCGAACCGATCGGATGAAAAAAAAACATCCAGATCGATCTGATAATAACCAGAACGGTTGCAATACACATACGATGCTCTGATACCAATTGATAGATTTTAATTTTGATCCTAACTCGATGATCAAAACTAGCGTAATCGCATATGTGGTAATTGCAACACACAATTCAATCAGAATGCGAAGCGCACTGATGACGATGCCATTGTTCGTCAGAGGATTGATCTCAAGTAGTAGATGAACAGATGCTCAATCTATCTAGGGTTTGGTCTTTCCCAGCAAGAGGTAAGCCACAAACTCCAACTACTGATGGGGATAGGTGGTATGGCGAGAGTTACCTTGCTGGGAGGATCTGACCCTTATTTATAGACTTAGGTTTGGAATCCTATCCCGTCCCATAATTAGATATAGATTCCAAATAGGTCTCTACACAGATTTAAAATCCAAGTCCATATTTATCCTTAATAGATACTTTGGCTCTTAATAATATTAATTGATCACTTTATATATTTGAGCCAACCAAAATAGATAGCTGATATTTATTTAAACTCATGTGGGTCCACATAACGGAAATTAATCAAGATGGTCAAGAATTTTTTAAAATCTCCATTTCCGTTTCAAGAACATGTTCGGTTAGGTAGCTGGACAAGAAAGAAGTAATGCCCATCTGACAGTAGTACCTTGCAACCAAGGATACCAATAAATTGCTTACTACCTTGCACTGTAGCTTCCATGGACAAGAGTGAAGTGTCATCCTCATTCGTACTATACATTCTTGCATTGTTTTGCAAATCACACCAAGATGACAATGAGATTTTGCACCCAATTGGGAATGCTTTGCCTTTCTCTTCTAACTTTTGTTCCCTCTTGTTTGCGCATGTGATCCCTTAATTTTCAGTGGCAGTATTTTACATGTTCAGTGGACTCAATGTACTACATTTTGGGTTAACCTCTGATAGATGATCAGCATTTTCACTTCACAAAATGCTACTAAATAAAAAAAAATGAACAAAATATAAGAGGGGATATGTAGAAGCAGTTTGCACTTCTTATCAACTGTTCTTCAGTTATTTCAGAAACAGTAGCTTCAGAAACATTCAATTCTTTTTCCTGCTACTTTAGATACTGGAATGGAACATAAATGCTTATGGGCCACCTGCACCTCTCTTAGGGCTAAATCTGACCTAATTGTGCAGACACGCTGAATCCATGCATTAGTAATACCACATTTGTACTGCATCTTCCTTTCGCTCTTTCTTTGCCTCTTCTACCTTCTTCACCAGATGTGTTTGGCTATCTCAAGAACGCGCAAAAGCCTTGCATGTTATTCCATTAAGAAAAGAGCGGACTACAAGGAACCAGTCCCGCCGGATAGGTAGAAAAAAAAACTAAGAAAGCCCAAACAAAAACAAACCCAGAAAGAAAGGACAAAGGATAAAACTAAAACAAGTCTAGACGAACAAACTAAAAAACGAAACAGAAGACAACAACAAACAAACAAACAAAAAAGATGACCGCAACACACGGCTTAAGGGGAACTGCTCTCGGTAGAAAGCGCCTCCCGATCGCTAGCTTCTGCCATGCGCCAATGAAGATGCTCGTCAGGATCCGCTGTACTGCATAAGGTGCAGGACTTGCCTCATTATTAAAAACTCTGCTAGCGCCCTTCCAAAGCATCCAAGAAATTAGGATGATAAAGGAGTCCAGGTCCTTCCTTGCTTGTGGAGAGAGAGCACCCCAAGCGGAAATCCAATGGTCATGGAAAGAGGGTTGCCCAACCGGGACAGCTCCCGACAACCCCATGCGCGAAAGGAAGTGTGCCCAGACCTGAGAAGTAATGGCACACCAAACGAGAAGGTGGTCGATGGTCTCTTGGGAGTGCTCGCAGAAAACACAAGCACCATGGTTTTGAAGTCCACGACAAGAAGACGATCTCGCCATTCAAAGAATGGCAATGGATCGCTAACCACACAAAAATTTGCACTTTAGGGGGCCCACGCCGCCAGATAGCCTCCAAGACTGGAAACTCGCCGAGCCTAAGAAGAAAGCCTTGTAGACCGACTGGCGAGTAGTACCCTAAGGCTTTCCAAATACCATATAATCTTGTCTTGTCTGGCCCTCGCCGAGGTTAAAACTCTGCAATGTTCCCCAAAGACAAAGAATCTCGCCAACGCAGTGAGCACCAGGCTCCCTAATGTCTGAGATCCAATTGGCATTGTGTAGTGCTTGACCGACCGATCTAGTCCTTCGTAGACGCGAGGGAACCGCCTTGGTCAGGCACGGGAAGAGGGTGGGGATGCTACACCCGTTAAGCCAGCGGTCTGACCAAAACAAGGTGTTGCGACCGACTGCTGCTGCTGCACTAGGAGCGATGCGCTGAACATCTCCTCCTCAACACGCCCCACTTTCGCTAGTAGGCCCTTCCAGGGTCTTGTCGGCCATGTCCTTTGTAGCCAAAGACAGCGTAGGCGGAGAGCCTTACCTAGAACATGCAGATTGTGTATGCCCAGTCCTCCGTACTGGAGGGGTCTACAAACAGATGGCCAAGCTACTAGGCAGTGCCCTCCCGCCACAAACAGATGTGTTTGGCTATGAACAACCTAGTTCAGTTACAGTGAAAATTTAGGCCTAATCTACCCTTTAAAATAGATTCGGTGGCACATTGCACTAAAAGTAGAATCTCTTTTCAGGAACAGAAATTCTTTTTGAGGGTGTCACTGAAAGCTTTGAATCATATCTGCTATATTCTTCAACCAATTTTTCATTCATTTAGTGCTTGCTTCAACTTTTGGATAAGGTTGCAAGTGTGCTATCAGCCATTAAGAGAAGCAGATTCTTGATTGTGATTTGTAAGCACTAAGCAAAGCAGCTCCAAATGAAGAATCCCACACTGTCACCGACACTGTAACACACACATTCTTCCAGATACAGAAAATAATTCAGACTTTTGAGTTGATAATTGGGTGCAGAATGTCATCAGCCAAGCCAAAAGGAATCAGTTCTACTGACAGATTAAATTCAGAGTAATTCTGTTATTCGTCAAATTTTCCAGCCATTTAGTGCTTGCTTCAGATCAAGCTAGGATAAGGTTGCTCATAGGTTCCTTATGCTGGCTTACTTGCTACAGTGCTCGTTTAAGTACCTGCCCTGACAACAGATATCCTCCTTGACTGAAGATGTTCTCCAAAGTACTGCGCCATTAAAGTGATGCTGGTTCTTGATTTGGTAGGATACCATCTCTGCCATTCTTTTCTGGTCAATTTCCACTCAATAATGCATCTTATCTCTCTTCATGCTTGTTTCACAGGCTATCCATAAACAAGTGAATTTAACTCATAGCACTCTACATTGTAAAGGAGAAATCTAATTACCTTGAACTAGTTTCTACACTGTCAGAAAGTTTTTACACGGGCATGCAGTAAATAGCACTGTACGTTGTCACCACATAAATCCTGAACAGTCTGCGCCATTAGAATCTCCAACTAACAGACAGCGCCCTCATTGAATTGCCGCAACCACATTCTTGAACAGCGCCAAACAGCAGCAGCAGCATGCATCTCGCGCCATGACAGCCAAATCCACATCAATGCAAAGACAGCATCAGCATCTATGCTTTGCTTGCGGTTGCGTCTGGACTGAAGCCCATCAAATGCATGCTTGGCACCAGCTAGCATTATCTCTATATATCCATGGCACTAGCATTCAATCATTCATGGCAACTGCCAAGGTCAAGAAGATAGAGGCCATCCACTCATGGAAGAAGATCAAGATCAAGCCCATCCATGGTCACCAAATCCTGTGATCTCCCAGATTTTTCTTAACCTTAAAACGTCTCTACAGATCACCTGCAACATGCACACGGATCGGTCTGGTACTCTGGTGCCTGCTGAAGATACGTGAGTCATTCTTTTTTGTAGCAGCACATGTAGGCAGTACAGAACTTCAGATGGGGAGTTGGTGTCAAGCCATAGATGTCTGGTGATCTGAAAAAACTGAAGTGTCTGTGAAAGCTTTGCCCGTTGCCCAATGTGGGGAGAGGTGAGGCTGGGCATGTACAATAGTATAGATAGTTGCTGTTTATAACAACTATCCATATCACTTGTAGACGGCGCTAAAGACAGTTCATACAATGGTATAGATGGCTGCTGTCTTTTTAGTTGTCTTTGTAGAACACACAATCTTTTAATGTTTTTCTTGTTTCTTGTGCTATAATCGACTATATACCACTACCGGAGACGGCTTCTTTGCCGAGTGTCCCATACTTTGCCGAGTGCTTTTATCGCACTCTAAGAAAGAGGCTATTTGCCGAAAGTGCCGATATAAAGAACTCGCAAACACCGCACTCGACAGAGAGATGGTTTGCCGAGTGCCGAGCACTCGCAAACAAATACACTCGGCAATAGATGGTTTGCCGAGTGCCCGCACTCGACAAACCGTAACACTGCAAAGGGCACCACCGTTAACGGCCGGCAGCCGCCGTTAACCCTTTGCCGAGTGTCTTCTCCTGACACTCGGCAAAGAGGCTCCTTTGCCGAGTGTCTTATCCTGACACTCGGCAAAGAGGCTCTTTTGCCGAGTGTCATTTTTGGACACTCGGCAAACCATATTTTTTTCTCCACTTTTGACCTCCAAACTTTTCTCTGCGGTCCTCATACAATACAGTACTCCATGTTCCAATGTGGCACATTTCTCGGACTTTTCTATATTTCTTTAATTTATTTCAATTAATTGAATTTTCTTGGATAATTCAGTCATTCAATAATGAAAAAATGAATGGAAAAATGATATTCATGTTATTTAGTATAATGTGAGGCAAATTTTAAACCATTGTATAAAAACGAAGTCCAAAATCATGAAACTTGTGTCATGATCACGCATTGTCATGCTTGCAAACCTTAGAAAAATGTAAGAATACATGACAACTTCTTCTGAGATTCTTCGCTTGCAAGCATCAGACGTGACAACTTACGCTAATCCTTCTCAAATTTTTATCACAGCTTCCACATATGATATCATGACATCTTGACAAGTTTCATGATTTTCGACTTCGCTTGCTTTTTATACAATTTAAAAACAACTCGACCGCAAGTTCGTGGTCATGTTTCGTGAGTAAGATGTTCAAATTGGTGGTCTGCTCTCGTTACTACCTCACATTATACTAAATAACATGAATATCATTTTTCCATTCATTTTTTTTCATTATTTGAATGACTAGCAGCTTATAATTTGAATTATCCAAGAAAATTCAATTAATTGAAATAAATTAAAGAAATATAGAAAAGTCCGAGAAATGTACCACATTGGAACATGGAGTACTGTGTATTGTATGAGGACCGCAGAAAAGTTTGGAGGTCAAAAGTGGAAAAATATGGTTTGCCGAAAGTGTCAAAATTGACACTCTAAGAAGGAGTTTTTGCCGAAAGTGTCGAGAAGACACTCAAGGAGTTTTGCCGAAAGTGTCATGAGAAGACACTCTGAAAGAATTTTAAAAGTTTTTAAAACCCCTTTGCCGAAAGCGCCAGACGGGGCACTCTAAGCGGGGATTTAACCTCACGCCCAAATGCCCACACGCACCGCACACACGCACACTTAAACTCCGCCACACACACACCATTGCTGCCACATCGCTGCCACACACCACACACCACACACACACACTGCCACTTCGCTGCACACACACACACACACAAGCCACTGCTGCTGCTGCTCACACACACAAGGCCAAGGCCCAAGGCCAGAAATCTAGAAGCAAGATCCTGCTGGCTGTTTTCCACGCCAAGGCTGCCCACGCCGCGCCTTCCCGGCCGCCCTGCTGTTCTCCAAGACCGCCTTGAGATAACCTTGTTAAATCGTTACTTTTTGATGTTTTGCTTTTGTAGAGTTCTCAATATGCTTAGTCATCTTTTGTTTCTTGGTCGACCGAGGTTAATTTCTGGGCAGCTAAGGCATCCAAATCTAGTAAAGTTGATTGGATATTGTCGTGAAGATGAGCACAGTCGCTTGTCTATGAGTTCATGTTTCGAGGAAGTCTAGAAACCACTTATTTCAAGTAATACTTCTAACGCCTCTTCCCAAATTTTGCATGATATCATTACTGATAGTTTCTGTGGCACCATATTCTTACACATTTTCACATTCTCTAATGCCATTGATATTGATAAGAATCCCTAAAGTTCTCATAGTGTTGAAATAGAATTATGTTGTTTTCTATTAAGTATTGTCACTGTGATATATATTGGGAAACAGTTACTAGTAGAATCAGTTCAGGCAGGATTTCATTTCAACTTCAAATTTGAGGGCTTGAAATTTTATGTTTATCCAAGAAACAAGTGATTTCCACATGTAACTGGCTAACTGCTAGTCTGCACTTCTGCAGTAGAATTTGGTCTGTTTGATTTCATTGTGCTATTGTTGGAAATTTTATTTATGAGTTGTATTCAACTTTTTCTAAAGTTACCTTTTAATTATCCAAACTATTTCTAACTTGCCCATAGCTCAAGAAATTAATGATTCTTCACTTGGTAAACCGCCTAGTTTGCTTGGTTATGGGTGGTAACCAGCTGGTTACCATCAAATTTCTGATTCCCAATTCGTCCTTTTATGGCTTCTTTTTATTTCTCAAGAGACAAATCCAATTTATAACCAATGCTACAATTTATTTCCAAATTTGACCCTTTTGGCAACGCTGACCGTGAAGGCATGGCAAAAAATGCTGCTAGGCCAATAATTTTGGCGTGGCAGGTGGTGTCACATAGGACATTCCGGCCAACTTTGAGAGAGTGGTGCCACGTTGGACAGTCGCCACATCGAAATGTCATGCGTGGCGGATTAGTTGTGCCACGCCAAACTTTATGGTGCTACAAGATCGACTCACATCAAGTTGCGACTAACATTGTTTGTTCATTGTGTGATCACGGATTAGAGAAGACAAGAACTCCTCTTTGCAAATCACCTCGAGGGCGAGTAAAGTCACTTTGCAAGCCACCGCTTACCCTCCCGACCTGAGCGAATCCGTAGTAAGCCACTTCTAGGGTGAATAACTCAATACCAAGTGTTTTCCTCCCTATTGACCATGGCACGTTGCTTTGCTTATCCTGTAAGTTCATGGCACGTATGAAGCTCATTGCTCACGGCCTATTGACTAGTCGTCGCATGATTTTGGTTGTTGTTGTAATAAAAGGTTCAATCCTAGACTATCCTTATTAGTCGCTACAGCTTCTTGATGCTTTAAGGCAAATGTGCAACTTTCCCACTAAAAATTTTGAACCTAATGCTTGCCAATTGCAAAATGTGTGATAATAGATTGTCGAAACTATGTGTCTATATTGATTGGCTAAGGCATATGTAGTCTATTAATCAACTATATTTTGTGAAATTACCACTCAACTACATGAATATATACCTCAAAGATGGATTGGTTGTTAAAAGAATTGAAACCTAACATTTACCTACCACATCCTGACGATAGGATGATGTTGACATGATCGACCTCCGTGACGCTATTGCAACGGCTTTGGTACCATGACGATAGGATAGATGGAAGATATATATAGCATTTTGTAGTTCATTTGATAGCTGATTAGTTGTGCTTACTTTCCTTTTTAAAAGAACTTTATGGTTTCATTCAATTATTTGTTGCTTTACCAGGCAAGTAAATTGGTCTGATTGTGGTATCAATTATTTGCTGACAAGCTAACTATGAATTAACCATCAATTTTCATCACCTTTGAGTTACTTCTGATATCGATAATTGCTGTGTTCACATTTCACAAGCAGTGCCGCAAATGCTGAAATGTTAACTGAAATGTTTACAATGACTATGAAGTAACTTTGGATGCCTCAACATCTATAGAAATTTGTTGTTAAATGTTGCTAAATATTGTTTTATGTTTCTTTTTTTGCAGAGAAGAGCCAGTCGGAGCGGCGCCGGAGTACCTCGGCGACACCGATCGCCTTCCTCGCCTGCTGGTCTCTGCACCAAGGCCTCGCCGCCATCAGATCGACCCGCCACGGCCCGCTTAGCCCGACTCCACCGCCACCCTAGGTATAACCCATCTTTCCGTATCATGGTCGAGATCACGTAATCCCGACTAAGCGTCTCCGCTCGAAAGAGATACGGTTGGAAATATGCGATATTTCCATATCTAAAACCGTGATCTGTTTCAATTGTCCACGTTTTTGGACAGCATGGATGCGTAGGTGGGGTTAGTTTCATGGTTCTGCTCGATCCGAGACAGTTTCGCATCATCTCCTGTTGTTCTCCTGATACACACTCTCCTGGCAGACGGTATTTGGAGAACAATGGGAGGTGCCGCCAAATTTGCCTCGAATAGGAGTAGAGCATGGAAACTAACCTCATCTACGGATCCTCGCGTGGGATTAGGACCTATCCTCACCTATTAGATAGTAGGAACGTCGTGTAGATGCAATTGATGTTTATATTACTCGCCGCTATATATGTTAGAGGATGGAGGACCGTGAGTGGATGTACACGGCCGCAAAGTCGTGGTCGTCACCAATGAATGGATCGACAAGACCGATGCTTTCTTGGAACGGGCATTTGGCGTGGTCGCTAAAGGAGCGAGTAAATTTGTCTTTGTCCTGCAAAGAAATGTGCAAACAGAAAAGACAAACGAAGAAGGTCATGGGGAACATCTTTGAAGAATGGATTTACTGGCAGACTATACCGGTGGGTCTACCATGGTGAAGCCGATCGTATGAGAGAGGAGGTGGTGAGACCACGCGTCGAGGATTATGATGCTGATGCCGGGGTAGCAGACATGTTAAATGACTATCACGAGGCACAGTTCGCTGAAGGACGTACGGAGGAGGAACCAGAGGCAACCGCAAAGGCGTTCTACGACATGTTTGCCGCGGCACAGAAACCCCTTCACGGCCAGACAAAGGTTTCTCAACTGGATGCCATTGGACGCATAATGGCGTTAAAGTCCCAGTATAGCCTGAGTCGAGACGCCTTCGATGGTATGTTGATAGTTATTGGCAGCCTGCTTCCGGAGGGTCACCTTCTGCCAAAGAGCATGCACGAGTCACAGAAACTCCTTCGTGCACTTAAGATGCCGTATGAGCAGATACATGCTTGCCCGAAGGGGTGCGTCCTATTTAGGAACGAATACGTGGAAGCAAAGTACTGTCCAAAGTGTAAATCATCTAGGTTCCTGGAGGTAGATTCTAGTGATGGCCAGAAGAGGCGACTTGACATTCCGTGACAATCCTACGGCACCTTCCGCTCATACCGAGGATCCAACGGCTATACATGACCGAGGAATCCGCTAAATGATGACATGGCACAAAAATGGCAAACGATACAATCTCGACAGATGGTACATGCATCCGATGGTGAAGCATGGACCCACTTTGATGGCATTCATCATGAGAAAGCTAAAGAGGCTCGAATGTACGCGTGTTATACCGCAGCAGATGGGTTCAACTTATGGAATGATGGCTGCCCCATACACATGTTGGCCCGTGTTCGTTATCCCCTCAATCTCCCCGTATGATGCTTTCAACGACGTAACGTATTCTTGTCGTTGATAATTCCCGACACCCGGGAATAATATGGGTGTGTTCATGGAGCCCGTGATTGATGAATTGGTCCGTGCTTGGGAGGAAGGGGTATGGACATACGATCGAGCTACAAAGAAAAACTTCAAAATGCATGTTTGGTACCACTACTCCTGCATGACTTCTGGCGTATGGGATATTCTCATACCGTGTGCTCACGGAAGTTCCCATGCCCAAGATGCAAGGAAGGTCTCGAGGTTCATTTGGTTGCGTAAGGGTGGCAAGTATTCATCGCTCGACAAACATCGGCAATTCCTCCTCTTGACCATGCATTCAGACGAGACATTAAGAACTTTACGAAAGGTGTCGAGTGATGCACTCGCACCACCGATAATGACCGGTGCCGCGGTTCGTGAATGATAGATGGTCTCGTGGTCAATCCGTAAGGTGGTTTTGTGGGATATGGTGAGCAACATATGTGGACTCATAAGTCGGGCTTGACTCGGCTCCCCTATTTTGATGACCTTCTCCTTGCACACAACATTGATGTAATGCATACTGAAAAGAATGTTGCCGAGGCACTTTGGGCAACAATCATGGACATTACTGACAAGTCAAAGGACAACGTTAAGGCTAGAGTGGATCTGGCAACGATATGCGATAGACCAAACCAACATATGAAGCCTCCTAGGCGCAAAGACATGGAGAAGGCCTAAGGCCGATTTTGTCTTGAGCAAGCCCCAAAGGAGGAAGTACTAGAATGGATCCAGACGTTAATGTTCCCTGATGGGTATGCAGCTAATCTGAGGAGGGGAGTGAACTTATCTACTATGCGAGTCTTAGGGATGAAGAGTCATGACTACCACATATGGATTGAGCGGCTTCTTCCGGCGATGGTTCGAGGCTATGTCCCTGAGCATGTCTGGCTAGTGCTGGCAGAGTTGAGCTATTTCTTTCGCCAGCTTTGTGCCAAGGAGTTATCTCGGACCGTGATTGCTGACTTGGAAAGAATGGCACCTGTGTTGCTCTGTAAGTTGGAGAAGATCTTTCCACCCGGCTTCTTCAATCCGATGCAGCATTTGATTTTGCACCTCCCGTACGAGGCACGAATGGGGGGGCCCGTGCAGGGCCGTTGGTGCTATCCAATCGAGAGATGTCTAAAGGTTCTTCGAAAGAAATGTAGAAATAAATGCAAAATCGAGGCTTCCATTGCAGAGGCATACATTCTGGAGGAGGTGGCGAACTTCACAACAACATACTATGGTAACAACCTCCCTAGCGTGCATAATCCACCCCCTCGTTACAATGCTGGCGAAAATGAATCGAACCTCAGCCTTTTCCTAGGGCAACTTCGGGCGCAAGTGCATCGACCCTCAAGACCTTGAATCATGAAGAGTGGCGCCATATCATGCTATACGTGTTGACCAACCTTGACGAAGTGGCACCAGACATGCGAGAAGTTCTCAACGAACTTGTTAAATACGCCGTCACTATTCTCGCATCCAACCCCTTGTTTCTCGTTGGTACAGGAATTTCTTCATGAATTTCAAGGCCAATCAAGGATCCTACCCCACGCAGTAGATACCCTTCTTAGACAGGTGCGGAAATGGAATGCCCGATTTCATTTCTTGGTTCAAACGGAAGGTACCGTCCAATTTAGCTCGTACTTAGTTTGACATTCCAAGTTACTCGTACGTGCGAATAATATAACGATGTATCCTGCTTGAGCTTGCAGGGCCAGAGGGATGCGTCTATGTGTGTCGAGTTGAGACAGTTGCCGATGGCTTTGCCTATAGGGTCGTCATTTTCGTTATGACGTGAATGGATATCGCCAAGCACAACAAGCTACGAGCGAGTCGCCCAATCGAAGAACCACAAGTTCCGGAGTTTTTACGCCTTGTTGATGAGGTCGAGTATTATGGAAGAATTGAAGAAATATACGAACTCAAGTTTCATGGTTCCAAACCTTTTAATCCCGTCATATTCAAATGCCATTGGTTTGATCCTGAAGTAACGAGACGGACATATTCTAATCTTGGGCTAGTCGAAATTCGACAGGATTCCGTCTTACCAGGAGACGATGTCTATATTGTGGCCCAACAGGCCACGCAAGTTTATTATCTCCCATATGCGTGTCAAACCATAAGGCATCTTAAGGGTTGGGATATTGTGCACAGGGTATCGCCACACGGTAAAGTGCCTGTCCCAAACGATGAAGATTACAACTTAGACCCAAACACATATGATGGAGAGTTCTTTCAAGAAGAGGGACTAGAAGGGAGGTTTGAGATAGACTTAACCGGCAATCGGAATGGAAGTAGACAATGAAACGGTTATTGAAGAGGACGCCGGAGATGAGGTGCAAAATGTGAAGGACTTACAAATGCTTGAGCGATTACATTTAGACAATGACAATGGCAACATTGCTCATTCGGATAGTGTTGATTATTTCGACATGATTGATAGTGATGATGAGACTTATGATCCAAATTAATCCCGATCATGAAGATTATTTCTAATACATGTAATACTATGTTATTTTGTAATTGCGTTTTGTTTATTTTGCATCTCTTTCTAAGTACTTTTTGTTTATCTCGTGCTTATTGGTTTACTCTTTTTAATTGCGGTGATTGAACAAAGATGGTGGGCGGTGGGATGAGGAAGCTAACGTCCTTGTACCGGGACAAGGACCGCCGAACCGGGAGAGTAGGAGGAGGAGCAGCCGCAGAGGGAGTCGCCGCCGCCGCCTGTCGCGTGAGGAGGAGGAGGAGGAGTGTGCCTCAGAGGACGCCGAGGAGGCGCAGGAGGACGCCAGAGGACGACGAGGAGGCGCAGGAGGAGGCGCAGGAGGACGAGGAGGAGGCGGCAGCAGGGGTTCCGCTTCTCTAGTACGCCGAGCGCCTACTTGCGAGGTCCCGCGAGCCTCCTCGGCGATCGATACCTCGTGAGAGACGCCACGATTCGACCCGAGGGGAAAAGTAAGTAACTTTAGATGTTATCACTACTTTATATGATATGTTCAAAATCAAAATAGAAATTAATAATTTTTCTTAATCACTTGGGCAGAATCGGGCGATTGTGGCGAGTGGAGGTGCTCACACACGCCAAGTCAATGGCATCCTCGGTCTTACGTGCAAGGAGCACTTCCTGGCACTGGTTGAGTACGCCGGAGTGACGGGCCGGCCTACTCGCTTGACCACTCGCCGCCCGATCTTTGCAGACGGGCCTGAGGTATTCAACAACAAGGCGGAGCGGGTGAAGCAAGAGCGTGGGTAAGTCTTCCTCGCACTACATTGCTCAAGACATCGTATTCATTGGACATTCTTGAAATAATGAATGGATACATCGTGTTTGTATGCAGGATTTCTTTAGATGCCGGATTCGACGCGAGGCGGATCGCGGTGGCTACCAAATGTCGCAAAAACTCGTCGTGGACATGCATTACGAGGCGCGCATCCAAAGCCGTCAAACTTACCACGGACCGCCCTTGGAACGAAGGTCACCAAAAGGGCCGCAAGAACCATGACGCCGACCTCGGACCAAGACTGCAGTAAATCTGTAACATTAATCTGATTCCTTTTGAGATTAAGTAGGCTTAATTTCATCTTCGATATGTCATGTACTTGATGGCCTCGTAGATGACTCCTTATTGGTCGCGCGCATCCCCATCTTTGAGAAATGATGGTGCACAAGTGGTGCTCACGCGAGTGGAGAAGACGCACAACTTGTGCCGGGCGGCGTTTGATGATGCGGTGTAGCACACCATCAAGGTAGCCGCAACCTCGGCGGATCGCAGAAACATGGGTACGCGAATTCATTTATTTATTCTAACGCTCAATTCGCATGATTTGAATCATCTTCTTTGTTTTTCTCGCAGTCGGCGTCACATGGTGGCCAGCCTTGCTCCATCTTCAAGGCATTTGCTATGGCCCACAAGGGCAAGGCGACGTCCGACGTCGACTACAACCCGGAGGACGGGCCGAGGCGTCTGACAATGCGACCGTCACAACCGCCTTAGTGACTACACATCGATGGCAAGGGAGGTCCATGGGCCAGAGTACGATCCGAGCACCGAGGACCTTGATGGAGAAGTCGTCATGAGGGTGGGAGGAGGCAAGAAGCATGGGCGATACTGGATTGGCGACGGCGCAATCGACTCGGCCGCTACTCCCAGTCTCTCCCAGATTCGAGCAAGCAGCACGAGCACGAGCCCGGCCATACGACCTCGGCAGGACACTTCACACCACCGGGTGGAGGCACTCGAGGTTATTCCTGGTTTATTCGTCGTTCATTGGTTTTTTCATACCTTTCCTTTGCATTATTGTAACATTGGGGTGAATATATTGTAGGCCCAACTGGAACAAGAGAGGAGGATACGGAGCAGATCTGGCGAAGATGGAGAGGGTGGAGGCCGAAAGGGAGGCCGAGCGGGAGGCCGAGCAATGGAGGATGGCGGATATTCTTGAAGACATGCAAAGTCTTGGCGCCGCTTCGGTGTAGCTCGCCACCTTCGCTATTCGCTCCACCTCCACCTCCTCACTATTCTACTCCTGTGAGTATAAATGTTTTAGTTTGTATGTTCATGCTTACGGTCAAACCTAGTGGAGTATGAAAGTTTTATTCATGTATGGTATATATTTATCTTGTCTCACACATGCAATCTCTTCTCCTTTGTGCAGAATCAATCGGCGGGATCGAACGATCCTCATGCTTCAGTGAATCCTTCACCAAATCAGTCTCATTGGCCATCTTGGTGATACTACTTGTGGTTGTTAATGCTACTTCTATTTGCAATTATGGTTGTAGATGATGGAGCACTTGGATTACTTGTGAAGTTATTTGTGATATATTGTGAGACATGTGATGTTTGTGATATATATGTGGTGTTGGTGATATATATGTGCTGTTGATGATATATATGTGATGTTGATGATATATATGTGATGTTGATGATGTTTGTTATGTATATATCTTATGTTTGTTTGGATGGGATGTAAAAAACAAGTAAAAAAGGCTGTTTTCAGTCACTTTGCCGAGTGCAATGGCCATGACCCTCGGCAAAGTGACCATACTTTGCCGAGTGCAATGGCACGACACTCGGCAAAGTGACCATACTTTTGTCGAGTGTGCATGGCGGACACTCGGCAAAGTGACCATACTTTGCCGAAAGTGCCACGGGCGGACACTCGGCAAAGTGGAGACCTTGTCGAGTGTTTGACCTTGACACTTTCGGCAAAGACGACGCCACGGTGGCTCCGTCGTCCACGGCGACTTTTCTTTGCCAAGTGTCGATTAGCACTTTCGGCAAAGCCTTTGCCGAAGTGCCCGATAAAGTGCACTCGGCAAAGGGTCTTTGCCGATAAACCTGCTTATCGAGTGTCCTTTGCCGAGTGTACATCGGCCTTTGCCGAGTGCCTGAGGCACTCGGCAAAGAAGCTGTCTCCGGTTGTGATAGGATTGTAGACAGCATTTTTCTCTCTCTCTTCATTCTCTTTCATCCACATCAGCAAAAATCCTACGTAGCAATAGTTATAGATGACTGACATACGTCCATTGTACATGCTCTGAGGCTTGTTACTGCACATGGAACCTTGTATTGTTAAATGCACCGGCCTACCCTGTGGAAATCATTGCATGCGGGAAGAAGCTCTCAGATGATATGATATGAAATGAAATCTAGTGAGCCCAATCAGCCATTCAGACTCCTTGTTCTTGCCTATATATATTGTTGACCTCCATTACACAGGTAAATGTCAATCTTTAAAAAAAAAGACAGGCAAATGTCAGTTGAAGACATGAAGGTTCTGACCTGTAAATCTCAGCCAACCTTATCAATTTAAGGGAAAAGGCAAGTATATGAACTCGCTAAAATTCTAGTACCCAAAGCTTGTCAAAATTACCCCATAACCCAACTCCTGTAAAATCACCTTTAAACAGGCAACTAATTAACCTACTCTCTGAGTGTGCCAAACTCCTAAAAAAATCAATTAGACAGGAGGTGTCAAAGTTCAATTGTCTTTGTATGTTTCCCTTGCTCTTCCTATCAAATTCAATGTTTTACCTGTAGCAACTTTTTGTACTATATGCTGCATCTGCATGCATTCATGTGCCAAGGAAGAGTCCGAAGTGTTCATGGATGCATCCATGCATGCGTCATTACCAGGCTAATTAACAGCAGCTCAGAAGACTAGAATAGGTCATCACTGGCAGTCTGACGCTCGGTGTGATCAGTACCAAAAAAGTGCAATGCACGCAACAGAAATTAAGGAGGAGACCGATGGCAGGCTGGTAGCTAGCTAGGTATGTGAATGCACACATCATGTTCAGGATCCGGATCCTCTCCTGGGCAAATCACTGTGTAAACAGTAATATCAGTCTATGCAAATAGTGCTAGACAGCAGTGCCGTATCATATACTATACTGTAGAAACGGTGTCAGGTCTGTCACTATGATCTGATCCGCTTCCGTTCATGTACGTACTAGCGACAGAGCAAATTGGGAAAGATTAGAGGAGAGATGATGAAGCATCGCCATTAAGGGACAATATATATATGGGGACCCTGACGACGTACCTACCACTGATGTGTTGGCGCTAGCGGAGCAGAGACCCTTACGTGGAACAATTTCGCAGAATTAGTACAACTCTGTAATAACAGGGGCTGATAGTACAACTTCGCCAGTATTAATTAATTTACGACGTAATTCAATGAGGAAAAAGTAAGTTAATATGACACCCCTGTTAGGTTGATGCTTCCACCAAGATTCTTATCTGTGATTCGTTATGGTTCTCACCGGCAGGCAGCACAATTAAATACCCCGACCTAGTGACTAAGTTAGTGATTGATTTGGAGGGCGAGGATGGGAGGGATGGGATCAGCCAACTTGAGTGTGTTTTGCGTAGGATTTGTTTGTACAAAAATATTTTTCCGAGGGAAAAGAAAACCATGTCGGACTGCTTTTATCCATGAGAATTCATTGTAGAATTACATCACGAACATCTTCAACCCCCTTAATAATCTGTTTCTTCTACCGACGGTAGGACGTGAGAAACTATCATCAACATCCAGAAGAAACAATAGAAGGAGATCTAAATTTTACATAAAATATTATTTGTATTTTGTATGTTGCAAATTTGTACGAACAATTGAGAATGAAAGGATATAGGCAAACAAAACTATATTAATCAACTTTGGCAAATTCAATATGGAAATAGGTGTACACATTGTTTTTATGGACAAAACGATGGAAATAGGTGAACATATTGTTTTTATGGACAAAACGACAGGAAGAAATTGTATGTACCTTAACTGAATCACTCTTCTAAACACAAATTTCTAGTTCTTCAAACTGTTGCATTAAGATGTTTACATCATTTTTTAAAAAAAAACTTTACATCATTGACCACCATCATAAAATTTCTTGTACCGCATTGAGTTCTTTGCACCATTGACCACCATCACAAAAACTCTCATAAAGGTTGTTCGATCACCCTTACAAGATCACCCTTACAACAATTTTTTTCATTGATCGGTGGGCAAACTAATTAACTAAGCACTTTCAACCACAAATATGTTTAGGACAATAAATAAAAGTTAGCTTGCAAAATGCATGCCTTCTAAAAATTAACATAGAGAGCTTGCACATCATGACTCATGGGTGAAAGAGTTTACCAAGCTTAAGATCAATGTTCAAGTCTTCCCAGGGTTAACACAGCAACAAAGCACAAATGATCACCGATCCCAAAGCCATTAAGGCACAAACAACAGGTACTGAAGGCTACCACAAAAACAAAAGAAAGGATCAGGTCAGGGGGAAGGCTGTCAAGCTAAAACAAAACAAAATAAAAAGGAGCGTTAAGACAAAGAGAAAAGTATTATAATACAATTATATGACCAATCCAATACTCTATAAAAATGGCAAATAACAAACTCCAATTTCAACAAATTTATTGTACCATCAAATTACTAATTGAGCTCATGACATATCATTAAGGAGAAAGAAGAAGCTACTATTGATCAAAATTGGCACATCAGAACCAAGAAGAAGCACCACTGAAATCGAGGGAGAAAGAAACAGGCAAACAGTAACCTTGCAAATAACAATTTCTACAGCTACCAGATCTCCCTGAAGCTCATTTTTTTTGTTGATATGCCCAATATTTGAGAAAGTTATAAGCGCGGTGTAGCTTCTAGACCGGCCAACAAAATGCAACCAAACCGACAATATGAAATTGAGATAAATTAGGCAAAATAACTTTGAATCTAGTAGTATTATAGTCTGAATGAGATTGTAGCTTGCAACCAACACCAAAGGATTTCCATACAATCCCCCAGGCTTCTAAATTACAGAGCACTACAAGTCAAACAATTGCATGATCCGTCAAAACAACAATAGTAAAGTGCAACGTGAACATGATTTAGTAAATGATATGGCATAATCATTATGCACACCTCAAGTTTCCAATCTTTAGCATGATTTGGATGAAGTCGTTGTACATATGTATAGTCTGGTGGGTTTCCTCTATAGTAGCAAGGAAGAAGTGCACAACTTTGATAATGAACAAAGAGGGGGAAATCAAATTGGAAATAGGGAAACAAATTTTATACTTGAAGGCTTGTTTTTGGCAGGGGAAAGAAAAAAGGGGGAAAAGAAAAGAGAGAAAAGAAAGGGAAAAAGAAGGAATAGGAGAAAAAAAAAAAAAGGGGGGGGGGATTGCGATGGCGAGGGAGAGCACAAGTTTCTCTATGTGTTTTTGCAGGCATCACAAGGCGGCCAAGGGTTTTGTTCCGTTGTTGGTGGTAGTGCCTAGCAGAGGAGGTAACAGTAAGCTCGTCTTTATTTGATTCAAAAGATTCAATCCTAACTCCCCAAGGCTGCAAGTACATGAGAGAATTGTTAGTTGCAAGGGTCTTTGTTGCGTAGCATCATTCTTCAATTAACCTGTAGAACTGAAATGTAGAACTAAAAAAAATCACATACACGAGCATGAATATGCCTTCTACAAGCATAATCTCTTCGTACATAAAAGCACATCAACCTTTACACATGTCATGTAACCTCTTAATATATAGTTCATTTGTTAACAAATATACCTTCCTAAGCTCAACATGTTTTGCAATTACAGGTTGTAAGCATGGGAAGTTGGGAACCGAACAGTAAATAGTGTGAACTACAAACTATTTCAGAGGTTGGTGAAGTGGAATGAAAAAAAATAAGTAAGGCGTAGGATCAAGAATCCAAAGGATTGAACAAAGGACACTTGAAAAAAATTACAGATTCATAGTATCGGCAACATCATCTCATTTATTATTTTCGGCATGCATACTTACATAATAGAATATAGGCTTGCATGAGTAGTTGTAAGAAGGCATCACCTTGTTATTTCAATGTAAACATGAGGACCTATATGGGTAGTTTGGGCACAAATTATGAACCTAATCAGTTTTGTTTACTTGATCTTTACTTGCACAGCCCCACCCATACAAATGCCTCAACAAGGATCCAGACCTAAACACCAGCACAAATACAGGGAATAAGGAAAAACTCAAAAAAAAAAATTAACACCTCTTGCTTAGTTTCTTTCAGTGAGCTATGAATTCCATCCTTCAAACTTCAAAGTGACAATAACACTAACAAACCTTTTGTCTTTTAAATCTTTCTTGTGGGTAAAAATAATGCATTGTGCCAACACAATTGTATTTGATATCCAATTAATTCATCTTTGTCCACTGCTATTTGCACGGATTCATGCGGAAATAAAGAATGATGTGGCTTGAAGTGTCATGAATATCAAGGACTACCATAGCAGACATGTAAATATTGATGCCCCAAGATGGCATCATATTCCAAAACTAAAGTGCCATTATGCGAATAGGTTAACTACACAATTAAACTAAATCAAAGAATTAGAATGTCAAACTTGATGTAAAACTCCAATTCAATCATGCTATCACTAATGCCCCCAATGAATTACGAGTCTTGCAGTCGAGTCATCTCCTCTCCTCAGCCCCCACGAAACTGCCACCATTGGCACCGTCGTGATACGATTGACGCAGATTTGAAGGATCGTCGTCCACCAAGACACCAAGTGCCCTTGTTGCTAGGAGCCGCGAGACTTTCCCCTCTCCTTCTGGTGTCGAGGGACACCAAATAAAGGGCAATGAAAGCGGCAGCTCGTGTGAGGATGGAGGCTGCCCGAGCGTGGAGGATGGTGGTGCTCGATCAGGATGGTGACGACTCATGTTGGGGAGAAGGCAATGGGAGAGGAGCGGTAATGAGGAACAGGGTGTGAAGATAGCAAGCCGCGAGCGCGAGGAGGGAACGATGCGGCCATGTAGAGAGGAGACACACGAAGAGGCTAGGGTTTTCTTCCTTTGTGCAAGTGTGGAAGCTACGGGGAAATCACGCGACGAGGAAGCCCCACATGTCGGCGAGCTAGATTTCGGAGAGGAAGAGTGGGTGGCTCCGGCGTGGCCGCCAGCATCTGCTAGCAGGAGGATGAGGGACGGAGGAGGGGTGGCGAGGTGGTGGAGAAGGGGTGAGAGGCAGACAACAACGGTTGTGGGAGGGGCGAGGGGAACAGAGGATGACGAGGTAAGGGACTTGAAAGTGTCTCACGGTCCTCCCGTGGAAATCTAGGGACGTGTGGTTAGACCAAGGTGTCAGTGCTGAAATTTTGTGAGGGAAGGGACAAGGAACGGACGCACCAACACGTAGGTGAGGGTGGGACGATCGCGAGAGTAAACTCATTCTTTTATTAGTTATTAAGATAAGAAATGAGCAACTCCTCTCCTCTCCCTCTCCTCTCCTCTCCTCTCCCCTCCCCTCCCCTCCCCATCTTTCTTTCTGTACGTCCAAGAACAGATTCTTCTGCTTGAGGGGAAAAGAAAAAAGAAAAATCATTCGTGTCCAAGAATTCCCCAAGTAGGCGTACGCATCGCATTTCAATCTCCAATCCGACCCGATTCCGATCCCTTTCAGAGTTGTTTTGTACTTTTGTCCTTATTCTTTTGCGTGTCGTTTCTACTCCCCTACCAAACTTCTACCCGCGCCCCAACCATAAATAACCTCCTCATCCACACGTCCTCCCTCTTCCCATGCACGCCTACTTCCCTTCGCTTCCTCGCGCATTAAACAAATATCGCGATTAATCAATCCGTCGAGGTGAAATGGTGCCAAGAATCGTGTGGTTCTTACCTTGAGTTCTTGGTCTAGTTTAGTTGGTGTACTAGTTCTTGCTCTTGGCGACTAACATTTTCTTTTCTGTTCTGTTCTTGGACTTGGTTTTTGTTAGTTTAGTTTTGGAAGTTCAGACAATGGGAATCTTGTCGCTCATCACCGGCAGGCCGGGCCCGAGCGGGTACGGGTCGGCGTCCACGGCGGAGCAGGTCACCGCCGACGTCGACGCCAGCCGCCTCACCGTCATCGTCACAGGTAACCACCGGATTGCCCTTTTCTTGTGACCGGCAGTAATGCAAACTCATTCCTGCTTAATTGATCTTGGTTAGATTGGTTCTTTCATGTGCGGCTTCTATGAAAGCGTTGCGCCTTCTGTTATGTGTCTCTGTGTTTCCCTTTTTGGGTGTGTGATAGGGAGGTGAACTTGGTGGATTCTTTTGGGTGTTTTCTGATGTTCGTTTGTACACCCTGAATTGACTGGCGGTTATGCGTTGTTGTCATTAGCACAGCAGCATTGCTACTGGCTGTCATGTTACAACAATTTGTTCTTTGAAGAGTGACATGAGAACTTGATGTTGCAAGTTTCAGTAACAAAAAGTCCTTTGATGAATCAAAGTAGTTGACTTTGATGATGGTGCCCTGCTCAAATACTCAGTGTTCTTGGTTAGATTTGTATGCAAGTTTTGTGAAGATGTTGTGCCTTTTTTTTCCTATGGAAGAGCTATTTTCTTTTTTGTGTGTGTATGCTGGGCGGTTGGAAAGGTGGGTTCAGAGCTGGTCAGCTGGATTTATGACGGTGTTGTGATATCATTTTGTATGTACGGAATTAGCTGCTAACCATGTGTTGTTGTCACTGGTTTTCTTACAGAAGTACTAGTCCTTGTTGATATGTATGTTATGTTTTCTTGTGAACTGTAACTAGCTTCTCCTTGTTATAATGATCTGTTCTTGAAAATTGCAAGTACTGAGACTTTTACAAATCGAAGCTGTTTTGATGGTGGTTTCCTGATCAATGTTGTTGGTTATATTTCTTGAAGCTTTTGCAAACACATATAGTGGGCTCATGGCTTTTATTTTTAATTTTTTGATGTGGGGAAGTTGGATATTTCTTCTTTTTTATGTGGAATAGGAGGAGAGTATGGAGCTTGGATCTGTGAGGTCTTTTTAGGACAACTGTTTTGTGTGGCCTTGAATCAATTGTCAATAGTATGGTGTTGTCTGTTAGTTCTCTTTACAAGCACCAACTGTACCTGCTCTTGTTGAGATGTATCGCCCACATATTGGTTCAAAATTGCATGTATCTCAATTCTCACCAATAATCACACCAATACGGTCTTGTGCTGTATTTTTAGCAATAACTGCTTCTCCAAGTACATAGAAAAATGGGGAGGGGGGGGGGCACGAGATGCCGTGGCACTGACAATTCTGCACGTTTGAGTCGTATCTTGATGAAATCGCATTTTATGAATTGTCAGGAGCACCCTTTTTTTATGTTCGGCTCTTCTTTTCTAGCGCAGCATTTCTTACAGTAATGTTGTTCCATGTTGATCTAAGCTTATCGCAAAAGCAATTAGATCAGACAACGGCATGATCCTTTCTGTTAGATGGCTATCATCTTCTATCCTTTTCATTGCACTAAACTATTTTAGAAGCTTCGGTGTTCACTTGGAATTCACAAAAGGCTGGAAGATTTGTTCTTTTCCTATGGTTGGTTGTATAATCGATTTTTGCATTTATTGAGAATTAAGCCTGGTTAGATGGGAGCTTTTCCTGTAAGTTTTGGACTTCAGATTTGTGCTGCCACAAGAGCTTCCTTACGTATGTATGCCGTTTTCCTTGAGATTTATGGTGGATGCTTACTTCAGCAATGCTTCCAGTCACAGTCAATTGCTTCCATAATTTCTTTTGAAGGGAGAGTTGTTTTCAAAATCATTCTGTGAAAGTTAAGGTTGCTGTGCTGAGTTTTAACAAGGGTCATGGAGTGTTACACTGTTACCCTTCATAGTAAAAATATAATGTGACTATTTCTATATGATGGACATTCATTTACTGATGACATTGCAAAATTGAAATACGGAGTAGTTGGTAGGTGTTGTATGTCATTATCTATGTCAAGTCACTAGGTGGTCCTAATGTTGTAGGAGTCCAAAAACCTCGTACTAAGTACTGACAATTAGGACTCCGTGTTGGGTCTTGTCAATAATTCAATATTACTTATTCATAAAGCATAGGCCTGGCTTATTCATGACTCTTGAGATAATTCGTTCAGGGGATCTAGTGATTCCGCTAGTACGTTTGTAACCAAACCTTTCATAAAACAATAGTTATTTGCAACATGTTTTCAAAGACCTATTCCTGTTTTATTGAAAGCCGTAATTCTGACATCTTTCAGGAGGAGCGAGTGGCATTGGTCTGGAGACCTCGAGAGTCTTTGCCCTGAGAGGAGCCCATGTCATCATCGCAGCGAGAAACACAGAGGCTGCATCAGAGGCAAGGAAGAGCATCATGGAGGCAAACCCAAAAGCTCGTATTGATGTTCTGAAGCTTGACCTCAGCTCCCTCAAGTCTGTCAGGGCCTTTGCAGACCAGTTCAACTCAATGAATCTTCCTCTGAACATCTTGATGTAACCCCTTCATCTCTTAATGATACTTGCCTTTCTTTGATATGTACATTGCATGTGTTTCAGTTAAGTTTATTTTCAGGGTTATCTGTACATCACTGGTAGTCTTAGTCTACAGTAGCGTTTTCCTTTTATCTACATTTCACTGAATCAAGCCATCTGAAATCCTTTTCTGTTCTGCAGAAATAATGCAGGTGTGATGTTCTGTCCTTTTCAACTGTCTGAAGATGAGATTGAGATGCAATTCGCCACCAATCATCTTGGTATTGTCTCTCACTGTTACCTAATTCACATGTCTACTTGAAACAGCCAAAATCCTTGGCTGATACTGATATTTGTTTTACATGTTATGCTCAACCAGGTCACTTTCTGCTGACCAACCTCCTCCTAGATAATATGAAAGCCACTGCTAAGTCTATGGATATTGAGGGTCGCATTGTGAACTTGTCATCAGTCGCCCACCTCCATACATATCCGGAGGGGATTCAGTTTGATAAACTCAATGACAAGAAAATGTATGTGCTCTTTTGGTTCTTTTGAAGAAAAAAATATACTATTGACTGAACTGTAAGTAATGATTTTGTATTGGCAGATACAATGATAAAATGGCTTACGGACAATCTAAGCTGGCAAACATACTGCACGCGAGAGAGCTCTCTAGACGGCTCAAGGTATTTTTTTTCTCTCCAACTTTTTGCCCTTTTACTTCCTTTATCAGAAGAATAGAAACCTAAAGACACAGTGCATTTTGTATGTAATGGTCATGATGCTCAGTGCATTTTGCGTGTTAAACTACTATGATGTGTGCAGTGACGGATCTAGAAATTAGATGATATGGGTGCACACTTTGCACTCACAATTTTATAGTTTATACAATGATTTCGTAACATCATAAAAGATGTCTCTATTCCTCTTCATGTTTCTATAATCTACATTGACATATCGTAACACAATTTTCAAATTTCCATTCACAATTAAGCTCACATTCCCGGATTGACATAACAATATAACATGAACATGATAATAATATAACAGTGGCAGACAGCATACGGGCTACGACATACCAATAAAGCAATAACCAATTTCAGTGCTTCACCGCTTCGCTCCGGCTCCAACTCCAAGGTCCAAGCCACCAACCACCAACCACCGTCCACCTTATAATCGAAAATCCAATTCCAAATCCAATCGGCCAACCAATCCAACTCGAAACTCGAATCGCTGAACAACTCCCACTCTCCCAAGGCCCCAAAGCCCCCAAGGCTCCTTGCTCAGTCCTTCCACCGGTGGCGCGGGCGTCGGTTTCTGCTCCCCGCACGGCCGCCTCCCGGCCTCCCACGCCACGCCTCCTCCTGCGTGGCGCGCCACCCTCCTGCCTCCTGTGTGGTGGCGCCTCCGCGCCGCTTCGGCTCGTCACGCCTCGCTGGGAGCAGCCGGCGAGGAGCGGGGCCGAGGAGGAGAGATTAGGGTTGGAGACTTAGAATTTTGGAGCAACGAGCAGAGCCGCCGAGAGAAGTAATCCTGCCGGTTTCATATTTTTGGGATCTTGGGGCATACCCAGACCCCACCCTGGATCCGCTTTGGATGTGTGGATCATAACTAGTAAGCAATAGCCAGTGAAAACTTTGAGAATCAAATAACTTCAGATCTTCATGAACTGCGTTGGATATTTATTATGATTTCCAGAAATTATCTAGACTATACTACACTTTGCTGATTGTCGGACCCGGATTCCGAGAATCCAAATCCTCTGTGAAAACACTGTGCTATTTCTTGGATCAGTAGTAGCACTCACAGGCACATTGCTAAATCATTCATACAAGGTGTGAATTAAATATTCAAATTTATTACAACACAGAGTGACATAGACCATGTCGGGTTGAGTTTTACAAAAGGGGCCGAACAAGGCCAACTTGTTTACATTACATAGAGCAGCGTAAACTACAGCAGAAGCAAAAGGGGAGTAGGGCTCATCTCACCACAGGCAAGCGACTGGGGCATTCTGTGTACGACGGATATTAACCAAGAGCTAGATAATATCAGTTGTACGCAAGCGCCAACGAGTCCACTAGACTAGGGTGAGACCTAGACTATGGAACTATACTACTCTTCATCGTTTCCTTGACCACCAACTTCTGGATCCTCGTAATACGCGTAGTCTCCTTGATCCTCATTGTTTGAAGGGTTTGGAGAGAGCAAGAATGAGCACAACTTCCATACTCGCAAGCCAACACATAATGCAATAATATACATGCAAGATTTAACAAGGATGGCTCGGGTTCTTTTATTTGCTAAAGCAACATTTTTAATTAATCATATTTACAAATTCCTATCACTTAGCATTTTAACAATTTTCATTTTGTTAAAGGGAATAATTGTGCAATAGTTGTATCAGCAGAGGTTACCTCCACCTTCATACTTATTTTTTATTTGAGCTGCCTCCACTCAATTTAATATCACTGGGGTACATCCACCCAGGGAAAAACCAAATCCAGGGCTGGGTGAGCCCGCCACCTTTTTCATACCACCCGCAAAGTTTTATAAATAGAACTAACTCAAGTTAAGTTCTCATGTCCGCCTTTGACCGTAGGCACGGCTGTTTAAACAGTTTAGACTCCTGCAGAGGTTGTGCACTGTACCCACAAGAGATAGTCATACTCATTACCCCACACGATTCCTTAGTCATACGGTTGAGCGACCGTCACAATAACCTTTCAATTTACCTCCCCCTTTCCATAGTTTCGCCCATATGGGGTTACATTCATACGTTGCGCGGGATGTTCACCACAACGCTATCACAGCTGGAATACGACGTTCCACAACGACTAGCGTAGCTGGTAACTTCACCCTTTATCGGTGTCCCATTCAAGCCGAAACCATTCACGCGCTTGCGCATTCCCATTATCCATCCAGCGAGATACATTCAGGGTTCAATAATTTACTAAGCCAAGTTGCAGTTTGCAAACTTGTGGTTGTACTTGTTTTACACGGGAGGTCATGACAAGATTAAGTCCTTATTTCATCCAAGCGGTTCATACCACATTCCATTCATTCTCATGCTACATCCGCACCCACCATTCATTCCATCCGCCTAGATGTGGTAATAGCAAGTTATTAGAGTTTTGAGAAGTAAAACCAAATTATCTCGTTCATATCAGTCATGGACCACCAATGACTGCCCCTAAAAACCAAATTATCTCGTTCATATCAGTCATGGACCACCAATGACTGCCCAAATTCGTTTCATGTTTGAAGAGATGATGTTTGGGGTATTTTAATACCCCGGTACTTAAGCAAGTCTAGCATGTCGCTTAAGTACAACCTATAGCTAGTATTACCACATAGTTACTAGGGTGACATAGAATAATGGATTCAAATATCAATGGATGGTATATTAATTAATTAATTAATTAATCATCAAATGGGCATTTAACTACCTTAAGCTTTAACATACATTTGATTAAAGAATTAAAGCATGCAATTTTGTTAATTTAAATGAATATAATTTGAATAAAATGTAAGCCCAATATGATCAAAGTATTGACTCGCCTTGGTTATAGACAAGAGGGTCTTGATATTCTTGGGCTTGATCAACTTGAAGGTCTCCCGCGTCTTCAAATCCTATTCAGGCGATTATACCGGAAAAAGACATAAACATGCAAAGAGAGCAAATAAATACACAAGAATACACAAATGAACTCCAAATTGAACAAGACCTATGCCATTAGCAAGATCTTGAATTTACAATTTTTTAGAAACAAATTTCATAATTTTTGGAGCTACGCTGAGAGAGAACGGAGCTTTCGAAGTTTAATTTAATTTTAAATCGGAGAGAGAGAGAGAGAGAGAGAGAGAGATGTGGCATGCTAACACATGGGCCTTATGAACAGTGTGCGGCTCATGTGCACCAGGTGCACGTGCACAGGAAAAAGAAGGGGGCCCACTGTCATTGATAGGAGGGGGAAATTCCTGGGTGAGCAATTAAATGACTAATTACTGATTTTGGCCAGGCCCGCTGTCAGTGAGTTAGGGGGGGAGTTAGGACATCATTTAATGGGTAATCACTAGTTAGCTTTTAAGACCGCCATTAGGGCTTAATGATGAATGCACAGTGCACTTGGTCCGAACGTGCCACAGGCGCTCGGGTGCTAGCGGCTCGGTCTTGCTGGCGGCAAGGGTGGGCATAATGGCGGGCTAATCAAATGGGAAGCTTATGGGAGGCGGTGCCGACGGTGGTGTACTGGCCGTCGAGGTTCCGGAGGCAAGACGACAAAGGAAGGCGGCGGCGGTGCTTCGCCACTACAGCGGAGGTGGTTCGGTTGTTCTAGCGAAGTGAGTGAGAGCACGAGCAAGAGGGGTGAAGGAAATCACCAAGCCAACAATGGCAAATGGAGGCGACGGAGGCGGATCGACGGCGAGGAAGGACTCGGCCGGAGCTAAGGGAGAAGGCCAAATTCGGCGCTCCTGTTGAACCAAACCCGAAATCACATTAGGGGAAATGCTCACGGGGGGCCAAGGCACATGGTGACGCGAAGAGGGGGAAGGGAGCTTCACTGGACGGGGAAATGGCCAAAGCGGGGTGCGGCGGCGGCTCGGCTTGCTTCGGTTCTTCTCAGCGGGGAGGACTTACCGGGGCTCCGAGGGGCGATGTGTGGGCGAGGGAGGGCCACAGGGGAGCTTAAATAGCCGAAGGGGGAGGTTGTGGCATGTGATCGCGATCTGCAACCAAGATGGCGGGCTCGACACTGCAGCGTCTTGCGCGCATGGCTTGGACCGATCAAGGACGGGCGTGGGGGTGACGTGGTGGGGGCGCAATACGGGGCGAAGACTTTGGGCGTCCATGCTGGCGCGAGTGCGCGCGTGCGCTGCGCAGCACGCACGGCTTGGTCCGAGAGCTCCTATGCGGCTAGGACGAGCGTGACACGGGCGCGCGGCTTGGACCGGACAAACGAGTGCGGCCGACGACTTGCGGAACGCCAAGGCGCGGGCGTGGTGCTCGGACCGGTCAGTCGTGGGCAGCGAGGACGAGCGTGACGCGGCCGTGCTCGGTGGAGAGGACAGGGCGAGATGGCGAGCTCCAAAGTCGCGGGTGGGGGCGGCGGCTCAGAGAGCACGCGGAGGAGGGTGGCGCTGCCAGGGAGTTGGTGGTGGCAGAGGCGGCCAGAGGAAGCTTGTGGCAGGCGGCGGCGACCAAGAGAGAGGGAGGCGGCCTGGTGGCTTGAGGAAGATGACCAGAGGAGCTGCTGGCCAAGGAAAGAAGAAGGTGCCTGTGCTTTGCTGGTTGGGCCGAAGGAAAGGCCAGGTGGGCCGGTAGGGAGAAAGGGGCTAGGCCCAAGAAGAAAAGGCCGGACAAGGAGAGCTACGGGCCGAGCCTAGAAAAGAAAGAAGGCCAAAACTGAAAATGGAGGAAATTCAACTGGAATTTGAATTTCAGAAATTGAGGAAGTTTGAAATACAAACCCGAGCTTAAGGAAGAAAGGAGGATTTTGAAAATAGTTGGTAATTTCAAATACGGTCAAAGAACGAAAACCGAAAGGTAATTACTATTTGACTTGACGTCCGAAAACGGAACGACACTGATCTTGATTTGTATCAGCATTCCATTCAACCTCTGATTTGACTTGCTAAAACTGTTGCCATCGTTATGATGTATGTTTAGTAACTTTCAACGAGTGGACATTGATTATTACTATTAGACCTACTCCTGGTTATTAAGTTCTTTGCCCTCCAGTTAAGTATTCCATTCGGATGTACCATAAATTATATGTTACTGAAACAGGAAGAAGGAGCAAACATCACAGTTAATTGCGTTCATCCTGGATTGATCATGACCAATTTGATGAGGCATTCCTTTGTTCTCATGAGTATGTTCTCGAGCTCTTTTTTTTTCTTATGAAACTGTGTCCTCTAATCTCTAGTTTTAGCTATGCACCTCCCAATTTCAGGGACAGTGCCTTTACCTTTCCCACAATGTTCTGAAAGTTCTTTGTTTTCACCTGCAGAGGCAATTCACGTTATCACTTACATACTGTGGAAGAATGTACCTCAGGTTTGGAGCCATATCTTCTCTATTCTTGTTTTTGACCAAATTGTCATTCATACCCATAACTGGAACTGTACTTTTTAAAAAAAAATATGTCACAGGCTGCAAGTAATGAATCTGTACCATTTTACAATTTTTGTTCTGAAATTCAAGATTATATCTAAAGGAACATACGTTACGGTTTTCCAGGGAGCAGCAACTACTTGTTATGTAGGACTAAACCCTCATCTCAAGGGAGTGACAGGTAAATACTTTGCTGACTGCAATGGGGAGAAGACAGGCAAACTGGCGAAAAGTGACGCCTTGGCGAAGCAACTCTGGGAATTCAGCGAAGAGCTGATCAAATATGCAAAATGAGGGAACAAAGCAGGATCAGAAAAGCGTCCTGATACCGTTTGGCTAATGGTACAAGTGATTGATTAAATATGTAGCAGCAGTAGTAGTAGGAACCTACCATATGGTGAAGTGGTGAACCCATATTGTTCAGAAATAAATTCTTCATGCTTCTTTGGATCGTGGCTAAGATCAACCTTGTTAATATTTGTCCAATATACATGTCGTTCAGTTCTGGATTTTGGCCCAGCTATCATCCTACTCTCAGATTTGAGTTTTGCCGAAACCTTTTCAATTCTTTCGGTGTCTCATACCACTGGATGTTACAAGTACAACATTCAGAAAGATGTGCCTCTGAAACTAAAAAACAAGATCCATATAAACAGCACAAGCATTACAGCCTACACTTGTACTATTGCAGCCTCGTCGTCGTCCTCCTCCTCCCACACCCCGACGGCCGCCGTGAACCCGACTGCGCTGGCGACCACCACGACGGCGAACACGAGCGGGACGATCACGTCGGGGCCGGTCCGGCCGAACAGGCCGGCGGGCAAGCAGACGGCGTCCCACGGGGGCCCGTCAAGAGGCAGGCCGATGCCGCTAGCGCCGCCGCCGTCCGGGCACGCCCTAGCGAGCGGCGCGCCGGGCCCGACCGCCCAGACGAACGCGAGCTCCGGCGCGAACGCCGCCACGGCCACGGCCGTGGTGGCCACCGCCGTCCATGTGGCGGCGTAGAGGAGCAGCGGGCGGCGGGCGAGTAGGCTGGCGAGTGAGGGGAAAGGGAACGCCATGGCCGTGGATTTGCCGGTGGAGCGTGCCGAGTTATATACGAGTGTTTCCTTGTGTTTGGATGAAGAGGATTTGGCGGGAGAGTAGGTGACCAGTGACACTTGCGAGGCGCTTTTGAAAGTTTGAACTACTCCGCAGCATAAGGCCCCAGCTGCTCTACGCTTCTACTCCTCTGTACAAGTAAACAACAAACAAATAAACGATATGATGAGATCACAAGATTAGTGACCTAGTTTGAATTGGGAGATCATGAAGAAATCGAAGCACGAAGACATGGGCACAAACGAGCATTGGTTTATGCTAACTTTTTGCGTAGTAAACGTACGTGCTAGCTAGTAGTACTAGTATCGAATCGAACCAGTAACTTGAAGTGATCATTTCGATGATTTGATCGGTATAATTAACTGGAAAGGCGCGCAGCCGCGCAGGCATCTATGCATTGCAGGCTCGAACTAGAACACACAGAAACAAGCTGCTCTGCCCTCGATCGCCTCACAAGAACCCGGGTCGATAGACGTCGCCGGCGGCGGCGATGATGAGACACGGGGTGCGCGGCGAGGCTTGAGGCGAGCTCCCACTACGTACGGTGTGGGATTGAGGCCGGCGCCTCGGCGTCTAAATAGGGAGGACGCATGGCACAGTGCGGCCAGCGGCAGTAAGCTAGGCGGCGCGGCGTCACATTCAGAAAGCGAGGAATGCGTATGCATGCCGGAGACGGAGGCCGGGCCGCCGCGCGGGGGGAGGGAGGGCACGGGAAGTCTTCTAGTAAGCGTCCGGCGATCGACGGTGGCGGCGTGGCTGGGCTCGTCCACGTGCCGGACGTTCTCCAGTATTACGTCCTGATTACTCACCTGGGCTGCGTATGGCCGGATTCCGGGTTTACTTGGGCTTTTTGGTCTTAACGCGGGCCGACCAGCCTCTTTCCTCTGGCTTGTAGCCGAGCCGTTTCTGTCCACGTGCACCGGTATTACGGCCCGAAAAAGCACGACTTTAACTTGCTTGGGCCGTCATGTGGGCCAATAGCAAGTTACATCTCTCTCTTCTTTTCCCTCGCGCACGCGCTTCCGCCGCCCACGCGCTCCCCTCCGGCACGATGCCTCCGCCGCCTTCAGGTCCAAGAAGCCCCCTTTAGGTACGCATCATCTCCACCCGCCCTCTTCCTCTTCTTCTTCGCGCCGAGCATTGCTCTCCTCTTCTAATGAGCCCGTCACGCGATGCAGTTCCTTGCCCAGTGTGCCCGTTGCACGCATTGGCTCACAGCTCCGTCTGATTCGAGGCGTAGTAGTTCTAGGGGAAAAAATGCTTACTTCTCTGCAATCTATGAACTGGTGCTAGTTCGACTAACATGGGGTCTTGTGTTCGCGTGCAGTTCTTAGGAGGCTCGGCGTTCTGGGATCGTGCCTACCAACTGTTCGACGCAATGCCTCAGAGGGGCTGCCTAGAGCAGGATTGCCTCCACGCTTACACCAGAGTGTTCTTCCAAGTGGATATGTTCTTGGATCACTAAGCCTTTGCCATGCCGGCGCTTCAGAGGGTTCGACCGTTCGAGGGATGTCTGTGCCAGTGAAGTTTTGAAAATTCTCAAGTCCAGTGATGGCGATACTGAGCTCGGTGAAGCTCTCAGTCAGTTTGCAGATGAGATGGATGAAGATGTCATCCTGAAGGTCCTTCAGAAGCAGCGGTCGAATTGGCAGGTCGTGCTGTCGATCTTCAACTGGGCGGCTGGGGTGCCTGGGTACACCCATGATTTAAGGGCTTACACGGAGATGCTAGACATTCTTGGGCGGATGAAGAAGGTCAGACTCATGAGGCAGCTGTTCGATGAGATTCCTGAGGAGCACCACGGGTCAGTGGTAACGAACAGGATGTTTGCCGTCCTGTTAAATCGGTATGCAGGTGCACACAAGTTGCAGAAGGCGATAGAGATGTTCTACAAGAGGAAGGATTATGGATTTGAACTCGACTTGGTCGGGTTCCAGATACTTCTAATGTCACTTTGTCGGTACAAGCATGTCGAGGAGGCGGAGGCCCTCTTTCTCCAAAAGAAAGATGAGTTCCCTCCTGTCATAAAGAGCTGGAACATCATTCTTAATGGTTGGTGTGTCAAGGGAAGCCTGGCAGATGCTAAAAGGGTTTGGAATGAGATCATTGCATCTAAGCTTAAGCCAGACCTGCACCTATGGTACATTCATAAATTCGCTAGCCAAAGCCGGCAAACTTAGTACTGCTGTGAAACTCTTTACCAGCATGTGGGAGAAAGGGATCAATCCTGATGTGGTGATTTGCAACTGTATAATTGACCAATTGTGCTTTAAGAAAAGGATTCCAGAAGCACTTGTGATTTTTGGAGAGATGAATGACTGTGGTTGTCAAGCAGATGTGGCTACCTACAACACTTTAATAAAACACTTATGTAAGATAAAGCAGATGGAGAAAGTTTATGAGCTTCTGGATGATATGGAGGAGAAGGGCTGCTCTCCAAACAACATGACATACTCATACATTCTGAAGACGACTCAGAAACCCAAGGATGACAGGATGTTATCACTTTGATGCAGAGGATGGAAAAATCAGGTTGTAAATTGGACTCTGACACGTATAACTAAATATTGAACCTGTATGTCAGTTGGAAATATGAGAAGGGGGTGCAACAAGTATGGGATAAGATGGAGAGGAATGGATCAGGTCCAGATCAATGATCATTTACTGTTATGGTTCATGGACTTCATTCCCAAGGAAAGTTGGATGAGGCTTTGCAATATTACACAACAATGAAGCCGAGAGGGGTGATTCCAGAACCAAGAACCAGGATATTGGTGAAAGCAATACATATGAAAAAAGATGGGCCTGCCACAGAAGATCAATCTCCAACTATGGAAGGAAAGAATCTAAAACTGGATCCACTATCAAGACTATTCCATGTTCGTAAGTAGTTCATCGGCAGATTCTGCTTCTGTAATCCTAACAGAGAATGCTGGGCACTTAGGTTTACGGGTTGACAAAATCTAGGCTATGAGTGTCCAGGTCACAATACCCATCTTTTGTGCTAACAAAAATCATCAGAAAAGAGTCATGGACAATATGATATCCCAAAAGTCTTATAATTGCAATAGCAGGATAGGTTTTTTATGTTTGGGGTGATTCAATTGCACTTGCTGGTTTACATGCTTGTATTCTGAAGTATATGTGAAATACATGCGTATGTTTGTGTCTTCATCTGGTATATATGTTATGTATAGTTGTTGCCAACATATGAAAACATAAAATATGTTTCCAAATCTTCCATAGTATTTTAAAAATACTGACAATACCACTGGTTTGACATGGTGAACAATTACCAATTGAACTGCTGGTACTACTAAATTATTGGTTTCTTCTATTTTTTACATTTGCCTGCTAAAGTTATACCACCTTTTTTCTGTTGAAGTTATAGATCAATCAATGAGTGGCTGCACAGGACCTCATCATATCTAGTTCCGAACCAGAGTTTCGTTCAAAACCAGAATTGTGTTTTACCACTTCCACTTTGGCACCTTGCCAATCTTCAGAAGCTCTCAGGTAAAGCTATTGCCTTTGCTGATTCTGCCACTGAACTGCCTGGACCTTCTTTTTCCTTTTTATTTACGGTCTCATATCTTGTATATCATGGCCTCTTTTCCTTGTATTGTTTGATATTTCAAGATTCTTATGTGAGAGAAGTACTTGATCAAAGAGAATAATTTTTGTGTGCAAAACTCTAAAGAGTTGAGTTCATGAGAAGGCTATGAAGGACTTTATTTTTCTAAAAGACAATTTTGCAGAAAGATTCACTACCTATATTCTTTTCCTAGTTTGTTTAGGTTTTGAAAGTAGAGTTATTTATATATTGTGTTCTGGAAATGAGAAAAATTGTAGTTACTTTTGTGGGAGAAAAGGTAAAATCATGTGTCATGTGGGGACTTACGTATACGAGAAGGAGATCAAAAGGTTCAGTTTAGTATTTGTTTTCTAGATTAGAAAGTCTGTTATTTACAGAAGGGTTAATTTAGGAGAGTCTATTTTGAGCAAGTCTTGGAGATAGAGTCAAGTTAGATAAGGAAACAGAGTTATAATAGAAGATTGTATTAGGGACCGAATCCCTATTTAAAGGGTTACGGCAGTATCAATGAGGTTAAGCAAAAACAATCTCTCTCTCTCTCTCTCTGTATTCTCTCTGTACACGTCTTCTGCTCTCTCGTTCTGTTCTCGTCTCCCTGCGCGTCTTCTGTTGCAGTTCCGACAAAACAGCACGGCTTGTCCAGGGAGGCGCAAGGGCCCTGGCCAACGTCCTCCAGTGTATCACGACTACCGCCTTCGATCTCTGGATCCTACGCACGACAATTTGGTATCAGAGCCAATGGCGGAAGGTTCCCAATTGACTGGCTTAACAGATCAATTCGCAGAGTTCACGGTGACCATGACGCAAAAGCTTGACGAGATCAACTCTGGGCTCTCGGCAGAACTGGGATTCATAAAGGATCGGATTTCTGTCCTGGAAAAATGATCTGGAGAGGGATTACTGCAGATTCCACCTAGGTTGGCACCATCCATGGGTGCTGCACAGCGGAGCAACTCCAACGACGGCCATAGCGCCCCGCGTTTTCACAAACTATCTTTTCCCACGTTTGATGGCAAAGAAGATCCTCTGAATTGGCTCAACCGCTATGAGCAGTTCTTTAGAGGGCAAAAAACACCCAAGGGTGACAAGGTTTGGTTGGCTTCATACCATCTGATGGGGTCAGCACAGCAGTGGTATTATCAATTGGAGCGAGACGAGGGAGAACTATCTTGGCATGAATTCAAGGAGTATTGCAATCTTCGTTTTGGACCTCCAATCCAAAAACAACTTCCTGGGAGAATTGGCCAAGCTCCAAGCAACAGGATCTGTGGAGGAGTATCAGGAGAGATTTCTTGCCTTGCTCTGTCATGCAGACCCTCTTCCGGCAAGACAACAAGTGCAGCTATGTACTTCGGGCCTCATGCATCCTATTCGAGCTGACGTTGAATTGCAACATCCGATTAATTTGCAGTTGGCAATGGCGCTTGTCCGCGCTTATGAGAAGAGACACACATTGGTAAGTTCTGTACCCAGACCTGCAACTCGATTTGGTAGTTAGATGCGACCAGGGACAACATCACAAGCTGGAGGCACCAATGTTAGTGCCACTGCCACCCCGGTGGATACCGCGACCACCACGGTTGGCCCAAGGGCTTCGACGACATCGGAGGGACTCGCTCCTACAGGTTCGACGACACTCGTAAGACGGCGTCTGACCGCTACAGAGATGGCGGAGCGTCGATGCAATGGATTATGCTTTAACTGCGATGAGCGGTTTGTCGCGGGTCACCATTGCAAGAGGCTTTTTATGCTAGAATGTGTCCCGGATGAGTTAGATGAGCAGACTTCCAACTCAATTATCGAGGATGAGCTGGCCATAGCGCTCCACGCCTTAACTGGGTTTCAACCGCGTACTTCTCAGACCATGCATTTGCCACCGGTTCTCTTGGGCGACACTAAGCTACTAGCTCTCCTTGACACAGGTTCAACTCACAATTTCATTGCTCTTGGTGTTGCGGAACGAGCTGGAGTTAGAGTGCGACCTCAACAAGGATTGAAGGTGACTGTGGCTAATGGAGAGCGTGTCACTAGTGCTAGAGTTTGTCGTGATTTGGAATTGCACATTGCTAATGAAAGTTTCAGGCTGGACTGTTATTCTATCCCATTGGAAGGATTTGATATTGTCCTGGGCGTTCAATGGTTAAGCTCATTGGGACCTATCTTGTGGGATTTCAGTAACAGAACCATGGCTTTTCAATATGAGGGCGTTAGATAACTTGGCAGGGGATGACATCGCACTCAGCGCATGTTCATACATATTCCGGGACACATCCAGATTTAATGGCAGAATTGGTGGAGGAATTTTCAGATTTATTTTCTGAGCCGTGGGGACAGCCTCCCGAGCGTGTTCAAGATCATTGTATTCGGCTAGTAGCTGGGACAGAGCCCATTGCGGTCCGGCCATATCGTTATCCACAGCTGCAAAAAGATGAGCTTGAAAGGCAATGCGCTGCAATGTTACAACAAGGTACAGTTCGGCCTAGTTCTTTGGCTTTTTCTACGCCGGTGCTGCTAGCCAAGAAGCATGATGGGTCGTGGCGTTTTTGTGTGGACTACCAGGCTCTCAATGACAAGACTGTTAAGGATAAATTTCCAATTCCGGTTGTTGAGGAATTATTGGATGAACTAAAGGGTGCCTACTATTTCACTAAGTTGGACTTGCGGTCAGGATATCATCAAGTACGCATGTATCCTGGTGATGTGGAGAAAACGGCCTTTCGTACTCATCAAAGCCTTTTTGAATTTTTGGTGATGCCATTTGGATTGATTAACGCTCCGGCAGCGTTTCAAGCCTTGATGAATTCGGTTCTTGGCCCCTATCTTCGCCGGTTTGTTTTAGTCTTCTTTGATGATATCTTGATTTATAGTCCGTCTTGGTCAGCTCACCTGTGTCATGTTTGTACGATTTTTCGCGTAATGAAGGACCACAAATTTTTTCTCAAGAAGTCAAAGTGTTTATTTGGCGAATCTTCTGTTGCTTATCTGGGGCATATTATTAGTGGCAAGGGTGTGGCTATGGACATAGAGAAGATACAGGCGGTAACCGATTGGTCGTGTCCGCGTACTGTATGTGCTCTTCGTGGATTCCTTGGACTGGCTGGTTATTATCGACGATTTATTAAAGATTATGGTTTGTTAGCGGCTCCACTTACAAAATTGTTAAAACGGACAGTTTTTCTTGGTCGGATGAAGCTTCCTAGGCTTTCTAGGTTCTCAAAGATGCTTTATCTTCTGCCCCTGTATTGCAACTCCCATATTTCACTAAAGAATTTATTGTGGAATGCAATGCTTCCTGTTCTGGTTTTGGAGTAGTTCTTCTTCAAGGTGACGGTCCTCTCGCTTTCTTTAGCCGACAAATTGTTGCCAGACATAAAAGTTTAGCGGCTTATGAGTGTGAGTTAATTGGACTAGTTCAAGTTGTGCGCCATTGGCGACCGTATTTGTGGGGACGAACTTTTCTTGTTCGGACTAACCATTATAGTCTGAAATTTTTACTTGATCAACGTCA
Source organism: Phyllostachys edulis (assembly GCA_036346405.1). Lineage (NCBI taxonomy): Eukaryota > Viridiplantae > Streptophyta > Magnoliopsida > Poales > Poaceae > Phyllostachys > Phyllostachys edulis. The sequence goes on along the minus strand of JAYEVD010000184.1, from coordinate 245,858 downwards.
TACTACTATCCCACAACATTATTGGGTAAGCAAACTTCTTGGGTTCGATTTTTCGGTTGAATACCGCATGGGATGTCATAATATGGTGGCGGATGCTCTTTCTCGCCGCGACACGGATATTGTCGCTGTTGTTTTTGCGTTACCAGTTACTCATCGTGCTCTTTTTGATGATCTTCGGCTTGAGGTACGCACTATTCCTGAGCTGGCACTCCTTCGGGATCAGATTGTCGCTGGCACAGCTCAACCCGATTGGAACATGGTGGATGATTTGATTACTTTCAAAGGGCGTGTGTCTATTTCCCAGGATTCAACATCTTTACCAGTTGTTTTGCTAGCAACCCATACTTCCGGACATGAAGGTATCCAAAAGACGATTCATCGTCTAAGGGCCGATTTTCATGTTCCTCACGCTTGCCAAGTTGTTCAGGAATTTGTGCAAGCCTGTCTCACGTGTCAACGTAATAAAACGGATCATCTACATCTGGCCAGTCTTCTTCAACCTTTGGAGATACCAACGCAAATTTGGGGGGACATTGCTATGGATTTTATTGAGGGGATGCCCAAAGTACATGGCAAGTCAGTTATTCTAACTGTTGTTGATCGCTTCTCAAAATATGTGTGTTTTATTCCTTGGCGCATCCTTATTCGGCTAGTTTCGTTGCTCAGGAGTTCTTTAATGAGATTGTTCGTCTTCATGGGATCCCCTCTTCCATTGTAAGCGACAGAGATTCGATTTTTACAAGCAACTTTTGGGAGGAGTTGTTTCATTTGTCTGGAGTTCAACTCAATCGGAGCACTGCTTTTCCCCCGTAGTCGGACGGGCAATCAGAGATTGTTAATAAAGTGATTGCAATGTATTTGCGATGCATTACAGGTGATCGATCTCGACAGTGGCTTCAATGGCTTCCTTAGACTGAATATTATTACAACACTTCATATCATTCGTCTCTCAAAGATACACCATTTAAAGAGGTATACGGTCGTGATCCTCCTTTGCGTTCCTATGAACCGGGTTGTGCTCGAGTGGCAGAAGTTGATCAATTGCTATTGGACCGGGATGAGTTGCTTGCAGACATCCATAACCGGTTACTTCATGAACAACAGCAGTACAAATCAGCGTATGATTCTCGTCATCGTGAGCTTCATTTTGATGTTGGTCAATGGGTATGGTTATGCCTTCACCACCGTCCTGCTGCATCTTTGGCAATCCGCACTTCCCATAAGTTAGCTTCGCTATTTTATGGACCATATCAAATTCTGGAAAGGATTGGATCTGTGGCTTATCGTCTTCAATTATCGGCTAAGGCTAAATTACATGATGTGTTTCATGTTAATCTTTTGAAACCTTTTCATGGCGATCCTCCATCAGCACCTCCTTCTTTGCCGTCGTTACAGAATGGCCGGGTCTGTGTTGTTTCGAAAAAGGTTCTTTCTGCTCGTCATGCTCGTGACCATTGGCAGATTCTGGTTCAATGGTGTGGCTTGCCAGCATCGAAGACGTCTTGGGAGGATTTGGTGAAATTCAAGGCACAGTATCCAGATTTCCAGCTCGAGGACGAGCTGTTTGCCAAGGAAGGGAGAGATGTCATGTGGGGACTTACGTATATGAGAAGGAGATCAAAAGGTTCAGTTTAGTATTTGTTTTCTAGATTAGAAAGTCTGTTATTTACAGAAGGGTTAATTTAGGAGAGTCTATTTTGAGTCAGTCTTTGAGATAGAGTCAAGTTAGATAAGGAAACAGAGTTATAATAGAAGATTGTATTAGGGACCGAATCCCTATTTAAAGGGTTACGGCAGTATCAATGAAGTTAAGCAAAAACAATCTCTCTCTCTCTCTCTCTGTGTGTGTGTACACGTCTTCTGCTCTCTCGTTATGTGCTCGTCTCCCTGCGCGTCTTCTGTTGCAGTTCCGACAAAACAGCACGGCTCCTCCAGGGAGGCGCAAGGGCGGAAGGGCCCCAGCCAACGTCCTCCAGTGTATCACGATTACCGCCTTCGATCTCTGGACCCTGCACGCGACATCATGATGTCAACTTCTGCCTGTCTAGCAGGTTGGCTAACTCGTGACTTAATTCAAAATTTTTGTTTAGGAAAGTAAAGAGCATGTTTGCTGATTGCTTAACTTGCGGGAACCAAACAATAGATAACGTTAGCCATGAGCTTTTTGTTTTCTAAAAAGTATGTTTATTATTTGGGAAATTTTGATAAATGCCACTGCAAAGTGCCTGTTTCAGAGAAGTGCCATCGCTCATTTCGATATTCGAAATATGCCATTGCAAGCATCTTTTTCTCATAGAAATACCACTGATCTACATATTTCACAAATATTGACGTTATTGTCCTTGTCTTCTTCGATTGCCATGTCACCATCGCTTCTTCTTCGCGGGCGTTGCGCTCCCAAGCAAACCTGAGCCAGCCATTTCCACTCTCTCCCGTGTCGGCAAACTCTGGCCAACGACGCCATGAAGCCGCGATGCGAAGCCCCAGCGCTGCCACGCCGCCCCATCATCTGTGCCACTTCCCTGGCGCACATGCACGCCGCCACGCCGCCCCATCACCCATGCCGATTACTTCTCAGTTCTCCGCCCTCCTCCACATATATGGCCGGCACCATCACTTCACTACTGCTACCCATGCCCAAGCTTGTCAAGTGCATCACCAGTTACTAGCACCATCGTCTCGTCTCTCGCCGCCGCAGCCCACCTGCGCCCACCACCTCGCCGCCTCCCTCCGCGTGGCTCTCCTCAAGCTTGGCCTCGCCTCCCACCTTTTCCTGTGCAACCACCTCTCCCTGCCGACTTACGACCCCCGCAAGCCATTCACCCTCCTCCTCCAAGCACAAATCCGAGAGGGCCAGCCCGAAGCTCCAGTTTTATCCATGTCGGCCACCGTGCACCCTCGCCGTCCCCATCTCGGTGACCCCTCCCCGTCCGAAAGATCAAGATGCGTCCCCAAGCCCCCTCTCATTTTCCCCTAAATTAATTTCTTCGTTCATCGCAAGTGTTCACCGGTGGCTTCGTCTTCTTCCCCGCCGGTCGATTCCGCCGCCGACACCGCCATCCCCCATCCGTGAAGCCCTGGACAAATTCCTCGCGGTGGGAGCACCTCTTCGCCTCCCCCAAGGCTCCCCCACCTCCGGTCCGAGCTCTCTCCCACCGGAGCGTCGCCCCCACGGCGCCCCCGTCATGCTGCCCCCGGCCCATGTCGCCGGCCCGTTATAGACCTCCACCACCGGCCCCGGTGAGTCCCCTTCGTCATGCTGAAGCTTGTGCTCTCCCTATTTCCACCCCCCTTCCACCAGAGCTCCGGCACCCCTTTTCTCCCCCATGGCCGGCCGCCACGAGTCACCCCTGAGAGAGAAGAGGCGAGGTGCAGGGGGCCGAGGGGAGACGAGGAGGATGCGGGAAGCGAGACTAGCAGCGGTCTGGAGGAGGTGAGCGAGCCGTCGATGGAAGCGAGGGGGACCCCGAAGGTGGAGCTGAAGAGGGAGACGACGGCGTGGATGGAGGGGAGATGCGGCGTGAGCTCTAAAAATGGGGAGAGAGCAATGTGAGGAGTGAGGAAGGAGAAGGTAGGGGTAATTTGGTCCAATACTGATAGAATATGTATATCAATGGCATTTGTAGGATGTTCTAAGCTTTGCAATGGCATATTTCGAATATCGAAATGAGCGATGGCACTTCTCTAAAACGGACACTTTGCAGTGGCATTTATCAAAATTTCCCTTATTATTTAGAAGCCCAATTGAGCCAAACATGCTCGATTGCTCAATAAGTTTGTTTCTTCAACAAATAACCCAAGCTATTAAATCAACCTCGCGGACAACCTCAAACTGCTGAACAGAGCTGGAAAATTGGTGAATAGTAATTGAATCAAAATTTTGTTTGAAAATAGGAAAAGAACATGTTTGCTGAATGCTTAATTGTAAACCATGAGCAACCAACCAGTAAGCCAAGTCATGAGCTTTCCTAATTTAGTTTGGGCCCAAGCAACTTTAGCTGCATGTTTGCATATGCAGCCATGGACATTAGACACATGCAGAGTCCAGGTTCGACCACTCTGCACCATGGCGTAGACTTGTAGATTCAAACATAAGTTCTGGTCAAAACTACAATGCTTGACCAAAATTTTTCTAAACCAAACTAGGAAAGCCGTACGGAAATTCTCCACCCGCCGACCAACCGCCGTGTCACTGTCAATAAGTCCAACACTCAAAAGATAACAAGCACACATGGTGCATGCATGCATCCCGCGCATACCTATCAGGAATGAACACCGTAGCAAATGGGATCAACTTGCATGCATGCTCTGACTTAGAAACGCCTATAAGGCTATGACAGCGAGCTCTTTGCTACATACCACCGCACCATGTCAATGCGTGTCATGAGCTTGCTGTCTTCCCCCCCTCTCCATCATGATTTTAATCATCTCTTTTCTGTTGAATTTATAGATTAATCAACAAGTGGCTAAGGAGCTCATCATATCTTGTTCAGAACCAGTTTGTCCACTTCCACGTTGCTAATGTGCAGAGGCTCTTAGGTAAAGAAGCTATAGCTGCCACTTAACTTAACTGCCCATTCCTTCTTTTTCCTGTTTATTAATGATATTGTAGGAATTTTTTTAAATAATCTATTTTTTATTAGAAATTACAAATATATTCCGACGATAAATTTTTTTACAGAAATATACTCCCGTCGCCGAACCATTGGGCGATCAATCTGTCATTGGTATCGTTCTGTCATGAACAATCAAGACGATTGAATCTCGTCATTGGCGACAGTTCGATCGCCCAACCATAAGGCGACAGGAGCCCCCAACTGTTTTGTTGTTGTTAATTATTGTTTAATTGAGTTGTAATGAATATTACATTTTCTAGGTGAACTAAATTTAGCAAATCTGATTGTGGCATGATATTTATTTTGAAAATAATAGTGTTGTGACGCTGTTAGTTGGTCTGTTTGTTATTTTCGTAGAATATCATAGGTACGAAATTTGTCAGATTCACAATAACATTTTGTGATCGTGGTATATTGTTGTAGTGCGCTAAATTTCAGTTGAATTTTGTGAGGACGATTGAGACAGTAATGAGTTGTAAGTACAAAGGTAAGTGATATTACGATGCGCGGGAGTCTCTCCTCGATGAAGTCGTCTGAACGTATATGCGTATATAGGCACGTAGTCGATGTCGTACTTTATGGAGCTTATACAGAATATGAGTGAAGGGGCTGAAAACGCTCGTTATGATTATGAACATGCCCTAAAACATGGAGGATTCAATGTCGGTGCGAATGGTTCTTTCTGGGATTCCACTAGAAGAGGCATACTTGCAATATAGTCTTGCTTTGATGGCTTAGCGGAGACACGGAAGCAGAACTACATTAGAGTCCGCGTACAGAAGCACGTTACACGTAGTCACATGGCATGATGGTTCAGCTAATGGCTTTAGTCAACCTCGCTACTACTACAGTACATTGTGACACAAGCATCCGCACCATGTAAGTATACACGCCTTTAGGCGATAATAAAAACATGGGGATAGGACGGGGACTACTACGTAATGACTCGACCTCTGCGTGAGACCAGGCCATTTTCCTTCCTTGCTAGCTCGGCGTTGAACTCCTCGCCGGCCTTCCCTTCCCTTGTCGCGGATCGCCCACGCTAATGGGTATGTCAAGTCGCCCATATCCTGCGATTCGATGATGTAAGTGCACCGATAGTGAGAATCGTAAGAAGGATTTAACTTCTTCATAACTCACGTCGTGGATACGGATTACGGCCGGCGATCGGATACTGTTGTGGCGGGCTCACCGCATGGGCCTTTCCCTTGCCCTTGTCGCGGGGTCGCCCACGTCGGTGGTATATCAAGTCGCCCATGTCCTGCGATTTCATGATGTAAGGGCACCGTATAGTGAAAATCGTATGAAGGATGTAAATTGTTCATAACTCACGCCGTCCATACGGATTACGCCGGGCGATCGGATCTGCCGTGGCGGTAGGGTCAACCGCATGAGCCTTTCCCTTGCCTTTGTCGCGGATCGCCCACGTCGGTTTGGTATGTCAAAGTCGTCCATATCCTGCGATTATATGATGGATGTAAGTACACCGTCATCGAAACCTTACGTAATAAGGATGTAAATTCTTCATAACTCATGTCGCCGATATGGATTACGCCCGGCGAGTATCTTGGGCTCCTTGCCTTGCCTCTGAGCAGGTCCGACGTAAGGTTTCCACCGCGACGAAGTTCTCGCCCGCACCGAGTAGTTCAAAGATGTACCTCGCCGGATGAATGCCTGTCGTACATCTCCGGCCGTCGATCCATCGAAGAAGTGGCGGCGCATCTTGGGCTGCCATTACGTGGGATGAAGTTAAAATTTGAAGAATTCAATGTTGGGAGAGGAAAATCGATATGCGTGAAAGAGACGCTTACGATATTGTGCCCGCATGTGTAGTACGCCCGGGCCGCGGTGTCTGGGTGTGTGGACTGAATGATCTCTGCCGGTTCGCCACACACACACTGCGGGATCAGAAAACGTGGTGGTACTGGAGCATCTTTCATTGATTTATCTGGGTATTGCAGCTATTTCCTCTTTTACTTAAGCCAGTTTTGCTTCTGCAACATCCTCGCGTAGAAGTGTCTCAAAGGGTCCATAGCTGCGTATCTGTTGTGTAGTATTGTGTAGAGTTGGGTTTGGTTCAACCCCCTTTTATAAGGCCCATGGTTGGCATGGTGTGATCAAGTCGATCTGGAAAGCCTAACCCTAAACCTAAACCCTAAACTGCGCAAAGCTGCCTCGTGTGATCTTATCACTGCGCAAAGCTGTTCCGTGTGGTCTTGTCACTGCAGAAAGCTGTCTCCTTCACAGTAGTGTACGTGCCCGGGTTTCTCTCCTGCAGCACCTCAAGCATACGAGGAAGGCTGTCATACGCCGCCTCAAAAGATCCAAACCGTCTTTTCAAAGCTTTCTGCTTCGCACGCCATGCCTTCGCATAGCTGATCTTGTACTTGAATTTCTTCTCAATAGCCACCATAATGTGCTTGGCCTCCATATCCTTCTTCTCCACTATCTCTCCATACATCAAATTAGCTATGAATGTCGACGTTAGGTTACGATGTCTGCACAAAACACTGCTGAGCATGCAGGAGTGCGGCTCCACTTTCGAGACAATCCAGTGAGTCTCATATTTCGGTCTATGCGCGTGCACTCGCCAAGGACAACCACCGCCTTTCGCATTTGACGATGTCTTGCTCTTGGCTAGATTTGACGACCAAACGCGTCATTTGCATAGACATAGCCCATACTTAATGGCATCTGCAAGGATGCCTTATCAAGAAACATTGAGTGCAACCGAACCTCCGTGGCATGGTACTCCCACGGCGATTCGTGCTCGTCGTGCGCATAGACTCTCGGCGTCAAATCTGCTCCATTCCGGGATGGGAGCTTATCCTCATCGGAACCGTCCTCGCTGTCTTCTTCTAAAGATTCCTCTTGACCAAGGCTATCCGGTCATCGCTTTCCATTTGATGCAATATGTAATCCCTATGCTCTCCTTCATCACCGTCTCAGAGGCTCACCATGCGGTGGCCGATCTTCCTCTCATGTATGTACCGCGTCGGGCTCATCACAAGCAACATTCTCTGAACTCTTCGTAACACAGCCCTCCGAGTCCTCTTCTTCAGCAACATGCTGGGCACCCGAGCTGCTCGCACCACCCGGATGATATCCGCCGGGGGGTCAGACAAATTTCTTTGGGCATGGTTGCACAAGTATCACACACTCATATCCACGGCGCCGACATCCTTCTATAAAGCCCTTCCACACTGCTATACGCATCAGTCTTCTCAACTCCTAGCTGATGTTCGTGGGAGACCGTCTCCAAAGCCCTTGTATGTCGACGCTGCACACCTCATGGTTCAAAGAGAAGCTGCGGGTCAGCCAGTGCTTCACATCTTCGATTCGTGCATTTTCGCCGTCCGGGTGTACCAGAGTGGCTTGCTGAAAACTACTCAAGTCAACACCCCACAGACCTTCACGAACGGTGCCAACACCGTAATGCACTTTCAATGTAGTGGGTACAGGCATGACTTATTGTATGGCTGCAAATATTTCCAACATTGCAATTAGTCAACTCGCAACGCACGACATGCAAGTACTGCTACATTGTAATCTACATTTGTAAGGCCCTTCGCCTATCATCGACAACTACACGACAACATGATCAAGACGTCATTCATTCCCTAAGGCAGAGGCCACAATGAACGTGTAGTACGATATTCAGATTCAACCTAAAAACCGATTCGGACGCTAACTTGCAATCCGAAATGCTACAAGTGGCATTCCGGTCTTCTACCAATTACGTAAGTCAGTTAGTTCATACTAATTTACTTCTACTAATTAGTTTATACAAATAATTCATCCTCCTTATACGCTCGGTCACGCATTATTCACCCAATAATAGTCGGCCACGCACATACCGACAACATTTCGATTTTCTATTTTTTTTTCTCTAACTACAATTTCCTACGGGTGCTACTATACTACTCATTTAACTAAATAAACTATTTACCTACCCAAAAAAAATACACTACAAAATAAACTATTTTTTTTCTCTAACTACAGTTTTTATCGCTACTACTTACATACAAATCAACAATATTTCGATTTTCTTTTTTTTTCTCTAACTACAATTTCCTACGGGTGCTACTATACTACTTATTTAACTAAATAAACTATTTACCTATCCAAAAAAATACACTACAAAATAAACTATTTTTTCTCTAACTAAAGTTTTTTATCGCTGCTACTTACATACAAATTAACAACATTTCGATTTTCTACTTTGTTTTCTCTAACTACAGTTTCCTACGAGCGCTACTTACAGTTTCCGGCGACGGGTACGGGCTGTAGATCTACTCTATTTTCTCTAACTACAGTTTCCTACGAGCATTACTTACACTATTATTTTATCTAACTAAACTATTTACCTACTAAAAGAATGCACTACAAAATAAAACAAACTTACCTCGCAGTCGAAATTTTTCTCCTCTTCTCCCTCTCTTCTCCCTCTCCCTCTCTTTCTTCTCCTTCCAACGCGAGCGGAACTGTTTGCGCCGATCCAGAGCAGATCCGCCGGGGGGACCGCGTGGTCATTTATATAGGCAATCCATCGCCGACTTGCTACGATCGAACATGCAGTCGCTGTACGGTTGGGCGACTGGAGCCTATCGCCCAACGGTGCGGCGACTGTAATGATGACGCCAACGGTCCGGCTTCTGTGCAGTTTTAAAGCCGAACGGTTGGGCGATAGGCTTTGAGTCGCCCAACCGTTGGGCGATAGGCTCCAGTCGCCCAACCATTGGGCGACAGACGTATATTTCTGTTAAAAAAATATCGCCGGAATATTTTTGTAATTTTGAATAAAAAATAGATTATTTTAATAAAAAAAATTCGATATTGTAGCCTTGTTTTCTTTGTTTTGGTTTATTCTTGGAATTAATGAGAGGTGAATGAGGCAATTTCTTTGATAAAAGAATCATCACACTGAACAGTTTGGAAAGATGAATCTGATATGGTTTAGAGGTGGAAGATAGATACGTGAACACTGGACTGGGAAAGATAGATACGTGAACGCCCTCAACTACGTCTTGCAGACGAGGCTCTGTTCAACGCTTGGTACTAGATAATTTTCTCTCTATCTTTCTCAAAGTACCAATTGGCTTCCTTTGTATCTCAGGGACCCCCTAACAAACCTTTCTAAAATTATCTTATCTATAATTAGATTACAACTTCCTAATATACCAAAGTAGTAACAGAATAGCCTTATTTGCCAAAACGAACTCTGTTGCTGATACCAACTCCAGCAGCCCATCGCTAGTCCATCGCTGTAGCCGTCACGAATTGCCGCTACTGACTCTAGTAGTATTCGCTGTAATTTCCGAATTGCCGAGACGGACTCCAATAGTCGATGTAGCTTCCGACTTGAACTCTGCATTGTCCACCTTCTTACGATTACGACGCTGATACGTTTGGCCCATAAATGAGTCCACAACACTTCCACCCTCATTGAAAAACAGCTCGTCCTCGAGCTAAAACGTAGGATAACCATCCTTAAAATCCATCAATTTGACCCACATAGCATCGGCAGCAGAACACCCGGTCCATTGAACCAATAACTCCCAAACGCCACGATTGAGACATGCACGAACAATACTGCTAGGAGTAGGAACAACACGACCATGAAGAAAATCTGCAAGGCGAATAGGATCTGAAGGAGGTGTACCTTCAAACTTCTTAAGCAAAGCAACATGAAAGACATCATGTATACGAGCACGAGCGGGAAGTTGAAGACGATAAGCAATCGTCCCGATCTTGCCAATCACCTTAAAAGGTCCATAAAAACGGGGACAAATTTTAGAAGAACCATCCTTGATAGCAGATGCGGTGCGATGGTGAAGGAGAAGCCAAACCCAATCACCTACATCATACAACACCTCCCGTCTGGATTTATCATGTTGTTGCTTCATACAATCTTGAGCCTGTAGCAACCGTTCACGAATTTCACCCAAGAATTCATCACTATCACGGAGTTGTCTATCAATAGCTGCCACCCGCGCCGTGCTCGGCTCATAAGACAACAGAGTGGGTGGATCGCAACCATAAACCACTTAAAAAGGATTGGTTTTCAAAGCTGTCTGAAAGGACGAGTTATAACAATACTCTGAACATGGAAGCCACTGAAGCCAAGTCCGTGGTCGATCACAAGAAAGACAACGAAGATACATCACAATAATGCTGTTGACCACCTCAGTTTGACCATCACTTTGAGGATGAAAAGCAGAACTCAGCTGCAATTTAACTCCAGCAAAACGAAAAAGTTCGGCCCAAAAATTGCTAGTAAACACGGGATCATGGTCACTAACAATGGAGGATGGAATTCCATGCAAACGAACTATCTCGTCAAAAAATACTCGAGCCATAGAGCTAGCAGTGTAAGGATGTCCCAAAGTGATAAAATGAGTATACTTGGAGAAACGATCCACCACCGAAAAAATCACAGAACGACCACTGACCTTCGAAAAGCCTTCCACAAAATCCATCGAAATATCCTGCCAGACAGAACTAGGAACTTCTAAGGGTTGTAAAAGTCCCGCCGATGAAGATGCTCTGTCTTATTGCACTGACAAACTACACATCCCTTAATAAACTCATGGACCTTATGAGTAGCATGAGGATGATAGAGGGTGTCACGTAAACGGTGAAGCGTTTTCTGGACGCCTTCATGCCCACTGCCATGAGCCTCTTAATTGCGGTCATAACAAGGAGTCGGCTGGAACAAAAACGCGGCCCTCATGCAATAACAAGCCATCCACAAATGACCACGCTGGAGTGGTCGTACCAGCACCAAGTTGCTGCTTCAAGGACTGAACATTCGGATGATTATGAAGTTCCGCTCAAAGGCCATAAAAAATAGCGAAGGATGGAGATGAAAGGGCCATTACTGCCGTAGCACTGTCCTACCGATGGGAAAGGGCATCCGCCGCAGCATTTTGTCATCCAGGTCAAAATTCCAACGCAAAATCATAGCCAAATAATTTGCTTACCCAAGTATGTTGCGAAATTGTAGAGAGATGCTAATCCAGAAGATACTTGAGGCTATAATGATCTGTTTGGACAGTGAATATGCGCCCCCATAAATAAGGCCACCGCACTGCCTTAACCAAACCAATCAACTCCCGTTCGTATGCTGCCAATTTAAGGTGATGTTGCGCCACAGCCCGACTGAAAAATGCAATTAGCCCAGTGCCCTAATGCAAGATCGCTCCAAAGCCTGTACCATAAGCATCACAATCCACCATAAAGGGTTTTGTGAAATCGGGCAATTGAAGGATAGGACCGGTAATGAGAGCCTCCTTGAGAGCAAGGAAAGCTGTGTCGGCCTCCGAATACCATAGAAAAGCCCCGCGCTTAAGCAATTTGGTGAGGAGAGCAGCCACCTCGCCATATGCCTTAATGAATTTACGATAGTAACTGGTAAGACCAAGGAAACCTCGCAAAGCCCGCACTGTGGTAGGTGTTGGCCAACTGGAGATAGCCTCAATCTTGCTGAAATCCATAGCCACTCCATGAGCCGAAATAACATGGCCCAAGTAAGCCATGGATTCTTCGCCAAACGAACACTTGGATTGCTTGAGGAATAGCTGATTCTGATGGATCAACTACAAAATAGCACATGCTGAAGATGCTCCGCCCAAGATGTGCTGTAAATCAAAATATCATGTAAAAAAAGCAGCACAAATCTGCGAATATATGGTTTGAGAATATCATTCATAAGGGCCTAAAATGTAGCTGGCACGTTTGTTAACCCGAAGGGCGTGACAAGGAATTAATAGTGGCAATGATGAGTCTGGAACGCCATCTTTTCAATATCATCGGGGTGCATGCGCACTTCATGATAACCACTTCATAAATCCAGTTTGGTGAAGAAGCGGGCGCCTTTAAGCTCATCAAGGAGCTCATCGACCACCGGGATAGGAAATTTATCTTTCACCGTCTTGGTATTGAGTGTACAATAATCGACGCAAAAACGCCATGAGGCATCCTTCTTGCGGACCAACAACATCGGGGAAGAGAAAGTGGAAGTACTTACCCTGATAATGCCTTGTTTCAACATCTCCTTGCATTGACGCTCAATTTCATCTTTCAACAATTGCGGATAGCGGTATGGTCGGACAGCCACGAGGGCGGTGCCTGGAAGTAGATGGATGTGATGGTCGCAGCGGCGAGAGGGAGGCAAGCTGTGAGGCTCCTCAGATACCTCAATGAATTCGTCAAGAAGCGATGTCATCACAGTACCACTGTCCAAGGCGAACGAATTGGCGCACTGAGACTGAGCTTGCAAACCACACCATATAACCTTATGATCATGTCGCCAAAAGTACATGGTTAACTGGTCGAAATCCCACATAATCGGAGCCAACGTCCTCAACCATTGAACACCCAAAACGATATCAAATCCTGCAAGTGGAATGACATAGAAATCACGATAAAACTCCTCGTCGCTGATCCAGATCGGCACGCCATGAAAGAGGCTAGCACTGGCCACTTTATCACCATTGGCAACCGCGGCTGTGATGGAGTGGTCGGAGGCTGGTTGAATACCCAGCCGACGTGTTGTCTCCTCAGCCAAGAAGTTATGGGTTGATCCTAAATCAACCAGGGCGCGCTTGGTCTCTTCTTGAATAGCAATGTGTAGCTGCATGGTTTTGCCCAAGCGAATCCTCGTGAGAGCGTGGAGAGAAATTTCGACATCTTCATCCAAAGTGTTGTCAAACGGTTCCCCTTCATCCACTTCTAGTAAGTAAATACCTTTCATGGAGCATTTATTGACATGGTCCTGGGAGAACTTTTCAGGACAATTAAAACACAAGCCCTTGAGTCAACGATCCGCCATCTCCTTAGTAGTCAATCGGCGGAAGCGAGAGTTGGGTGGCTTGTGGTGGTGCTGATGCTGACGTAGGAGGATTTCCCAGCTGAATGCCTCTGGGTGGCACACTGGGACCAAGGAGCCACGATGAATGCATGTTGTCTTGCTGGAACCCAGTGGTCTGGCCGCTGGCCGCACTTCATCATCGTCATCGAGTTCCAATCGTTTTTCATATGCTCGCGCAAGACTCATTGTCGTCTCTAGGGTCGTGGGATTTTGAAGCTCGACATCAGTGCGTAAAGGATTCTACAATCCAGTGGTAAAAATCTGCACATGTTGCTTTTCTGTCATATCGTCACAACCAGGGGGAAAAACCGGCTGGTCCCGGTAGAAAAAATATCGGCCAAAAAAATCAAACTTGAATTTGAATTTTTTAGCCATTCGGGAAGGTATATATCACTACATATCATATTCAGGGCTATAAGTTTCACCGTATTAGTATAGCCTAGTCTCTTTCTATAACTCTCATCGATATTGAAAGAGTTATAGTTAGCATTAGACTTGTCATATTTAATTGGAATAAGTCCATTGTACCCCCCTGAACTATGGACCGAGTCCAAAAAACACCATGAACTACAAAACCATTAACTTTACACCCCTCAATTGTCAAAATCAGAGCAAATAACCCCCTTGCCCTAAACTACTCCGGTTTTAGCTGATGTGGCGTCCACGTGTACAGATTTCGCTGATGTGGCGTCCACGTTTAGGGCGAGGAGCTGCGCCACCGCGCTAGTCGAGTCCTCGAGCGAGGAGCTACGCCCGCTGCTGCCCCCTCCGCCTCACGTGCAGGCGGTTGTGGCGTCGGCCTCGGCGCCGCCGGCGTCGAGCAAGAAGCAGCGCCCTTGGACACGAGGGTTGCGACGCGGGAGCCGAAGGAGTATGCGCCGGCCTTGAACATGTGGCTGGGGAGTGCGGAGATGGCGGAGGATGCAGCGGCCGAGACGTCTGCTCGGCGTGGCTTCGCCCGTACTTTCGCCCGCCGCCCCACGCCTGCACTCCACCGCTCCCCTCGGTTATGGAAGCGTTCAACATCTTCTTGCCGACGGCGCGGTGATCGTGGACCGAGGAGGTCGTGACCCTCTTGGAGAACATGTCCTTGTTGGGGAGGCTCATGCGCGTCGTGCACCCAGATGTCGAGGTCGCCATGGAGCAAAGACCACCTTCAACGACGGCTGACGCCGCCATGTTATGACCTCCACCAAGGCAACAGATGGCACCATCTCGCACCTTGCCGCCGAGAAGGAGGTAGAAGGCGGCAGAATCGGAGGGGAACGGACGGCCACGGCCAAGATAGTCGGTCTTGGTCGGAGATGCGCATGGTGGCGAGCACATCAACGATGGGGTAGGGACGGCGTGAAGGGTCAGGGGATTCGGCGCCGAGGCCGAGGGTCAGTGGTAGAAGCCGGAGCTAGGGAGAGGTCCGGGTTCGAGTAGGAGGGTACGCTGGGTAGGGTCGACCAGACAAAGATCGAGGGCGGCGGATGCACGCGTCTTTGCGTGTCCGGCAGTGGGTAGGGCTAGAGCGGGCCGGAGTGGTGCGCGAATTGTTGTGGCAGGGGCGGCACGGGGGAGTACCCCAGGAAGGAGGGGTGACGGCGTGAGGTAGGGGGAGGCCAGCGCGATAGACGACGGTAGTGGCGGCGAGTACTAGTATATGGGATGGAGGCGGCGGAGCTGAGGTTGCTGGAGGCGGTGGAGCCAGAGGCGGCTGGGCGAAGAGGCGACGGTGCCAAGGAGAGTGGAGAGGAAGAGAGATTTGGGGAGGAAAGCACTCTCTCTCTCTCTCTCTCTCTCTCTCTCTCTTTACCTGTGTCTGACCTGTGGGCCGTGATGCCACGTAGGCAATAAAACCGGTTGGTTTTGGCCCGAGGGGTTGTGTGATATGGTTTTGATAATTGAGGGGTGTAAAGTGAACAGTTTTGTAGTTCAGGATGTTTTTTGGACTCGGTCCATAGTTCAGAGGGGTAAAATGGACTTAATCTGTTAGTCTGGTCCTATTTAGTTTGAAGGCGAATACAAACAATGTGTTAGTCTGGTGAAGTTACCTATGATAGAATAACAACCTGGTATAAACAACTACTAGTTGTTTCTCTGGTCAATCTATAGATGATCAATCCAAGAGAAGTAACCAGTCGGAAAAACTAAGGATAGGACAATATTATAAGATGATATGATCCCATAATGTATAATCAATTAGTGCCTTTTTTAGGCTCCTCAGATCTATTGTTAATTATCTAGAGAATGTTAGACCTTGTACCATTATTTCAGAAAAGATCAGACCTAGCTTGTATGCAATGTCGAAAGGTTTTCCTCAGATCAATGGATCTCAGATCAATGGATGATCATCAGGTTTTCCGGTTTTGGGTTTGGTTTTCAGGTTTTTCTGACCGGTTTTTCCGGTAACCGGTTTTCAAAATCTGCACTGCAAAATTCGGTTCGCAAATTTCATCCGGTTTTTCCCTGGGTTTTCCCGGTAACCGGCCGGTTACCGTTACCGACCGCTGACCGGGATTTCAACCGGTTCTGGTTTTTTATCCTTGGTCACAGCGACACAAGAGGACCAAAAATTGTTCCTAATAATCACCGACTGTACCTGTGCGCCGGAGTTGAATGAGCTCACCCAAAACATTGCTCCGGATGGGAGGTCCAAAATGGAGGTTTACATGATCGACAAAACGTGGCCACGAAGGAACGCCTTCATTTCTCTCGAGTTGATAATACCATTGTTGTGCGACTCCCGTCATGTGATATGAAGCTAACTAGACCTTCTCTTCCTCCATTGTACATTGTCCTTGAAAAAATTGCTCGCAACGATTTAACCAGGCCAACGGATCTTCTTTGCCATCGTACGTTGGGAATATCAATTTATGGAATCGCGGTGCTCCGCGGCTTCCAACAGCGTGGTCGTCGTCCTCCTTGAAGCGCTCCTGAGATGGTCGCCGGTGGGAGGCAGCGATTGTGTTGTCTCGGCCAGAACGCCCTTGTTCCAATGCTGTTAGCCTGCGGTCCATTGTTTCCTTGGACGTGGTGAGGTCTTGTAGCATCCGAAACATCTCGTCGAGTTGATTCTTCACGTGATCATCCATGGAATCTAATTCCAAAGATGATATGGTTTAGAGGTGGAAGATAGATACGTGAACGCTAGATTGGGAAAGATAGATATGTGAACGCCCTCAACTACGTCTTGCAGACGAGGCTCTGTTCAACGCTTGGTACTAGATAATTTTCTCTCTATCTTTCTCAAAGTACCAACTGGCTTCCTTTATATCTTAGGAACCCCTAACAAACCTTTCTAAAATTATCTTATCTATAATTTTTTTTTGAGAGAAGGATATCCTAGCTTTTATAAAAAGCTAATAGCAGGTTTTACAATTCACAAGACACAACCCACAGGGACTGGGGTTACCAGTTCAAACCAGTTTCATGACGAAGGATACAGACCAAACAGAAAAACCAAACAAAATATCTGAAGCTGAAGCAAAAATTCTTGTATAGTCCACGGCTGAACATAAACAAAATCAGCTTGCATGTAAAGCGCAGAATATTTTCATCCATTCTTCCGTCATATTGATCACCATGTCCAGTTTCCCCCGATCATCTTCCCTGATCAAAATCCGCCACTTCTGCAAGCAAGATGTAGATTTGAATATAGCTCCAGTTGGATGTTTTGGAAAGATCTTCTCAATTGCCATTCGGTTTTTTGATTTTCCAGAGTGTCCACGCCACAGCTGCAAAACTAAATAAGCAAACGTAGTAATCGTTAACACCCCTAGTATCTAACCAATACCGATGGAACTCATCAAGAGAAACCGGGATCTTCTCCCACATCAAGCATTCCTTGACACAAGCCCACACAAACTTGGGCAAGACACAGTTGAAAAAAATATGATCAGTGTCCTCTCTCACCCCCACATAAACAGCAATTTTTGCTCCCTTTTCAGTTTCTGATTTTGAGATGAGATGTTGTCTGTAATCTGTCTTGAAAAGACAGTCAGGGAAAAAATTTCACTTTTAGCGAAATTCTACTTTTCCACAGTTTTTGATTTCTCCTGATAATGACCCCCCAAAAGACCAGTGTCTATACAAAGATTTTACTAAGATATTTCCAAAATTCTCCGGGCACCAAACCACTTTATCCCTTTCATTGTTAAGTTCCACCCCATTTAAAGCATCTTTCATATGCTTCCAAAGGTCCTCCTCTTCCTTACTAAATTGTCTATTGAAGGTAATATTCCACTCCTCATTCTCAAAGCTATCTGCTACTCTCACATCTGGATTAAGGCTAATATTAAACAGTCTAGCAAATTTACCTTTCAAAGAGCAATCATCAAGCCAAACATCTTTCCAAAACAGAGTATATTAGGAAGTTGTAATCTAATTATCTTATCTATAATTAGATTACAACTTCCTAGTATACCAAAGCTAGTAACAGAATAGCCTTATTTGCCGAAACGAACTCTGTTGCCGATACCAACTCCAAGAGTCTATCATCAGAGCTGGCAAGACGAATTGCCGCCACGGATCCCATAGAGTATCATTGTAATTTCCGAATTGCCGAGACGGACTCCAGTAGTAGATGTTACTTTTGACTTGAACACCATGGCTGCTAGCTTCGGCGTGAACCAAAGGTAGAAGATGACTGGCCAAGAAATTTGGGTCGTGCCAGGTGTTTTTTACCTTGTTAGGCCAACCATCCGAGCCCAACAAACACATCACCCCCCATGGCCCCATCTCACTCAGCTCTCTCACCCCAGCAATCAATTCTATAAGGCCCAATTTACCAGGCACCACACCAGCATCGAGTGACTCAGGGCTCGGGCGATAGCGAACCCTAGCGGCAGCGCAACGCGAGCGGACTACAGAATGGTGGTCACGCTGCCATGGGCGGCGGGTTCATGGTAGCACGGAGGAAAAGGTGGCAACAAACAAGGCCGCAAGGCAAGTGGATAGGCCGTAGGCAGTAGGCAAGCAGAGGCACTCAGGCACAGGAGTCACCGAGTTAGAAGGTATGTAAAAGAAAAACAATGCATTTTTGAGTTGTGCAATTTTGATTTGTGATTTAGATTCACTGAGTGTCATTTGTCGATCAGTAGATTTGCAAGAAATGGAGAAATGAACATTTTCAATGAGGTTCTTCCATTGCATTTTGCGTTTTCATCATGTTCCCCTTCAATTTATGTATGATTTTGGGTTGCAAAATATGATTCGGTTTTTGTTTTATAGACTTGTCTCATATCAGTTTAGCCCCCTAAATTTTAGTTATGGATCCGTCGGTGACCAAAAGCTGATAGCTTGTGAGCTGCCTAGGCTCGGCTTAAAATGAAAACAAAATATGCTTGGACCAAAACACTACTCTCGATTTTAATTTATGAGCCAAAAAAACAAGCAAAACGATACCTCACTGAGAGTCAAAGTTGGCTACATACTCCGCATCACATGCCGTAGGCTTGTTTATTAACGCATTGAGTTATGTCAAAGTTACACGTTGCTTGACTAAAAGTTTGCCAATTAAAGGAAAAAAAACATGTGTGGACCGAAACCAAGCGAAGAAAGCTGCCCAGTGGCCGCCGCCAGTCAAAGTCTCAAAGAAACAGCGACATCTCACCAGATAAAGGATTAACACACATTATGAAATTAGCACGTTGCTCCAGTGAGCAGTGGTCAAGAAAGCAATTTGTAGCATTTCCGCAATTTGTATGCGTGCTGCATCCTGCATGTATATGAGCTACCAAATTTGCTGCTCCCAATAACAGGCCGAATCAAGAAACGGTGGATCGCGCGCAAGATGCGTCTCGCGGGCTTGTTGCCGTCCCTCCTCTCCATACTCATGATCATCGCCACGACAAGTGCCAACGGCGGCGGCGGCGACGGCGACGAGGCCGCGCTACTTGCTTTCAGGGCGGAGGTCAGCGGCCCCAGCTCCGGCGCGCTCGCCTCGTGGAACGGCAGCACCGGCTTCTGCAGCTGGGAAGGCGTGGCGTGCACCCGCGGTAGGACGCCGCCGCGGGTGGTGGCGCTGAGCCTGCCAACGAGGGGACTCGCCGGGAGCCTCTCCCCCGCCATCGGCAACCTCACCTTCCTGCGAAGCCTCAACCTGAGCTACAACTGGTTCCTTGGGGAGATCCCCGCAAGCATCGGCCGACTCCGACGACTGCGTATCCTCGCGCTGGGGTACAATTCCTTCTCCGGTACGGTCCCTGCCAACCTGAGCTTCAGCAACAGCATGGTGGTCCTCGACCTCGCTTCTAACCGGCTCCATGGGCGCATACCTGCTGAGCTCGGCAGCACACTGACAGGGCTCAAGGAGTTGTGGCTGGGCAACAACAGCTTCACGGGGCCTATCCCAGCGTCGCTGGCCAACCTCTCGTCCTTGCGCTACCTATCCCTCAGGTTCAACCAGCTTGACGGCCTGATCCCGCCTGGACTCGGCAACATCCCCGGACTGCAGTTTTTGGATCTCTTCTGGAACAACCTGCACGGTGTGCTCCCTCTCTCCCTGTATAATTTGTCGTCGCTGACCACCTTCCAAGTAGGAGGAAACCCGCTGCATGGCAGCATTGCCGCCGATATCGGTGATAAGTTCCCTAACCTGCAAGGCATCCATTTTGGTGACAGCCAATTCAGTGGAACAATTCCTTCTTCACTCTCCAACCTCACTGCTCTCACATCACTTGACCTCCCAGGCAACAAATTTACTGGTTATGTGCCTCCCACTTTGGGAAGGTTGCAAGCTCTCCAACATCTAAACTTGGCCATAAATAGGCTTGAAGCGGATAACAGCGAAGGGTGGGAATTCATCACTTCGCTAACGAACTGCAGCGAGCTACAATATCTGGCTATCAGCAGCAACTCTTTCAGCGGGCAGTTGCCAAGCTCTATTGTGAACCTGTCAAGTACCCTCCAAATGCTCTATTTAGGAGACACTAGGATTTCTGGGGGCATTCCGTTGGACATCGGCAATTTGGTTGGTCTCAACCTTCTTGAGATTGCGAATACTAAGTTATCCGGAGTGATCCCAGAGAGCATTGGGAAGCTAACAAACTTGGTTGAGCTAGGCCTGTACAACACTAGCTTGTCAGGCCTCATACCATCGTCTATTGGAAATCTCACGCTGCTGACTAAGCTTTACTTATACTACGGCAACTTGGAGGGGCCAATTCCAGCAAGCCTGGGCAACTTGAAGAATCTTATTGCTCTTGATCTGTCAACGAATTACCACCTGAATGGTTCGATTCCCACAGAGATTTTGCAGCTCCCTGCCCTTTCTTGGTACTTAGACCTATCATACAATTCACTATCGGGACCCCTTCCTTCTGAAGTTGGTAGCTTAGCTAACTTGAACCAACTAATTCTGTCAGGAAACCAATTGTCCGGCAAGATACCTGATAGCATTGGCAACTGTAGAGTGTTGGATGAATTGTTGCTGGATAAAAACTTGTTCGATGGAAGCATACCTCAATCTCTGAAAAATATAAAAGGGCTCAGTTTGCTGAATCTTACCATGAATAAGTTGTCTGGTAATATCCCTGATGCCCTTGGTAGTATTGGCAACCTGCAACAGTTGTATCTAGCACACAACAACTTGTCAGGGTTGATACCCACAGTTCTACAGAATTTGACTTCATTATCAAAATTGGATCTGTCCTTCAATGAGCTGCAAGGTGAAGTACCAAAAGGGGGTGTATTTACAAATTTAACTTACTTGCTGATCGCTGGAAATAATGAGCTTTGTGGCGGCATACCTCAACTTCATTTAGCTCCATGCTCTTCAATTGCAATGGGAAAGAACAAGAAGCGATTGCCAAATTCTCTTAGAATAGTGTTGGCAATAACTGGTGCGCTGGTCATCTTAGTTTTGGTACTTGCTCTCATTCAATTAATCTACAAGAAGCTCAGACAAACGCCAAAGGGCCAATTCTTACCCCCGCCAATTGAGGGACAACATCAAAGAGTTTCTTATTATGAATTGTCAGAAGGAACTAATGGATTTTCAGAAGCCAATTTGCTTGGAAAAGGAAGCTATGGTGCCGTCTATAAATGCACATTTGATGATGAGGGTACAACTGCGGCTGTAAAGGTGTTTAACCTTCAACTGTCTGGATCTTCTAAAAGTTTCGTAGCTGAATGCGAGGCACTTAGAAGGGTCCGTCACCGTTGTCTTATAAAGATCATCACCTGTTGCTCAAGCATTGATGCCCAAGGTCAAGAGTTCAAGGCACTGGTTTTTGAGTTCATGCCAAATGGCAGCTTAGATGGCTGGCTTCATCCAACACCTGGCATGCCCATTCTGAGAACGCTCAGCCTAGCTCAGAGAATAGACATTGCTGTTGATGTCATGGATGCTTTGGACTATCTTCACAATCAATGTCAGCCACAAATCGTTCATTGTGATATCAAACCAAGCAATATGCTCCTTGCAGAAGACATGAGTGCCCGAGTTGGAGACTTCGGCATATCAAGAATCCTTCCTGAAAGTGCAACCAAAACCCTGCAAAACTCAAACAGCACAATTGGAATAAGAGGCTCCATTGGTTATGTTGCTCCAGGTAACTGAAATTGTGGTGTTATGGTTTTTTCATCATTGCCCCTAGTTCTTACACAAATATGGCATGCTGATCAATATAAACTTTTGCATCATATTGTAGAGTATGGCGAAGGTTCTCCAATCTCAACTCTTGGTGATGTTTATAGCCTGGGCATATTGCTGCTTGAGATGTTTACAGGACGGAGCCCAACGGACGACATGTTCGGAGATTCGTTGGATCTTCACAAGTTTTCAAAGGCTGCTCTTCCTGACAGAATCTTGGAGATAGCTGATCCGACAATATGGGTGCACAAGGACGTCAATGACAGCATCACAAAGAGTAGAATTCAGGAGTGTTTGGTTTCTGTTATTGGGCTCGGCATATCCTGTTCAAAGCAGCAACCCAGAGAGCGAATGGTGATCCGAGATGCAGCCGCGGAGATGCATGCAATCCGAGATGCATACCTGATGTTTGCCAGTTCTCTTGTAGTGGAACAGGGAGGAGAAAGAGAAGCCACCACACTGCAGAGATCTGCATCAACAATGGAAAACTAGAGCTGCAGGTTGGGCAAGAAAAGATGCGCTGCGGATGACCCACTTGTCTGAAACAACTAAAGATGTATGTGACGCTGGAGCTATAGCATTCTTTGTCTTTTTTTTTAGGAGGTGCAAAAGCTTTGCACATCTTTTTATTAAAAAAAGCGAAACACATACAACCAAAACACAACAAAAGGAAGTGAACAAACAGATCGCCCTTAAGGCAACCCATGCTCAACACGTACAAACATTAATAAAGAAAGTGGCCACTCATGCTCAACACGCGCCTCCCGACCAGTCGCCGCCGTCATGCGCCAATAGTGGTGCTCTTTCTGAATTTGCACTAAAAACTGATTGATAGGAGTAACCACATTATTGAGAATCCTTTGGTTACGCTCTTTCCAAAACATCCAAGAAACCAGAGTTATACACGAGTCGAGCTCCTTTCTACGTTGCCTTGATTCCGAATTCCTTGCTGAAATCCAATGATCCTGGAGGGTGATCATACTTACCGGAATTGCTGCTCGGAGCCTAACGCAACTTAAGAAATGTGTCCAAACTTGTCCGGTTACCGCACAACCAACTAGAATGTGATCAATGGTTTCCTGTCCATACCCACAAAAAACACACACACCTTGATTAATTAGTTCCCTGTGCTGCAAACGATCGGCTGTCTAGCGGCGGCGGCGGATCGCCAACCAAATGAAAATTTTATATTTGAGGGGGGCACTAGCTTTCCAGATGGCCTCCGCGCAAGGGAACTCTAACGAGCCAGCAAAGAACGCTCGGTACGCAAGGGAACTCTAACGAGCCAGCAAAGAACGCTCGGTAGGCCGACTTAGCAGAGTAGTAGCCTGAAGGTTCCTAACACCAAATCATCGAGTCGGTCTCCTCTAAGATAGGTGAATAGACCGCAAAGTGTCCCATAACCGAAGAAATTCAGGAATACGGGCATCCTCTCGGCGACCTACCAAGTCTAAGATCCAAGCATGGCCTGGAAGAGCCTTGTCTTAACACTGAATTTGTTTGTATCAGATCTATGTACGTATATAGGATGTTTGGTGACTGCAGGCAGGTCAAACCGAACAGAAACACCACTTGTTGCTGAAACTTAGACACTCGCATTCCTTCCTAAGTACAAATTCAGAGTAACCAATAGCCTGTTTGGGAGGCATTGTTTCCCTTCTATTACACCTGTAAAATTCACTTGACAGAAATGGTTTCACACGGCTAATTTCTTTTTTTGGCGATTATCACATGAGTAGTTTCTGTGGTTACAAGGGTGTAAATTTTCGAGTGGATTAAAATGCCCAATTGTGCAACGCTCGGAATTCACCAGTACCGTCAATTTCTACCCTGGAATCAAAGTTGCACGAGTTACCCAATCAAGCGGCCATGGAATTTCCCGCGGAAGCACCAAGCAAGCATTGCTCAAGAATTTACTGGCGGAATACTAAGCAGGAAATCAGGAATTTGGTGGAACAGAAAGTCAGAAACAGATAGAAACAATTAAATCGCAGACGAGAGGGACGGGACTTTGGATATGACCCAAGCTTTGTGTTGACGCCAAAAATCAACACACGAGGTTACAGGTAATTAGATTGCTTCACTTTCGTAGAAGCGTACGACTAGTTTTCAAGCAAACTAGCAAAGAGGATAATTCTTCAATTACTGCGAAGAACCGGCTGTTTTACAAGTAAGAACAGCAAATGATAGCGGCAAAATTGAACCCAGACGACGTTAGGATTCAACTTCGCCGAAGAACCACAGCGCACAACACCTAGGCGGAGCTAGTCATGGTGTTGAGACGGCGGCGATATCCTGACAAGGTCCTTGAACCTGGCTGGGGAAGCAAAAAGGATTGGAGAAAAAAGGACGGGACTATAGGGAAGCTAGGGTAAAAAGTTGATGCAAATTGTATTGATCGATTGGTGATGATTTTAATCGGCCATGACCCTCTTCTATTTAAAGGGCGGCAGGTTTTAACCGTAAGAGATCAGGACTCCTAAACTGAACAAGATTTACAAATATGATTCGGTTATACCATTTGATTTTTAGACTTTCTATAATTGATAAATCTTCTCTATTCAAACACGTAAGTTTCCTTTGAGGAAGCCTTCGTGGAAAGTCCTAAGGCCTTCACGGAAAGTCTTGATGAAACCGTGCGGGATCTCCGGAAGAGGTCCTGAACGGCTCTGATGAAACCACGTAATGCTCCCGAGGAGATCCTGAACAGCCCTGATAAAACCGTGTAGCGCTCCTGAGAAGATCTTAGACAGCCCTGATAAAGCCACATAGCGCTCCTGAGGATGTCTTGGGTGGTCCTGATGAAGGCGCGCAAGTGCTAACGGCCGTGATGAAGCCGCGTAGTGCTTCCCAGGAGGTCTTGAGCGGCCCTGATGAAGGCGCGTAAGTGCTCCTGAGGAGGTCTTGAACAGCCGTGATGAAGCCGCGTAGCGCTTCCCAGAAGGTCTTGAGCGGCCCTGATGAAGGCGTGCAAGTGCTCCTGAAGACGTCTTGAATGACCGTGATGAAGCCGCGTAGCGCTTCCTAGGAGGTCTTGAGCGGCCCTGATGAAGACGCGCAAGTGCTCCTGAAGAGGTCTTGGACGGCCCTGATGAAATTGCGTAGCACTCTCGAGAAGGTCCTGAGCAGTCCTAATGGAGGTGCGCAAGTGCTCCTAAGGAGGTCTTGAACGGCCGTGATGAAGCCGCGTAGCACTCCTGAGGAGGTCGTGAGCGGTCCTGATGAAGGCGCGCAAGCGCTCCTGAAGAGGTCCTGGACGGCCCTGATGAAGGCGCGCGCAAGCGCTCCTGAAGAGGTCCTAGACGGCCCTGATGAAGCCGCGTAGCGCTTCCCAGGGGGTCTTGAGCGGCCCTGATGAAGGCGCTCAAGCGCTTCTGAAGAGGTCTTGGATGGCTCTGATGAAGCCGCGTAGCACTCCCGAGGAGGTCCTGGGCAGTCCTAATGAAGCCGCGTAGCACTCCCAAGGAGGTCCTTAGCGGTCCTGATGAAGCCACGTAGTACTCCCAAGGAGGTCCTTAGCGGTCCTAATGGAGGCGCGCAAGTGCTCCTGAGGAGGTCCTGGACAACCCTCATGAAGCCACATGAGTGCTTTTGAGGAGGTCCTGGGCGGCTCTGACGAAGGTGCGCGAGTTCTCCTGGAGATGTCTTGTGCGGCTCTGATGAAGCCACGTGAGTGCCCTTGAGGAGGTCCTAGGCGGCTGTGATGAAGGCGCGCGAGTTCTCCTGGAGAAGTCTTGTGCGGTCCTGATAAAGCCACGTGAGCGCCTTTGAGGAGGTCCTGGGCGGCTCTAATGAAGGCGCGCGGGTGCTCCCGAGGAGATCTTGGGCGGTTTTGATGAAACCACGTAAGCTATCTTGTTTTCATGGCTTGCTGTTTCGTAAAGACCACCTCTTGGACGTTTTGCAAGGGTCACCCTTTTGAGCCAAGACCCCTTGTTTTGCGAAGATCACCCTTTTGGCCATTTTGCAAAGACCACCCTCCAAGTCTTCTTAGGAGGTCTTTGTGGATATTTTTCAGAACCGCTCAGGACGTCCTCTAGGATCTCTAGGAGGTCTTTGAAGACATTCTGCCTTCCGATTCAAAACAAAATGTTAGGTGAACCAGCGGTAGTTTTAAATTCTTACCATTGAACTAATCAGCATTGCAATGACCATCATAGATGCCAAATCTTGTCATCAACATATGCCTCCCTGTTTTTTTGGTAAAACAAGCATATTTGCCACAAAACAATGATGTCTTCAATATCACTTCAGGACGATGATTAAACACCGGTCATATGTATATTTCTCAGGACGATGGTAAACAACTCATCGGCCATGAGTGCTTCCTAGGCATCTTGCCAAATACTCGGATAGTGCTTTTTCAAATACTTGCCATTGAAGGCTTTAGGCAGCCTATCCCCCTTTAAACATTGCACCATATAAGAATTTCCAAAAACGATCTCTACCACCTTATACGAACCTTTCCAATTCGGAGACCACTTCCCAAACTTATTGTCTTTAGCTCCAACAGGTAAAATCGTTTTCTAAACTAAGTCTCCTATTTGAAACGATTTTTCCTTTACCCTTTTATTGTAGGCCTTGGCTACCCTTACCTTATCCTTCTCAATCCCCCTCAAAGCTTTTAATCTTTCGTCTGCAACTTCATCTATCCTATCCATCCTCAGATTATGGTAATCTACGGCCGACAAATCATTTTGCTTGGCCAATCTAAGGGCACTCAGATATACCTCAATAGGCAAAACGGCCTCTTACCCATATACTAACTCAAACGGTGTTACCTTTGTAGCACTATGCTTAAATATACGATGGGCCCATAATGCTTCATATAACACTTTATACCACCTCTTAGGATGTTCCTCTAGTTTTTTCTTGGTGATCTTGATCAAGGTCTTATTACTTGACTCGGCCTGACCGTTAGCCTGAGCATAATAGGGTGAAGAATTAAGAAGCTTGATTCTAAGCGACTCGACAAGTTCATGTACTTGATGAGACATAAAAGATGAACCTTGGTCAGTAGTTAAAGTCTGTGGTATGCCGAATCGATGAACAATATGCTCCAAAATAAAACTAATCACCTCTTTATGTGTCATGTTTTTAAGAGGAACAGCTTCTGTCCACTTTGTAAAATAATCAGTGGCTACCAAAACAGAACGATGACCCTTAGAAGAAGCAGGGTGTATTTGGTCGATGAAATCTAAACCCCAACCACAGAATGGCCACGGTTTAATAATAAGATGCAACATAGCAGCGGGTGCCAATTGCACATCACCAAACTTCTGACACGGCTCACACCCTTTATAATATTTAAAGCAATCCTCCAACATAGTCAGCCAATAGAAATCAGCTCTTCTTAATAACCACTTCATCATATGAGCCGATTGATGTGTACCGCATATACCTTCATGCACCTCACCCATGGCAACTTTAGATTGATCCGAACCTAAACATTTTAAAAGTAGCACATCTATAGCTCGGCGACACAACTCTACATCAAGTAATATATACTTTAATGCTTGCCGCCGAAGCTTTCTATCAACAGATTGACTAGGGTTTTCTAAATAACTAATTAGAGGTTTTCTCCAGTCATTAGGTTCGGCAAAACTTGATGTTTTCAAAGCATCCGAACTGTCATCATGTTGTTCGGCTATGCAAATTGTAGCACTTTCCAACATCGGTTTTTCTACCATGAACAATTTACCTCTTTTAATTTGATAACCAGATGCTTGTTGTGCTAAATCATTTGCCCTCATATTATCTTTCCTAGTGACATGGCTAATAGTAAAATCATCTATAGTTGCTATTATTTCCAAGCACTTCTCCAAATAAATATTCAATGATCCGTCAAAGCGTTGGTAATTCTTAGAAACTTGCTGCACAACTAATAATGAATCACCAAATGCCTCTATATTCTTTACGCCCATGGATTCTAAAATTTGTAATCCTAACAAAAGAGCTTCGTGCTCGGCCTGATTATTGGTACAAAAATATTCTAGGCGAACCGATGTTTCAGAAACAACACCTATAGGCGAAACTAAAACAATGCCAACACCTTGTCCTTCTCTACAAGCCGAGCCATCAAAGTACAAATTTCACGGACGAACAGATAAATAGTTAATCAAATATATCTCATTATCAATCCTATGATCAACAATGAAATTAGCTACAACTTGGCCTTTCATAGATTTCAAAGATTCATAAGCCAAATCATACTCTATTAATGCATAAGCCCACTTTCCGATTCTACCACTTAAAATCGGCTGTTGCAACATATATCTAATAACATCAGTTTGACATGCAACAACACAAGTACTAGATAGCAAGTAATGTCTCAACTTGGTACAAGCATAATACAAAGATAAACATAATCTTTCTATAAAAACATACCTCGTTTCGGCTCCCAGGAGACGCCGACTCAGGTAAGTAATCACATACTCCTTGTCATTTAATATTTGTGTCAAAACAGCACCAATAACACCTTCTTCTGCAGCAATATATAGCCGAAACGACATTTGTGACACCCTGATTTTCAGAACCTTTTTGAATTTTTTTTCTTTTTCAAAATAAAAAGAACCATTTTGTTTTGATGAGAATTCAAAGCTTAACCTGAAATTTCAGAATGGATTTAAGTTGACTAACCCAAACTTCAACTAAAGTTCCTTGCTATTTTGTTGAGTTGTTGGAGTTTTGAGGATCTTCCCTTCTCTGTCCATCTTTTGCCTATC
The DNA here is from genome assembly GCA_036346405.1 of Phyllostachys edulis. Taxonomy (NCBI): domain Eukaryota; kingdom Viridiplantae; phylum Streptophyta; class Magnoliopsida; order Poales; family Poaceae; genus Phyllostachys; species Phyllostachys edulis. The sequence continues at coordinate 217,064 of JAYEVD010000184.1, read as the reverse complement.
ACTGGACCAGACCTCCCTACGTCTGGGATCTAATGGTCCAGATCTCACCTTCGCTTGGATCCAAAGGTCCGGACCTCCTTTGTGTTGTCCTCCTCTGGTCCAGACCTCCTTGGGTCTAGATCTCCAAAGCACTTGGACCTCCCTGGGTCCAAGTCTTCCTCTCGGGTTTCCTCTGGCTTACAACCTCCCCAAGCCTACACCACCCTCATGTTCATCTGAGTTCCTTTGGAACCCTGTTGAAGCTTTTCGTGTTCACTTGGACTTTCCTTTATTGCTTGTAGCCTTGAAACCTTCTCTAGAGGTTCCCTTCGGTGCCAGCCCGGTAGTACCGTCTGTACCTTACAGTACCACCGCTTCTTAGGACCACCCCATGTCCTCTAGAACCTCCCCTTACCTTTATTAGACCTCCCTGTGTCCTTCAGGACCTCCCCATGTCCTCTAGGACCTCCCCTTACTTTTATTGGACCTCCCTGTGTCCTTTAGGACCTCCTTATGTCCTCTAGGACCTCCCCTTACCTTTATTGGACCTCCCTGTGTCCTTCAGGACCTCTCCATGTCCTCTAGGACCTCCTCTTACCTTTATTGGACCTCCCTGTGTCCTTTAGGACCTCTCCATGTCCTCTAGGACCTCCCCTTACTTTTATTGGACCTCTTCGTGTCCTTCAGGACCTCCCCAGGTCTTCCAGGACCTCCTCCCTATCTATTTCCACCTCTATTGATGAGAGTCGCCCGATTTGCATTGGGCGGTTTGATCTTGATTAGACGTTCGGATGGTCCGAACGTCCCACCCTCTCTGAGCCCTTAGATCTTCGTTGGATGGTCCGATTTGTGGTGGCGTTCGGACGGTCCGAACGTCCTAACCATTTTGGACCGCCCGATTTAGTTCTAGGGCTGAGATCCTGTGCTAGCTCCGAAGGTCCGAACGTCCCAATCATTCTGGGCAGTCCGATCAAAATCTAGCAGCCCAGACCTCCTCCTTGTAAATCTGGACCATTAAGACCTCCCCCTTGGAGATCTTAACCGTCCAGACCTCCTCCTTGTAAATCTGGACCGTTAAGACCTCCCCCTTGGAGATCTTAACCGTCCAGACCTCCCCTGAATTTGATCCCATGGCTCTGACCTCCCTTGCGGGTGAGGTTCTCCTTTTACATTTACAGACCTCCCCGACCATAATTGATCATGACCGTTGGACCTCCCCTTCTGGAGATCCAACCGTCTAGACCTCCTCCTAGCCCCTGCGGACCTCCTCTTTTGCGCTTGCTCTTGATCGTTGGACCTCCTTTTTGGAGATCCAACCGCGAGGACCTTCCCAGTGGGTGAGGATCTCCCCCTGATCTCTGCAAGACCTCCCCAATGTCTTCGCATGACCTCCTCTGCGGGTCTTGGCTGCCCCCACTGGGCAGTCACTCCCAGTTTTCTTTACCTTTGACTATATCCTGGTGCAAGAAAGTCTTCAAGGCATTTAATGCATGTTGTATCACATTAAATGCTCCCACCTTTGCAGTACTCATGTCATACCATTGTCATATTCCTTGCCTACTCCCATTGTCCTCTTTACCAACTCCTGATGACCCCTATCCTGGGTCATGTGCATTGACGTCCACTATATATAGTTTGGGAAGTCCTCCTTTCTCACTTTCTTCCCCATTCCTCCTCTCTGTCTCACCCGAGCACTCTCTGGACCTCCTCCAACAAGCTCATTGGACCTCCTCCCGTCCCCTCAATCTCTCTGTTGGTTTACCTTGGAGTTTTATTAAGTTTTCTTTTGGATTTTGTTGGAGCTTTATTTGAGTCATTTGGTTTTCACGTGTAGATTGCCAAGACCGTGTGGAACCAGAGTTCTGTGAGGGAGAGGAAGAAGCTCAGGACTTTGAGCAAGGCAAGTTACACTCTTGATCATGTTGCACCCAATACATCAAATTACTTATGTCGTTGTCAAAGATGTATGCATGCTTATTTCACTATGATATTTCAATGCCTACCTTTAAAATTCGTAGTTATGCCTACTACTTGGTATGACCACTATCCATGCTGAATCAACCTCATTGTCACCCTAGACAAATCTGGTTCTTGCAATAGTGAGGACCCGAAGCTTTTAAAGAAAATAGAATGCTTAGTATTGCTTAGACCAAAATCTTGATTTGGGGAGTTTTGACTAAAAATATCACTTGATCAAATGTTTTGAGCCGTGACATTGGTGTGTCATGGGGTTTTCGGCCATGACATTGGTGTGTCATGGAGGTTTTACAAATGGCCATGGCATTGGTGTGCCATGGAGGTTTGAAAAGCAAAGTAAATGGAAAATGGAAAATGGATTTGGACTTAAGCGAAGCTGGTTGCTTGTTTGGTGCATGTCTATGCACGGGGGGTCGTGTGATCCGATGCTCTAGGGTTGAGGTTTGTCGCCCAAGTCAGTTAAGGACCGGTCTTTGAGACACCACTTGCTAAGCCTATAATGGGCTATACCACAATTGTGCAACCACATGTCTCCAGTATGGGGCGTGGGACCTGGCCAACTAATTTGCAAAGCTCTATCGTGGTTGACTCGGTTGAGGCGGTGGGTAGTCATGTTACGACCGTTGTAGTCCCACCTGGCATAAGAGGGGGCACCCCATTAACCCGGCGGGTTTCTATCCAAAGGGGGGATTTGCGAAACCTTAATGTGGGTGGACTGCGGTGGAGCGATGCATTTTAAAAGCCTTGTCATGTGCTCTAGACCTCTCACCAAAGGAAGTGTGAGATGGTATCGACGGATGCCAAGCAAACTAGAGAATTCATGTTATGTGGGTAAAGTGTACAACCTCTGCAGAGTGTAAATCTATTCGAATAGCCATGTCCACGGCCATGGACATGCTGGCAATGTCACTCAAAGTTAGCTCTTGGTTTTTGTTTTCAAAAGAATTATGAAGTTGGTTTTGGTGGTTTAACCAAATTGGGTTTGGGCGGGAAGCCATGTGACAGGAGGGTATCCTTCACCATCTTGATGATGAATGCTATCCAACTGAAAATGGATTTCACCAAAAATGAATTTTAACTATTGTAACCTGCCTTGAAACTTAATACTTTTATTTGAAATAAAATTGGCTTTATGCAAATCAACCCTAATGTGCTTTCCTTTGATATATCCCTATGCATGTCATTCTGTTAATTGACGGGTGTAACTTGCGAGCACGGTTGTTGTGCTCACTCTTGCTTGATTCATGAATTGAGCAGGTGAAGATTCCTATGATGATGAAGATGACCAAATCAATTAGGCCGCGCCCTCCAGCCAGTCACCTGTGGTGTAATGGGTGGACAATGTCTTTTGTTTTCCGCTGCGTTTGTGTGCTCTCGGTTGCTGGAGCTTGTAAGCAACCCTTGTAAACAAACCTCCTTTTGTTGTTAATAAAGTTGTGGATGTTTTGCTGTCACTTGCTTGCTGTGAGAACTGGTCGATGATCCTTGGGGACCAGTTTGGATCGCAATGGACTTTAGGCTTGTCCTCAAGCCCCACAACCTCCTCAGGTTGGCTCCTCTCGGACCTCCCTCAAGTAGCGCGTGGAGCTTGGGGAGGTCTGAGGTCCAACGACCTCCTCGGGTCGGGACCCTGCACTGGTGGTCTATCGGACCTCTCGGGAGGTCTGGAGGTCCCACTGGATGTCCTCTCGGGGCGCCCCGGAAGTCCTTACGGACCTCCCAGAGGTCCCGAGGACCTCTCGGGGCGCCCCGGGTTTCCTTTTGACCTCCCAGAGGTCTGAGGACCTCCTGTGTGTGCCTGGGCCGGGTCGTGGACAAGATCCCGGCTTGAGGCGCTCTTAACACAGAGGTGTAGACAAATATCTCTTAATTTCCTCAAAAGCTTGTTGTCGCTACGCCCCCAAGTAAATTCGGTCTCTTTCTTTAATCAAGTATAGGAGTGAAAGCACTAACTTTGCTGCATAAATTGGATATGAACCTCCTCAAGTAATTCACTTTTCCTTAAACTTTTGCATATCCCTTTTACACTTGTGGCGCCTTTTACTTTCTTAACAGCCTCTATTTTGCTAGGATCTATTTCTATGCCCCTCTCATGTATTATAAATCCTAAGAATTTACCAGCCGACACACCAAAGGCACACTTGAGTGGGTTCATTTTCAAATCATACCGACGCATTCGTTTGAAGGCCAAACGTAAAACAGCTAAGTGGTGATCCATACCATCCGATTTAACAACTATACCATCAATGTATACCTCTATGATAATGCCAAGTAGATCATGAAAAATCAAATTCATAGCCCTTTGATAAGTAGCGCCGGCATTCTTTAGACCAAAAGTCATAACCACCCACTCAAACAAACCAACGAAACCAGGACATCGAAAGGCTGTTTTAGACATATCTTCTTCAGCCATAAAAATTTGATTATAATCAACATTACCATCTAAGAAACTAATTACTCTATTCCCTGAAGCATCATTAATTAACATGTCGGCTATAGGTATAGGATATTCATCTTTAGGAGTAGCTTTATTTAAATCTCTAAAATCAATGCATACTCTCAACTTACTGGTATTTTTCCTCTCAACCGGGACGATGTTGGAGATCCATTCAGCATACCTACATGGTCTAATAAAACCATCTTCCAACAATTGGCCTATTTCTTCTTTGATCCGATCATATATGTCAGGATTAAATCTTCTAGGTGGTTCTTTATGAGGCCTAAAACCGGTCTTAATGGGTAACCAATGCTCAACTAATTCCCGGCTGAGTGTCGGCATCTCATGATACTCCCAAGCAAAGCAATCAACATATTCTCTAAGCAATTCCATCATTTTGCTCCTGTACTCAGCAGACATATTTTTTTTACAAACGTCGGCCTCTAGTTCCATTGCCTATATCAACTTCCTCTAATGGGTCAGCCGACAAGAAACATTGCCCCAACTTTTCTACTTCATCAAAATCATCAATGACTTCACAAATATCATTCTTGTTTGACCGATATTGCTCTGTACGCTGTTGTAACCATTTTAAACTACTCTCTCTATTCATTTATAACATCATATTACTAAGCCGAGCTACGGAGGCCTTGTCTGCATACACGGTACAAAACCATCCTTAGTAACACTAAGATAATCATAACTAGAAAGATCTAGACCCGTCAAACATTGGACATCACCATGCTGCCAATCAGCTGAAGCATCGGCCAAAGCAACATAAGCCGACGTGTCCGCTTGAACCACTTCTATGTCATCATCAATCCATTGTACTAGAGTTTAATGCAGGGTAGAAGGAATGCAGCGATTTGCATGTATCCAATCACGACCTAATAAAACACTATAATTACCTTGCACGTCAACGACGAAGAAGGCCGTAGATAGAGTCTTGCTTCCAATGGTAAGTTCCATAGAGATGACACCCTTGGCTTCCGTGGATTCACCCGTGAAACCATTAAGCATCAAATTAGTCTTCATAAGCTCAATGTGCTCTCGCTCCAATTTCTTGAAAACTGAATACGGCATCAAGTTCACAGCAGCCCCACCATCAACTAACATCCTAGAAATCGGCTTACCATTGATATGTCCCCGGACATATAACGGTTTCAAATGTCGGCTCGATTCCTTTGGCTTCTCGAAAATGGCTTCTTTAGGGCCAATACATAACTGGGCGACCTCCTCGCTAGCAATCTGAAACTCCGAAGGCAATATAAATACCATATTAATATCCATACCTTCACGAGGTGGAGTCTCATCCTTAATCATTGGAGATCCCCCATAATCTAGCAAATCATCCTCATCATCATCAGTCATTTGAACTGGTGTATCAACTGGCTTTACCCTCTACTCTTTTTGTACAGGCACCATAGGCTTTATCTCATTAAATAAATCATCTCTCCTCTTCTCTACCTGAGCTTCTCTAAGTTCTTGTGTGCGCAGCCGCTGCAACCTTCTCTTTTGTGAATGAGATAGACCGAGAGGACACCACCGGGGCTGTGACTTTGTCCTGGACAACAAATATGTGTTTCCTTTAAACTTCCCCATTGTTCCTAGTGCTTCAAAACCAACATGCGATGTGGTTCGCTTTCGGTTGTCGCCGCAGCTTGCTCAGAGTGGGTTTGATGTTCACGGGACTGGCTACTAGCTCTGCTCTTTGTTATCAGAGACGCTACCGCTGCTTGCTTGCATCCGAACTATGCACTCTCTTCTTTCGCTGTAATTCCCACTGCTAATATTCAAAACAATAATAGCCGACCGTTTCTGCTCCTAAGAGGTCCTAATCGGCTTCTTCAAAGACCTCCTGGGAGGTCCTATAAGACGTCCTGAGTGGTCCCGGAGAACATCCATAAAGACCTCCTCCTCGATGACCGGCCCTTTTCCCTTTGAATTCAAATCTGACTTCTCTATTTCTTTAAGTGCTCCTGAGGAAGTCGTGAGTGGCCCTGATGAGTCCACGTGGGTGCTCCTGAGGAGGTCTTGAGTGGTCTTGATGAGTCCATGTGAGTACTCCTGAGGAGGTATTCGAGAGAGGTCTTGGAGGAGATCCTTGTCACCATTATTCTTGACACGATACACATTTCTCATCACTTTATTATCTCTCCCATCGTGAGGCTGATTTCTTCGATCAAAACGGTCATTATTAGGACATGATAACCTATCAAACATAGGCCTTCTTGGTGCTGTACTCCCCGGATGGAATGGTCTAGAGGGCATTGGAGATAGCATCCATGGACCACACCAGCCCCACGGTGGACAAGGAGGAAAACCAGCAGGAGGAGGTCCCCATGGGACGGGCATTGGCTGCCCAAAAGGATGATATGGCACTACTGCATAGAAGTCTTTTCGACATTGAAACTGGCCCTCAAACTTTTGCCTTGTAGGTGATCTCGGTCGCTTGAAATTATTAGGCTGACTAGCATTGTTTCTACCGACCTTGCCATTCTCATATTTGGCCAGAAGATCCCTAAATGTAGGCTTCGACTTTTCAACTATTTTGCTGGTCTTGCTTCTATTTTCATTAACCTTCCAATGATTAACTTCCGGGCTTTTTGCTTTGATCATTTTTTGCTTAACAGCTCGCACAGCCCCAGAGTTCGATGTCCCTGTACCTCTCTCTCCTATAATCACATTCTTGCCTTTTGTAGACTCGGCCTGAGATGGCCGAACAAGCACTTTCTTGTTCTCAAAATCAATCATGTTGACAGGAAAGGGATTGTGGTCTAGCTGCATTTTCGGACTTTCAGCAAATTTCAATCGTTCTTCATTAATGGTTGATTGAACCTGTCGACGAAAAACATTGCAGTCATTAGTGGCATGAGAATAAGAATTATGCCATTTACAATATGCACGCCTCTTTAAGTCTTCAGGCGTTGGTATAACATGTTTGTCGGGCAATCTAATTTGTTTCTCTTGTAGCAAATAATCAAAGATTCTATCGCAGCATTTAGCAACATCAAAAGTGTATTTGATTTCTTCTTGCCGATTCCTTTGTGACACCAGCTTTAAAACTGAGCAAACGAATGGTTTAGATTTCGAGGACCAATCCCATTCGGCTACACATACATCAACATCATCTTCATCCGAATTTTCAGATTCATACTCAAGCATATGAACACTGGGACGATCGATTTTTACTTTATCACTTGACCTCTGAAAATTTCTAGACTCTTTAGCTCGGCTCTCTTGTGCTAGAGCTTTTTGTAATACTTGACTAACATCTAAAAAATCATGATTTTCTAGCCTTTCTTTTAATTGAGATAGTAAACCCGAATAAGCTAGATCAGCCAAATCTTTGTTAGAAATTGTCAAATTAAAACATCTGTCCCTTGTATCTCTAAACCTTCGGATGTAATTAGTAAAAGGTTCATCGTGCTTCTGCTTCACCGAAGTTAAATGTGACAATCTAAGCTCAGTGTCCCCAATATAGAAATATTCATGGAATTTTCGCTCTAATTGAGACCATGTATAAATAGAATTAGGTGCTAGAGAAGTAAACCAGGTAAATGCAGGGCCAGACAATGATAAAGGGAACAACCTCAGTTTTAATGCATCACTAGCACTAGCTTCACCACACTGCAAGATGAATTGGCCAACATGCTCTAAGGTAGTTCTACTATCATCCCCAGTGAACTTAATAAAATCAGGCACTCTAAAACCTCTGGGATATTGAACATTATCATAGAAATCAGGGTATGGTCTTTGATACGCACGTGATCTACCTTTGGGCTCCACCCCGAACTGTTCTCTCAACACATTAACCACTTGCTCTCTAATGTTTTCAGGCCCCATATATGGCTCGGCCGTAGGCTGATTGGATGTCACATCAACTGGTTGTTGTGGCCTAAAAACATTGGGTTGTGGTGTCTCATAGGCATATGTAGTATGTTTCGGCTGTGGATATGTTATATGTTGCGGAGCACTATCGAAATTACTAGCAGGTAGTGGACCATATGGGATGCTGGAACCTTGAGGTGGCACGGGAGGTACATTGTATGCTAGTACAAAGGTACCTGTAAATTTGCTGAACTTTCTCCCATGTTAACGTAATCGCCACTATTAGGTGCACACGAATTGGCCATATTAGCATTTGTGATTGATGAAGGCACAGGGGCTGCAGATTCAGATATAGCAATATTTGGAATAACATGCGATGATGCGCTATGACCAACCGAACTTGACGCGTCAGTTCGGCTATGTATCGGCACACTATGTGGTATAATCTGAGAGGGTATACCTGTTACCGATGTGCTAACAAGCAAGGAGCCATGCTGAATGTTGCTATCATTGCTAATATTGTAAGCATTAATATGAGGCAAAACGGGTGGTTTTAGATCTTTTTCACTTTGCACTTCAAGCCCCATGGCCTTAAGACGATTAGATAGCAACCTATCCACGGTATTAGATACAGAAGCACCTAGTTGATGATCAATCATTAAAGCGACTTGCTCCTCAGTAAGAGATGCGTTACTCATAGTGGGAGTTACCTCGGGCTTGGTGTAGATCGGCATGAACTCTCCTCCTTTCCGGATGATGCCCTGTCTTGTCTTCTGGTAACGTGAAGCAAATGCCGAAGAACCACAGCGCACAACACCTAGGCGGAGCTAGTCATGGTGTTGAGACAGCGGCGATGTCCTGACAAGGTCCTTGAACCTGGCCGGGGAAGCAAAAAGGATTGGAGAAAAAAGGATGGGACTACAGGAAAGCTAGGGTAAAAGGTAGATGCAAATTGTATTGATCGATTGGTGATGATTTTAATCGGCCATGACCCTCTTCAATTTAAAGAGCGGTAGGTCTTAGCCGTAAAAGATCAGGACTTCTAAACTAAACAAGATTTACAGATATGATTCGGTTATACCATTTGATTTCTAGACTTTCTATAACTGATAAATCTTCCCTATTCAAACACGTAAGTTTCCTTTGAGGAAGCCTTCGTGGAAAGTCTTGAGGCCTTCATGGAAAGTCTTGATGAAACCGCACGGGATCTCCGGAAGAGGTCCTGAACGGCTCTGATGAAACCACGTAATGCTCCCGAGGAGATCCTGAACAGCCCTGATCAAACCGCGTAGCGCTCCTAAGAAGATCTTAGACAGCCCTGATAAAGCCACGTAGCGCTCTTGAGGATGTCTTGGGTGGTCTTGATGAAGGCGCGCAAGTGCTCCTGAGGAGGTCTTGAACGGCCGTGATGAAGCCGCGTAGCGCTTCCCAGGAAGTCTTGAGCGGCCCTGATGAAGGCGCGCAAGTGCTCCTAAGGAGGTCTTGAACGGCCGTGATGAAGCCGCGTAGCGCTTCCCAGGAGGTCTTGAGTGGCCCTGATGAAGGCGCGCAAGTGCTCCTGAAGACGTCTTGAACGACCGTGATGAAGCCGCGTCGCTTCCTAGGAGGTCTTGAGCGGCCCTGATGAAGGCGCGCAAGTGCACCTGAAGAGGTCTTGGACAGCCCTGATGAAGCCGTGTAGCACTCCCGAGGAGGTCCTGAGCGGTCCTGATAGAGGCGCGCAAGTGCTCCTAAGGAGGTCTTGAACGGCCGTGATGAAGCCACGTAGCACTCCTGAGGAGGTCGTGAGCGGTCCTGATGAAGGCACGCAAGCGCTCCTGAAGAGGTCCTGGACGGCCCTGATGATGCCGCGTAGCACTCCCGAGGAGGTCCTGAGCGGTCCTGATGGAGGCGCGCAAGTGCTCCTGAGGAGGTCTTGAATGGTCGGGATGAAGCCGCGTAGCGCTTCCCAGAGGGTCTTGAGCGGCCCTGATGAAGGCGTGCAAGCGCTCCTGAAGAGGTCTTGGACGGCCCTGATGAAGCCGCGTAGCACTCCCGAGGAGGTCCTGGGCAGTCCTGATGAAGCCGCGTAGCACTCCCAAGGAGGTCCTTAACGGTCCTGATGAAGCCGCGTAGCACTCCCAAGGAGGTCCTTGGCGGTCCTGATGGAGGCGCGCAAGTGCTCCTGAGGAGGTCCTAGACGGCCCTGATGAAGCCACGTGAGCGCTTTTGAGGAGGTCCTGGGCGACTCTAACGAAGGCGCACGAGTTCTCCTGGAGATGTCTTGTGCGGCCCTGATGAAGCCACGTGAGCGCCCTTGAGGAGGTCCTGGGCAGCTCTGATGAAGGCATGCGAGTTCTCCTGGAGAAGTCTTGTGCGGTCCTGATAAAGCCACGTGAGCGCCTTTGAGGAGGTCCTAGGCAGCTCTGATGAAGGCGCACGGGTGCTCCTGGGGAGATCTTGGGCGGTTTTTATGAAGCCACGTAAGCTCTCTTGTTTTCATGGCTTGCTGTTTCGTAAAGACCATCTCTTGGACGTTTTGCAAGGGTCACCCTTTCGAGCTAGGACCCCTTGTTTTGCGAAGATCACCCTTTTGGCCATTTTGCAAAGACCGCCCTCCAAGTCTTCTTAGGATGTCTTTGTGGATATTTTATAGAACCGCTCAGGACGTCCTTTAGGATCTCCCAGGAGGTCTTTGAAGACATTCTGCCTTCTGATTCAAAACAAAATGTTAGGTGAACCAACGGTAGTTTTAAATTCTTACAATTGAACCAATCAGCATTGCAATGACCATCATAGATGCCAAATCTTGTCATCAACACTTTCACCGGTGTTTCAGCTGCGCTGTCATGTGTCAGCATATGTGGCCGGGAATCGTCCTTCGACGCTCCAGGTGTGTGGAAAATGACGCTCCCTCCACGCGAGGGCGGAGACCGACCAAACTGCTAGATTGATATATTCACTTAGCATGCATAGCTTGTCACGCATGCATGCAATATCATGATATGATCGTTTCGGTTATGTATAGTTGAGATTGTATAGCATTAGTTTCCTTCTTTTGCTGATTGTATAGCATTAGTTTTCTTCTTTTTCTAAACCATAATATCTCATGTAATCTCACGTAGTTGTATCTATATAAAGCAATGAATAGAAGGCTGTACATTTGCAGCTTCTCTTCCCAAAACACTTTCATGCTATTAGAGTGGTGTCGTTCCTGACACTGCCGTTTCCTACCTCCTTCCACACAAACCTTCTGCCTGATCGCCGATCGCCCGTCACCATGGGTGATGGTGCCCACCAACTTGAACGCCCACAGCCCACCTCTAGGTGCAAGCGATCGGACTCACCTCCATCAAGTCCTTAGTGCCGATCACCTTAGATCTAAAAGCATCATACTACACCAATCGGCGTGGCCAGTTCCTTGTCGCGCTTGGGAAGTTTTCACTTGAAGATCACGTCACCAACACTAACGACAAGAAGGATGAAGAAACGACTCGATTGCACCGTCCCTTCCTGGATCTACGGATCCATCTCCACTGAGATTCTTGAACTCGTGATGCAGCCGACAACCACTGCTACCACGATCTGGACCAGCATTGAGAATCTTTTCCGCGACAACAAGAAGACGTGCATACTCTACCTGGGGCTCAGTTCACCAACATGGCGCAAGGTGACTTGTCCATCTTGGGCTACTATCACAAGCTCTGATGCACCGACACGCCAAGAAATCAGCGAGTCCGTGTCGGACACGGCTCAGACACGTCATGCACTGACATGCCAAGAAGCCAGCGAGTCCGTGTCGGACACGGCTCCGACACGGCTTGAACACGTATTCTAGACGTGTCCAAAATCCGCACCGTAAAAACAAATAGAAATAAATTCGGACACGTTTAGTACACGTATCGGACACTTGGGCCATTCCATTCGGCCCAACAAGGTAGCCTAGCCCAATTCTTTTCCCTGAAATCATCTAACCTAGCTCTCCCCATCCCCGTCTCGCTCACTCCCGCAGCCACCCCAAACGCCGCCTGGCTCCCTGTTGCTCCCCGCCGCCGTCGCCGCCACCCTGCTACTGCTGCTCGCCAACCCCGACGCCACCTGGTTCCCTACTACTGCTACCCGACGCCGAGTCACCGACGCCGCCCTGCTATTGCTGCTCGCCGACCCCGACGCCACCTAGCTCCCTGCTGCTGCTCCCCGACACCGAGTCGTAGATGCCGCCCTGGTGCTGCTGCTCGCCAACCCCGATGCCGCCTGGCTCCCTGTTGTCGTTTCCCGACGCCGAGTCGCCGGAACCACCTTGCTGCTGCTGCTCGCCGATCTGGAGGAGCAGAGGGCGGCTCGGCTCGTTGATGCATCCGGTGTCCGCCATCGCTAACGCGGGCGCTGAGGAGGAAACATAGCCGCTGGCCGAGGCGGGGGCAAAGCGGAGGCCGAGGAGAGGGCGAGGAGTTGCAGTTGCGCAGCCTTCATCCGGTCGTGCTCCGGCTTCATGGGCACCTGACGCCAAGTCCCTCGTGGCAATTCGACTTCAGGCTAGCCATGAACCAAGTCTAAGGCCAGGTATTACTACTCTCGGTTTCTATTCCAACATTAATCATTGGCAGTGTTTGTTTGCTTGCTTGTGATTACATGGGATCGAAGAATAAGTATACCTACCTGTGTGTCATTGCCTTTTTACTGTACATAAATTAAGAGGAATCGATGTCGTTCTACATATTTACAAGAATTGATGTTCAAAGGATATATATATATATATATATATATATATATATATATATATATATAGGAAAAATACTTTCTACTCCCGGGTGTAGTTACTCCCACTTTTGATATACCACCTAAAAGAACTTGACATACTCCTTTATCACTTTGGGTATACTCATATACTAATTATAAGATACCCCAATGTGAACCACACGAAAAAATTGCAAGAGAGTCTATAGTTTTTAGCATATTTTGTAAATATCTTCATATTTGCACATAAAAAGGAGTATGTCACATAAAAAGGAGTATGTCTAAAAAATTGTACATACCACCCCCTGAAAAGGTGTAAATACCACCTAGGTAGTCTTATATACTCGTATACTACACATACATACTCTTGGTTGCGCAAGATACTCCCTACGTTGTGATATACGGAATAGGGAGTAACTACACCCGGGAGTATCGCCATTTTTTTAGAAAATGGCGAATCCCGTGTCCGATACGTGTCGTGTCCGACACGCGTGTCCGTGTTCGTGCATCCTAGGTCACAAGATCAAGATCCTCGCCGATTCTCTGGGAGACTCGATCATGTCGCCAACCCCGATGCCGCCTGGCTCCTCGTTGTCGCTTCCGACGCCGAGTCGCCGAACCACCTTTTCTTCTTGCTCACGATCTAGAGGAGCAGAGGGCGGCTCACTCGTTGATGCATCCGGTGCCATCGCCAACGCGGCCAGGAGGAGGTATAGCCGCCCGAGGCGCGGGGGCAAAGCGGTGGAGGCCGAGGAGAGGCGAGGAGTTGCAGCTTCTCTTGACCTTCATCCGGCCGTGTTCGGCTTCATGGGCACTGACGCCAAGTCCTCGTGGCAATTCGACTTGAAAGCTAGCCATGAACCAAGTCTAAGGCGGTATTACTACTCTCGCTTTCTATTCCAACATTAATCATTGGCGGTGTTTGTTTGCTTGCTTGTGATTACATGGGATCAAGAATAAGTATACCTACCGTGTGTCATTGCCTTTTTACTGTATATAAATTAAGAGGAATCGATGTCGTTCTACATATTTACAAGAATTGATGTTCAAAGGATATATATATATATATATATATATATATATATATATATATATATATATATATAGGAAAAATACTTTCTACTCCCTGTGTAGTTACTCCCACTTTTGATATACCACCTAAAAGAACTTGACATACTCCTTTATCACTTTGGGTATACTCATATACTAATTATAAGATACCCCAATGTGAACCACACGAAAAAATTGCAAGAGAGTCTATAGTTTTATCATATTTTGTAAATATCTTCATATTTGCACATAAAAAGGAGTATGTCACATAAAAGGAGTATGTCTAAAAATTGTACATACCAATTTCTAAAAGGTGTAAATACCACCTAGGTAGTCTTATATACTGTGATACTACACATACATACTCTTGGTTGCAAAGATACTCCCTACGCTAGATATACTAATAGGAGTAACTACACCCTGAGTAGGAAAAGGCTTCCTATATATATATATATATATATATATATATATATATATATATATATATATATATATATATATATATATATATATAGTATAGTGTCGCCATTTTTTTAGAAAATGGCGAATCCCGTGTCCGATACGTGTCGTGTCCGACACGCGTGTCCGTGTTCGTGCATCCTAGGTCACAAGATCAAGATCCTCGTCGATTCTCTGGGAGACTCGATCATGTCATCAGTGATGAGACTCCCGTTCTCACCATGATCAAAGGACTGAACTCCAAATTCAGTCACATGGCGACGGTGGTGCCATTCCTGACGTCGTTTCCCAGTTTTCTACAGATGTGATCTATGCTCCTCCTCGAGGAACTCAAATCCCCTCTTGAAAATGCCCAAGTTACTACACTAATTGCGAACTATGCATCCAAGGGCGGTGGTGACTCCTCCAACAGGCGCTCCTACTCCACCGGCAACACGTCCTACCGCAACAACAGCAATGGCAATGGCAAGAAATGCAGCAAGGGAAAGGGCGGTAAGGGTGGCAACCCCTGGCCGACGAGCTATAATCCTTAGACTGGAGCTTTCACCATCTGGCCAAACACCTCCCTGGGTGTCCTTGGCCCCCGTCCCGGCGCTACGCCTCGTCCTGCCATGCTGTCATTCCCATCTGCTAGTCTGCAGCAGGGATTGCCTCATGGCTTGTTCTCCATGACTGCCATACCTCCTGCGTTCTACCCGGACACCTACATGCTGGGCCTACCGCACAACATTGTGGTCCTGGTGCCAACTGCCGCGACAATGCTACCGTCTGTCAAGCCAACTGCTGTGCCTGGATTCTACCCACAGCCAGGTGTGCCAACGCGGGATCCCTCCGAATAAGTGAACTCCTTCAACACTATGACTCTCCAGCAACCAATCTCTAATGATTGGTACATGGACATGGGGGCTTCCGCTCATATGTCCTCAAACTCGCATAATCTCACTTCCCTCTCTTCGTCTCCTCACTTTCAGCATGTTATCATTGGTAATGGTTCATCTCTTCCCGTTACTCACTCGGGCCATGCTATCCTTCCATCACCTTTTCATCCTTTGCATGCGTGATATATAATATCTCATGTAATCTCACATAGCTCTATCTATATAAAGCAATGAATAGAAGGTTGCACATTTGCAGCTTCTCTTCCCAAAACACTTTCATGGTATCAAAGCGGTGTCATTCCTGACACCGCCGTTTCCTATCTCCTTCCGCACAAACCTTCTGCCTGATCGTTGATCGCCCGTCACCATGGGTGGTGGCGCCACCAACCTGAACGTCCACCTATGGGCGCAAGCTATCGGACTCACCTCCATCAAGTCTTTGGTGCCGATCACCTTAGATCTGAAAGCATCAAACTACACCAATTGGCACGAGGGATATTTGCCAAAATGCCACACATTTGTTCTGCCTGATGCAAAATGCCATTAAATTCGGTGCGATAGCCTAAATGCCACATCTTATTTTCGCACTTCGTTGATTTGCCCCTTTTGAATATTTAATTCATATTTTCAGTTTAATGACCCTGACCCACATGTGAAAGGTCATTTTTGCCCCTCCCTGTTAGTCAGTACCACCCTTCTTCTCCATCATCTGTTCTTACTCCACCCAAGCCATCCCACCCCTCCCTTTTTTTACTCTCCCGAAGGAATGCCATACGACAAGCTACTAGCCATCAAGGCAATGAACCGCCATTGTGCAGTTGTGGCTATGTACGACGCGGCGCTGCAGGTGGCAGATTGGCGCAAGCGTTGGCGGTCACTAGTAGTAGGCAGTGGGGCGGGCTTGGGAGATCTGGATGAAGAGAATGAATTAGAAGTAGGGCAACCAAAATCCCCAAAGTTTCAACATAATTTCACAGATCGATGCAACCAATCACAGCAAGATGCAATTTTTAAGCAAGTCGAAAGTTGAGCAGCTAAAATGCCCAAAACTCCAAGCAAAATCCCAACGGATTTTGGTCCAGGACTTCATCCATGATCGCCACAAAGTGGTTGTCCTTGAGGAAGCCGATGTCGCGGCCGAGCGCCACGGGGAGGTCCTGGAGCTTCACCTCCGTGCGCTTTTGCAAGCACGCCCACTGCCCCTTGAGCCATGCGAAGGCGTCCACGGCGACCTGCTGGAGCTCATCCACCTTCTCGTTGACGGTGTGCTACGTCCACATCAGGTTCTGGTGCGTGTAGGGGATGAGTACCCAGTCCATGAGCGGGTAGCTGGCGCCACCGACGACCCAGGAGCCGGCCATCATGCCGGCGGCGACGCGCTAGTGCAAGGCCTGCTTGTCGAGCACCTAATCGTCGGGCATGGAGCCCGGCTAGCCGATGCAGACGTCGGTGAAGGCGTCGTCGGGGCCGACGACCCCCTGGAGGGTGATGGAGTAGGAGGTCTTCTGGTTGCGCTCCGTGTGGCGGCAGTTGAAGTAGGCGGCGAGGGAGACCTTGGGCGCGATGGAGACCTTGGGCGCGATGGGGATGTTGGTGGTGTACATGGCACCGATGACCCCCGAGACGCCGGTGGTGGCCTCGAAGCGGGCCTTGAGGGCGGTTGCCATGGCCTGGTCGAGCCACTAGAGGAAGCGGGGTATGAGGAGGGAGCGGATGGCGTTGCAAGGGAAGAACCGAAGAATGGTGTGGCGCGTGGGGGAGGGGAGCGATGGGCGCGGCGTACTACAAGCTCGCGGATCTACGGGAGGCATTGAGGAGATGAGCCGGAGGTCCCCCGCGGAGACGGCGAACTCAGGGGTATGGAGGGCGCCTCCTGCTGGATCTGGGAGGAAGAAGTGGAGGCGAAGGAGGAGGAGGTGGTGGTGGTCGGGCCGGGAATGGGATCGGGGGGCAGGGAGGGAGTGGGTGGCGTCGCAAGAGAAGAGGCACGCGGCGAAGTAGAGTAGGTGAAGAGGCGGCACCGGCGGTGGTGTTTGTGCGGGAAGCGTGGGTGGGGGAGATGGAGAGATTGGTGGCCGGGAGGAAGAGTCAGTAACCAAAGAAGGAAACAAGCGGGCAGAAGAAGGACCGGAGGGCAAAAGCGTCTTTTTGCATGTGGACCGGGTCATTAGACTAGAAATACTAATTAAATATTCGAAAAGGGCAAATCAACGAAGTGCGAAAATAAGATGTGGCATTTAGGCTATCGCATCGAACTTAATGGCATTTTGCATCAGGCAGAACAAAGGTGTGGCATTTTGACAATTATCTCATTGGTGCGGCCTGTTCCTTGCCGCGCATGGGAAGTTTTCACTTGAAGATCACATCACCAACACTGACAACAAGAAGGATGATGCTGAGTGGAAATGACTCGATTGCACCATCCCTTCCTGGATCTACGGATCCATCTCCGATGAGATTCTTGAACTCGTGATGCGGTCGATAGCCACTTCTACCACGATCTGGACCAGCGTTGGGAATCTTTTCCGCGACAACAAGAAGATTTTCTTTAATTTTTATTCCGAATTACTGTTATTTGTGGATTTTACTTTTGAATCCGTATTGAAGTCAAATTGCTAATTTTATTTTATTTTTATTCCAAATTGTAGTTGTTTTTTGTTGGATTTGTATAAAAATCTAATTGGAAATTATTGTGTAATTTTTATTTCGGGTTATAATTGTTGGAATTTGTATTGAAATCAAATTTCTAATTTTATTTTAGTTTTCATTCTCAATTTCAGATTTTTTGTTTGATTTCGTATACAAATCTAATTGCCAAATTTTATTTATTTTTTATTCAGATTATAATTATTTAGGAGTTTACTTAGGAATTAGTATGGGAATCAAATTGCATATTTTATTTTATTTTTATTCCAGATTTAATTATTATTTTTGTTGGATTTCAGATAGAAATCTCATTGCCAATTAGTGTGTGATTTTTATTCCGAATTCTAATTATTGGAATTCGTATCGAAATCAAATTGTTAATTTTATTTTAGTTTTAATTCCGAATTTCAGCTTTTTTAGATTTCGTATTCAAATATAATTGCCAAATTTTATTTATTTATTAGTCCAAATTATAATTATTTAGGATTTTACTTAGGAATTTCTATGGGAATCAAATTGCTAATTTTATTTTATTTTTATTTTGAATTTACTTTTATTGTACTTGACATGAACTCTTTTAATTAGGAATTTGTATGGAAATCAAATTGCGAATTTTATTATTATTTTTATTCCGAATTCCAGTTGTATTGTACTTGACATGAACTCTTTCTTTTAATCTAAACCGTTATAATTTGGACCCACCACGATCGACGGTGTAGATCTTTCTCTTTTTCCACCGATTAATGCGGGAATTTCTAGCACTTGAGAACGAACGTGGTGGCTTTTTTTACTCTGCTTTAATAAGATAACTAGCAGGGTGGTCCACGCATTTATGCAGCTAGATTTGCTTCGAAGTTTGTATATATGCTTGAGAACATATTTACGTATCTTGTAGGCTATTTAGACTTTTAAGATATCCTAAATATTGGAAATGACAATTGACGAGGATCTAATAATCCTCATTTTATCTTTTATCTATGATTCTTATTATAGGGAAATATCATGTAAATCTCTAGGTATACCCCTTAGATTTGCAAGGGAGAAGCCTACCAAGTGGTCGTAAGCTCTTCTACGACCACCCCTATAGTCGTAAGTCATGCTACGACTACCCCATAGTCGTAAGTCTTGCTACGACTACCTTATGGTCGATAAGTTCTTCTACGACCGAGGTCACCACGACCACCTTATGATCAATTAAACCTCTGCATTTAGTGGGTCCAATTGATTAAGGAATTCAAGCGATCATCATACCGTTACCTGCAAGTAATAGCACGTAATGCTCCATTATCTACGATATATAGGTCATCGGCGGCATGGAGGAGTTAATCTTGATGATTATGCCAACATGCGCTCATTCAGAGATGTGATGAGGCACCACTTCACTTGGAGAAACGGCCACCCTTCACGGACTATATAAAGGCGGCAATCAGAGAAGGAAAGGACAATCGAATCAAGGCGTAGACACACGCCAATCAAGGGCCATCAGGAAGACAAGCACTATCATCTGTAATAGTCTTAGTTTTTCTCCTGATTGTTCAGAACACACTCAATACCATACACACACAGGAGTAGGGTTGTTATTCTCTCCGGAGAAGGCTGAACTCAGATAAAATTCTCGTGTCAATCTCTCTGCGTGATTCCATTCTAGGAGACCCCCCGAATCAAACAATCTTTACGTAAGATCGGTTCTAAAACACCGACAGTTGGCGCCGACCGTGGGGATCTTCCGGTAATCTCTTGTCAACATACTCTCTTTTTCCCAAATCTCATGCACTCATGGCAGGAGAATGGAATAAGGAGAACTGGTTCGACTTGGTAGATTACGCAGACGTCGACATGGATGCCGGTTTCGATTACGAGCCGAGTATTGACTCATCCAATGGTACTGCTGCCTCCGGGGATCTTCCCGCAGATCCAGGAGACAATGCCGCTGATGGAGTTGAGGAGGGATCCTTATCCCCCACAACAGTACGTCCAAGGGAGGAATCTACCCTCTCAAAGGACAAGGGTCAATCGACCAGACTACACCAGTGGACTCACAAGACGACGAGAGTTTTTCCTCCAAGTGTCCGAGTCCCCCTAAGGCGGTCCGACTTGGTGAGGCAAGTTCTGAAAGCCACAATTCCAGGACTCCACCAGCATCTGGTGATTCTCTCTCTCCGGATGACGCCAGAGAGAGCGGGATCAAGCATGCTTTTCCTACAAATTCGACCACTCTCCACAGATCACATCTGCATGGACGGAGACTAAGATAACCCGAGTTCCCTACCGAGGGGATTACTCCAAGTCGCCAAATGGTGTCTCTCGACTACTCCTCAAGCGGGGAGGCCTCGAGCGCAAGTGAGAATCATCAACGGGAGGTCTTCGTCCTTCCCTCGGATCAAGATCACTCTCCTAGAGACCGAGCAAGGGACCCTCCCCGAAGATCACGCACTGCGCCCCCTCGTGGCAGTGGCAAGGACACCACCGATGGCAGACACGACCAACACCTTCATGAACGCGAAGGAAATCCTCGACATTCTCGCACTCCATTGAGGCAGTCTCAAGAGTTCGACATGGAAAATCTTGAGGCTATTCGACGAAAGAAGATTGTAGCCCAGAAGAATTTGCCTGGGCGCATTCAATATCAGTCAGAGGAAGCTCAAGAACTCCAGCACATCAATGACTTGCTCGAGAATCCAACTCGAGAACTCGCCCGAGCGCCAGGATACGATCTCTTCATCGAGGAGATCGCACAAAGGCTTCGGTCCACGATGGCAAGGCTGGAAGCACCTCGCCGACATCATTCAGGAAGTCGTAGCAATACGACTTCTTCAGCTACCAGTCAATCAAACATATCACCACGGAGGAATCGACGCAACAGTAAGTCGCATCGATCTCCTACTCGGAGAAATGTTTTTCGAACGACTGATGATCAACAAACTCCTCGGAGAGGTGATCGCTCACCATTCCGGCATGGAAATCAACAGCAGATGAACTACGAGGAGTATTCCCCTCGTAGGGCCGAAACCTATTACAGGTCAGGTCAACCTGTTACTGGGTATCGTCGAGTACGACCACCTGATGATATCAACCCTTCTTTGGTGCAAAGGAGGCGTCAAGAAGTTATTACCGGATGTCGGGCATTTTCGCCTGATCTTCGAGCTGTTTGCTGGCCACCTCGTTTTCGACCAGTGAACATGGAAAAGTTCGATGGCTCCCAAAATCCCATCGAATTCCTTCAAATCTACACAATAGCTGTCCGAGCGGCAGGAGGAGGAGAACATGTGATGGCAAATTACCTTCCAACTGCTTTCGAAGGTTCGCCGATCGTGGTTACTGAACCAACCACTCGAGTCGATCTATTCTTGGCAACACCTCTACGGCCTTCTACTGGCGAATTTCCAAGGCACTTACAATCGCCCTGGGAAGAAGGACGACTTGCACCGGATGAGACAGAATGACAACGAGACCTTGCGCTAATTCATCAAATGCTTTAGTCAGGTTCGTAATTCAATTCCGGAAGTTTCTGATTCATCTGTCATCAGGGCTTTCAAGCAAGGAGTCCTTAGTAGAAGGATAACAGAAGATATTGCTTTAAATCCGCCTACCACTGTCTCGAACTCTTTGAGATGGTCGATCGATATGCGATACCTCTGAGGCGATCGAGTGGAACAACACAATCGATCGAGAAGACAATACCTCTCGAGAGCCAAAGCGACATTGGTAAGAAGAAAGATAAGAAAGCAAAAAGTCCAAGAACAAAGCGAAGGGTCAAAAACTCCAAGCCGCCGTTTCCAAGGAGGTTTTGGCTGTGAATGATAAAGAGCCACGCACCTCCAAGCCGCGCTCCGACCGAGGCAAAGGTAAGCGCCCTGATCGGAAAAATGATAAGCCTAGGTGGTGTCCTTTCCATAAAAAGGAAGGACATGACCTTCCCAACTGCCGGGTCTTCCAACGAAAGCTTGAAGACTACTACAACGGCAAATGACCACTTCCCACGCTCGAGCAGGTAGGACAAACGACTGGTCAAAAGTCTTCAGATGACGAGGAGGAGATGCCGTTCCAGGATCCACAACACACCGTCGAGCACATCTACGGGGGATCATCGTGTAAGACCCTCAAATATTGGAATATGCCGAATTAAAATTATACTGGTAGCATAATTCTTAATTAAGGAACAATGTAATTCCTTATTAAAAATCATACTAGAAGCATAATCATAATAAGTAACAATTCCAACATTAGTTTCCTGATATATGTCATGCAATAGTTCCTGTGATTAGTGACTATTAGCATATATCCTTAAACAACATTGCATCAATCACATACAAGTCACACATTCATATAATTATACATCAGATTACATTGTAGATTCGGTTGCTACAGTAACCGAAATAGCTACAGGAACAGATAACCTTGGGTCATCACAAAAGAACAACAGCGGAAGCAAAATAAACATAAAACCACCAATGGCCCCATCCCGCAGGCTATTGCGTGGAGACTAGAACTAGCACTACTCGTTAGCGTCACCCAGATCGGCGCTAACGGGCATCTCGTAAAGATAACCATCTTCACCTGCAACAAGAGATCATAAACCCTGAGTACGAAAGGTACTCAGCAAGACTTACACAAACTAGTAAAAGAAAGTGTTTAATAGAACCTATACAAAGGAATAGAAATTTTATATGCATAAGGTTAACAAAAGAAGGGTTACAATGGCTCAATTTGCAGAAAGCGATAACTCTTAACCTACAGTGTTAAATTTTGACAAAGCAATTTTAGTAAATCAATTTTTGGACTAAAATAGTAGATAATTGAGAGTATAAGCATAAACAGTACAAGAATAAGTCACATATCAACACCAAACCATGCATGATAACATCATGCCGAGATTATTCCCAAAACCAAACTTAGAGCAAAATCTATACAGGTGACATCAATTCAAGTATCGTCCGTAACCGTGGACACGGCTATTCGAATAGTTTTATACCTTGCAAGGGTGTACATCTTTACCCACATGACTTAGTTAGCCCGTAAGCCTCCGAATAATAGCCACATTGCCTTTGGTGTGCCTAAGTAAACTAAGATTTGGTATTTTTCAACAAGTTGACATTATTGAGTTGGAAGACCCATGTGCGACTAATCCCGCTTAAATAGCGACTGATAGCATCATTCAACCGGGGCCCACATGTTGTGCCAGGAATGCCGACCCAATCAATTAAATGCGAATTGTGCTCACTACACATATTAGACCGCAGTCGGGGCCCTGAAGGTACGTACATGCGATGGTACACATCTACGCCCTCACCCTTCTAAGAACATCTGATATCGATATAAACTCCACATGGCATACGACACGGCCCGAAGACTTAAGCATCTATGCCATACGAAATCAATACACATGTCCTTACTCTCATGTTTCCAACTCAGTAGTATTAACCCTTTACTTAACCAAACAGTGCCCATACACTGCGTGTGGAAGTATGTTGGGGCTTGAATTGGTAGTCAGAGTTCAGTCCTTAATCAACCCAGACAAGACATCCACATTTCCCAATTCTCGTGCACAAAGCACCATCACTAGCATCCACTTGTCCAGATTTGAATCAATTTATTAACAAGATCAAAGATCATTTCAGATTCAATTAAACTGAACAAGAATCAAAATAAATAGAATTTGTTTGTTGTTCCCAGGTTTGACAAGTTAAGCTTGCCAAACACTACCGTTCTATGGACTGCATGGCTAAGCCAAAATTTAAAACTAAGTATTACAATACCACAGACTACCTTAGGTTGAGTGTATGGTCCAAATTAAGGTAAGCCACAAGTTCAGGTTGTAACTAACTAAAAACAGAGCACAAATAATTTTTAGAAAAATTTGCATGCAACAATTATCACCGTATTTTATAAATCTACGCTCAAAAGAGTAGGGTCAATATGGTGCGAGAGGTAGCTTGCCTTGATAGTAATATATAACCTCTTGATCAAGTTCTTGTGGCTCAACAAAAGATTCAACAATCTCAGAAGACCCAAGATTCTAAGATCAGAAAAATCCAATAAACACAAGAACTGACAGAGGACAAAATAATGAAAAAGAATATATGATCAAGATGGTAATGCATGGTTAACAATATGCTCAAGCTATATCTAACTTACTAAGAATAATAACCCATATTTACCATCTAATGGCACTTACTACCCAGATTTAAGTTTAGCTTAAAGCTACGATGATCGAGTTTTAGAAACTAGAACAGACATCAACAATTAATTTAATTATCTAGCTTAACTCCATATAAATGAAATCTTGCATGATATCTAAGTGTATTAAAGCTAGTGCTGTGATCTAACTGGTCATTTAATACTTATTAACAGCAGTTTAAGAACTTGGCCTTTTGCTGCCTATGTTGTCGGTTTGCCCGACACCCAAAAACAGCAAAAGACTCACTTACCAATTTCGGTTGGCTTTAAAGACTACACAACACGAAGGACTTAAATAGGAGTTAGGGCTAGTGGGGAAGTATTTAATACCACCACCCATTAGTGCTAGACCTAACCACCCGGTTTAAAGAAAGGAACAGAAAAAGGGGCTTTTGTCGGTTTATTCCAAAAACAGCAACAGATCTCTTTTCAGATTTCAGCTAGTTATAAGAAATATACCAATTGAAGACCCTAAATGGAAATTAAGGCTATCTGGAGGTGATTAATACCATAATCCAAACATGCAAACCTTAACTGTCCAGTTACAGAAGTAAAAGAAAAAGGGACTCTTTTGTCGGTTGACCCGACAATACTAACAAAAGGAGGGGTTTGCACTAATAAATGTTCTAGTGCTCATAATAACCAAAAAGAAGGTCTATAATGATACTAGGGTTTACTTATGACCTAATTAGACTAGTATCTTGACAAGAGAAACTCTAATTCTTGAAAACGATATGAAAGACCGAAAAGTTATAAAAATAACTTTTCAGTTTAAAGAAATTTGGAGCATCACATGAGCAAGTGAGTGATGCATGTGAGTGAGTGATGTCCTTAGAGAGCTTACAATGACAAGAAACAAGATCTAGACTTACCAGCTAGGGTTAGAAAAGATGAAGTCAAGGTTTAGGTCCAGACAGTAAAGGTCCAAACTCCATTCTTAGGTCTGTCCAAAATGAAAATGATAGATCTAAGATATAAAGACCATTAGGCACCTTCTTGATGAGAAAAAGATAGACTTTAACTCACCCAGATGAGGTTTTTCCTAAGATGATGCTTCACTGGCTCAATTCGGCAGAGATGAAACCCCAAGTCCAAACCTACAAGAGATGCCCAAAACTTGCATTAGCAAGAGTTTTAAGCCTACTTGTAGTTGAACAAGGGTAGAAGTAAAGAAGGCTTCATTGGGAAGGAAGGCAACTAGTGGAGTTCTCCCTGGTCAACAATGGCAGAGAGTAGAAACTAGGGTTTATATAGTGTTGGAGCTTCCCAGATCAATCGAGAGTTCTCTAGAACCAATGAGGTGGCACTTAGGATAATTATCAAGAGAAAATATCCTCAAATTCATCTGCATAATCGCCACCATTCCAAATAAAATAGTGTCTACGTACAAAGAAGAGAGGAACAAAGATCATCATCGACACGCGGGCCCCAGGGACAGCCACACCATGCAGCGCACGCAGCAAGCTTCGACGCACAGCCACCGTCCGATCAGAAATGAACAGCTGCGATGAAGAGACAAATAATACACTGAACCGGTATCGTGAAATATGGACCGTGCGATTTCCCATGGGCGGCTACGATCGAGGGGAGCTCCGAAGTGGTCCGAACATTCCAAATCCACAAGAGCCGTGCGATTTCACTTCAACGGCCCAAGATCTCAAGCACGTGGGTGAGCTTCGGCCCACAAAGACCATCGCCGTGAAATCGCAAACCAACGGCCAGGGTGAGAGAGTCCGGATGGTCGAACGCCCAATGGCCGCCATCCGTCGCGATCTAATTTCAGCGGTGGATCTTGAGTGGCATCTCCTGGTCGGTCCAATGGCACAAAGGATCGTAGGCGGTCCATTGCGAATCAACGGTGGTCAGTATATGAAGAGGGTTTCAGAGATTGGAATAGGATGCGATGCCGTAGGATTACGATCCAACGGTGGAGATCGCGTGGGGTGTTAGGCCGGTCCGAAAGCCCCATTAGATCAGGGCCACTCGTTGAGATTTCAACGGCCCAGATACTTTTCAATTTTGGCCATTTACGGAGGGTTTTGCCTGGAGATCGCGCGCCGCTCATTTTTGATCCAACGGCCAGAATGAGAAGGTGGTTTGGAGTGGTCCAAACGGCCCATTGGATCTGGCCCGTTCGCGCGGAAATGGACGGCTGAGATGGGCTAGGGGTTTGGACGCGCGCATGTGAGACGTGACCGAGCCGGACCTGCACACCGGTTGGACTCCACCGCGTTGGGTTGAGCCGCTACAATGCTAGGGTCGGATTCAGGCCGAGAGGTTTGACCAGAGCATTTCAAAATTGCAAGAACTTTGACTGGGATTTTAGAAATAGCAAATAAATTTGTAAAATCATGAAATGTTGCAGACTTGCTACTGGGATGATATATTCCCCAAATAAATTTTGAAACCACTGCTTCTTCTTTAGAAATACATAAATAATTCATTTAGACCAAATAGGGTTTATTTAAAGACAAATATTTTTCTGAAGATCAAAATAATTTCTAAAAATTCAACAAAAATCATTTTTGGCCATAATAATTCATCTGGTTTTTAAATAAAATACTTCCCAGTCTCAGTACCAACTTTGGGTGGTATTTCCTTTTGAAATTTTGATCAAGTTGGAGTTTGTAATTAGAAATTTGGGGAAAAATAGATTGTAACCTGTTGCCTAATTTGCCAAAATGAGCAGTGATGCTATGAACAAAGACACCTTATTATTTGCTTATTAGGGCCGAGGTCATTACACATCGGCATATGAATCAAAGCGACAACTCAAGGTCATTTGAACGTGAGGTAAACTCTATAGATCCTCCTCTCGTCAATAAATTACGAAGTGGTGGGAAGTCACCATCTCCTTTGAGAAGGGTGATCGCCGATTCCTTCAACTCAACCAGTCGGTATCCGATCGTGGTCGAACCCACCATCAACAATTGTCGGGTCAATCGAGTTTTGGTTGATGGTGGCACTCGATTAAATATTTTATTTACGAAAGTGCCTGGACGAGATGCAAGTACCAGACTAAGGTAAGACCGATGCGATACTCTTTCCATGGGATCGTCTCGAGATCTTCGCCAAACCAATTGGCCAAGTTTCTCTTCCTTTAACATTTGGTTCACCAAGTAATTTCAAGACGAGAAAATCTCCTTTGATGTGGTCGATTTCGATATCGGCATATAACGCCATACTCGGACGACCAACTTTGGCAAAATTCTAATGGCTACTCATTATGGATATCAATGTATTAAGATGCCAGTCCCAAAGGAGTAATCACAATTCATTGTGACAAGAAGATGGCGCATACCGCGATCGCCGATCCTCGAGATGGTTGGACAAATACCAACTCGAGAAGAAAGTCACCTTTGACTAGCAAGTCGGGCCTAAAAGTCGCACCAAAGCCGAACGACAAGGTCAAAGAGGTTCCTCTCGGGCCAGGGAGCCCTCAAGATCGTTCAGCATCGGGATACTTCCGACCCCAAGTAGGAAGACGCCCTCATCACCTTCCTCCGAGCTAACGCAGATGACTTCGCGTGGCAAGCATCCGACATGCCCGGAGTCCCCAGGGAGGTGATCGAGCACAGGCTAGATTTACGGCCTGACAAAGTACCCGTAAAACAAAAATTACAGAGATTTGCCCCTGATCGACGAGATGCTATCAAATCAGAATTGGATAAGCTACTAAAAGCAGGCTTTATAAGAGAGGTCAACCACCCAGAATGGTTGGCTAATCATGTAATGGTTAGAAAGTCAAACGGCAAATGGCGTATGTGCGTAGACTTTACTGATCTT
Organism: Phyllostachys edulis; assembly: GCA_036346405.1. NCBI lineage: Eukaryota > Viridiplantae > Streptophyta > Magnoliopsida > Poales > Poaceae > Phyllostachys > Phyllostachys edulis. The sequence continues at coordinate 189,128 of JAYEVD010000184.1, read as the reverse complement.
AATAAAGCTTGTCCAAAAGACGATTTTCCTTTACCTCGCATCGATCAGTTGGTTGATTCTACTGCAGGTTGTGAAATGTTAAGTTTTTTAGATGCCTATTCTGGATACCACCAGATCAATATGTGTCTAGACGATGAAGAAAAGACCGCATTTATTACACCATTTGGTATATTTTGCTATGTCAAAATGCCATTTGGTCTTAAAAAATGCCGGCGCTTCTTTTCAACGCTTGATGCAATCGACTTTTTCATCTCAACTAGGCCGAAATCTGGAAGCCTATGTTGATGATCTAGTCGTTAAAAGCATGAAGAGACTTAATCATATCACTGACCTACAAGAAACATTCGACAACCTCAGAAAAAATCGCTTAAAACTCAATCCTGAGAAGTGTGTGTTCGGAATCTCTTCAGGAAAATTGCTTGGATTCCTAGTATCTATACGAGGAATCGAAGCAAATCCCGAAAAGATAAAGGCCATTCTCCAAATACGCCCTCCAACCACAAGGAAAGAAGTCCAGAAACTCACAGGGTGCATGGCGGCTTTGAGTCGTTTCATCGCACGACTAGGAGAAAATGGACTACCTTTCTTTAAACTTCTAAGGAAACACGAAGGTTTTGAGTGGTCGAAAGAGGCAAACGCTGCCTTTGAGGATGTCAAGAGGTACCTTACGAGTGCTCCTATTCTGGTCTCTCCGAGGCCAGAAGAAACACTCTTAATTTACCTAGCTGCCACGCCACAGGCAGTAAGCGCAGTACTAGTCGTAGAACGTGAAAACGTACAACGACCGGTTTACTACGTAAGTGAAGTTTTACACGGGCCTAAGGAGCGTTACCCTCAGGTCCAAAAGCTTCTATATGCCCTCCTCATGTCTTCGAGGAAACTGCGGCATTATTTTCAAAGCACAAAATACTGTGCCGTTGCCCGAGTTTCCCTTAGGGCGATCCTCGAGAATAGGGAAACAATTAAACGCATGGCAAAATGGTCGGTCGAACTTGGGGAGTTCGACATCCATTCGTGTCCCGAACGTAGTTAAATCCAAGATCTTGGCGAGACTTTGTCGCGAATGGACAAATCTGAACTCATTCAGGATCCCGATCGATTCCCACGACCGATGGGCGATGTACTGACGGTCGCTTACTTTAAGTGGCTCGGGTCGGGAGTGGTCTGGTATCTCCTAGGAGAGACCTTAAAGTATGTCGCATACAATTAAACTTTCGGGCCACTAACAGCGTGGCGAGAATCTGAAGATTTGCTAGTTGGCATACTGACGTGGCGCTCTCGATTCGCCGACTACTCGTGAGAGGAGACTCTCAACTAGTCGTGAATCAAGTCGGGAAAAGTACCAAGGTGCTCTAACCCGACAATGTCTCGGTATTTATCGGAAGTCGTAAGCTAGAAAAGCATTTTTAGGTTTGAGGCACAATTCATCCTCGAAAGGATAATTTCCTCATGAGACCCGGCTTGCTCGAATAGCTTCTTCCCGATCTGTAGTACCAAAAGGAGTCTTCTTGGAACAACTTCGAAACCGTCATCGTCAATCGAACCGAGACACCTCCTATTGAGGCGGCCTCTCTAGACTACGAGGATACATGGATGGCGCCCATCTATGAGTATCTTGAAGGGTTCTATACCAAGATGATCTCGAGGCGGATCGCTTATCTCAAAAAGCCAAAATGTATACTTTGGTTGAAGGAGTCCTCTATAAGCGAGGTACTCAAGGGGTGCTCATGTGATGCATTCGCAGAGCGAAGGATTAACACTCCTTCACGACATACATGGTGGCATCTGTGGAAATCATGCTTCCTCTGAGCGGCTGGTCGGTAAGGCCTTTCGACAAGGTTTTCTTGTGCCAACACCCTTTTGATGCTAAAGAGTTGGTTAAAAGTGTGTCCAATGCCAATTTCATAGCGATCAAATACACCAACCACTCGGGCATTACAAGCGATACCTCTATCTTGGCCTTTTGCAACTGGGTCTCGATATCCTAGGACCGTTCCCCAAAGCTCCAAGAGGTTTGAGTTCCTTTTGTGGCTATTGATACGTTCACAAAATGGATTGAAGCAGAACCTGTGACTGGGATAACGACGGAGGCGGCAAAACGGTTTATGATGAGATGCGTGATTACTCGATTTGGAGTACCGAGTCGAATAATTACAGATAATGGTAAGCAGTTTTCGAGCGCAAAATTTCAAGAATTTTGCGACGAGTTGGGTACCAAGTTGTGTTATGCCTCTGTGGCCCATCCCCAAAGTAATGTGGCAGTCGAACGTGCAAACGGCCAAATAATGAGAGGAATTAGGACCCGAGTTTTCGACCAGCTCATCAAACGCTCGGGGGCTTGGGTACAAGAGTTACCCTCGATATTATGGGCGGTTAAATGCGACTACGGTCGAGACTCTGGTGAAACACCATTTTTACGGTTTTGAGTGAACCATGCTTCCGGAATTAAAGATACGGTCAACACGAGTCGAAACTTTCAAAGACTCAACCAGGAACAACTTGGCGGATGATATTAATCTACTCGAAGAAAGGAGAAACCAGCCTTAATCCGTTCGGCGGTCTACCAACAAGCCTGCTTGCGAATACTACGATCGTAAGGTCAACCTCGCAGACCTTCTTTGTAGGTGACTTAGTATTGAGGCTCGCCAATCCAAGTCTAATCGGAACAAACTTTCTCTCAAGTGGGAAGGTCCTTACGATGGTCGAAGTTACTCGGCGAGTGCTGTACAATTGGCAATGGAAGACGGCCAGGTTCTCTCGAATTCATGGAACATCGACCCGATTCACGCAAGTTTTATGTGTAACTAACCATTGGATAATAAAGGCTCGGGTTCTTTCTACCTCTATTGTCTTAATTTTGAGTAGTGCTTTCATAATCTTTCGACTACATTCCAAACACCCGAGTTGCCTTTACACCGGTCGAAGGAAGGTAACATCATCTAGTCGAAGTCTCTCCTCTCTGCGTGGTCACGCCCACTAGAAGGAGCTTCCTAGTATCGACTCGTTACTCACTTTTGCCGCCAACACAAAGAGCTCGGGTTCTATTTAGTGAAATATTTTTAAAAGCCAACTTTTTCACCTTAGATTATTTCTTGATTCTTTTGAAAAGTATTCTAAGCGAGTGCACTTTTTAGATTTATTCAATGACTTTGGTGTATTGATTCATCTCAACTAAGTCGGAGGAAGAAACACATCTAGTCGAAGTCTCTCCTCTCTGCGTGGTCTTGCCCACTAGAAGGAACTTCCTAGCATTGTTCAGTTTCCTACTCTTGCTACCAGGACAGACTTATCGAGTCCTCCAAATAAGGGCGAATGAATTTTTTTGAAGTCCTCTGGATGTTTGTTTAACTCAAGTTGCTGTTCTCGATTAAAATAATCTAGTCGGAGAAGGTAACATCACCTAGTCGAAGACTTTCCTCTCTGCACATGGTCCTGCCCACTAGAAGGAACTTCCTAGTGTCGATTCGTTCCCACTTTTTCGACCAGTGCATGATAGTCGTGACCAAAAACTACAAGTTAACCAAACCTCTCTATTTTCAGAAACCCTTTTTAATACTATTTACTTAGTTTGTCTAAACAAACTAAGCAAATAGTCGGGGGCTAGGATAAATTTATTAATTTGACTTCAATTCTTAGTCTTTCATTCGTTAATTATCTTTTGAGTTACTAACTACTCGACAAGATGATTTGCGAGAAACAAGATGGATTATATAATACATCAACAAAAGCTTGTTTTTCATAGGTTTGTTACAAACTACTCGAAGAGGAGAGCCGGTCACATCTCCTCCAAAACCTTCGGCCAATCGACATTTCTTCCATCAGACGACTTGCTTACGCCTTAGGGCGATCGAAATCGGCCGATGGGTTGCACATTAAAATTTGGGGTCATGAGCTTTAAGTTTTGCCAATGCATAACTTCTGCCAGTTGACCGACTCCTTTATCGACTTCGGCTTGGTTGGCCTTGAGTGGTCACCAGTTCTTGCAAAGTCGACTTGTTCCCCAATAGTACTTCGTGGCGACTATCGTATCATCTTGAGGAGCTTTTCCTCGGTCGTAGCTCACCAAGTACATTGTTCAGGCGTGATATTGCCTTGAAGATTAATCTTCATCGCCTCCATCTCTTGTTGGAGTGCAGTCGAAGCCTCGCGGAGTTGTTTGTTTTCGACCACTTGCTCTGAAAAGAATAAAATGGTCAAGCAAAAATAAACTCCTAGAGGAAGAGAAAACAAAAATAATCACAGGTAAAGGATTTCCTTACCTGCTAGTCGAGAATCTAACTTCTCAATTTCTGCATTATGGGAAGCAATGGTATCAGCATGCCTCTTCTCCCATGATTTGATGTCCTCTGCATTTGTCTTAGCAATGCGGACGGTCTCATGATAAATCAAGGTTTTATCCCTGACTTCAGTCTCGAGCCTTCCCAGTTCAAGGTCCATTTCTAAAAAAATGGGAGTAAGAAAGGGAAAGAACTTCGTAAGGAATTGCAGTAAAAATTGCTTACCTGATAATCGGGATTTTAACCTCGTAATTTCTTAATCTTTATCTTTGGAGATACGAGAAATCTCGTGAATAACCACAGTTTTATCTTTGACTTCATCCTGGAGTTTTCTCATATCATCTTCTTTTTCTATAAAAAAACAACAATCAGGTAAAGATCAACAACATAAGCAGTCTTAAGTTCAGCACTTACTGTTTATCCTTTTCTACACTTTTTCAGTTGCAGAGTTGGCTTCTTTAAGCTTCCTCAAGAGGAATTCTAGTTTTTCCCATAGCTTTCTCGACTCCTCTTTTTCATAATCGAGCAAGTCGGCCAGGGTCTTTTCGTCGCTATTTAACCTGTAAAGGTTAAAAGTGGACATGAACATTATTAACTTGGTCGTAAGTTCTTCTACAACCATTGATCTAGTTGTAAGTTCTTCTACGACCATGGATCTAGTCGTAAGTTCTCCTACGACAAAGCATCTGATCATAAGCCTTTTACGACTAGTATCTAGTCGTGAGTTTTTTCACGACAAGCCCTGTAAGCACTATATAAGTAGTGAAGTCGAAAATAACTACGAAAAATAGTGACTTACCACCTCTCTGCTTATTTGCAGAGTTCCTCTTTTTCCTGTCGTAGCTCTAGAAGTTGTCGGTGATATTCACCAACAACGGCAATTTGTTCTAGAGCTTTCTGCAAAAAGAAAGACAGTAAGAAATAAGGGAAGACCACATGTATAAGTATCATTAAATACTTACACTCATGGTTGATCGAGCAAATATCGAGTAAACCAGCTCTGGATTCTTCAGCTTGTCCACTCTCTCGACTTGAACCCACCAAACCTTCTCAAGGCGCTCATTGTCAAAAGTTTCCCCTCTATTGGGAATGTCTTAGGGATGAGGGACTCGATGGCGAGATCTAAGCGAAGACCCCACTATGGGCGAGGGCCAAAGAAATCGAGCGAAGTTGAAGTATTCCTCATCTTCGATTACGAAATGCGATTTCTCTTTGGATACCGGGAAGGAGGTGCTGCGATTTCCTTTCCCTTACGGTGGTCGGTACATCACCACCTTGGGCGAGAGGCTTCTGTGTTGCCTCTGCTTTGGTTCCACGACCATTTCGATAGTCGTGGCTGTAACCTCGGTAGTAGTGGTGCTACCTCGATAGTTGTAGCCGCTACCTCGATGGCCAGTAGCTCGACCTCGTGATTGTGGTAACCACTTGAGAGCCACGACTTCTTCCACAACCCGGTGTGGGCGATCCTTCGACCACCTGGCGACACCTCTCCAATTCTTTGGAGAGCGGCAATGGGCTTCTCGATAGAAGCCTCCTCGAAATTTGAAGGAGTCAGGCTAAAACCAACAAAAGGAAAGCAAGTCAAATTGTGAAAAGCAAAAGGTAAATGTTGTTCTTATACTTTAGCTCGTTTCACATACCTCTACATCCTGGACTTGATCAGAAACTTAGGAGCTATCTTCCCGACGGAAGATTTCTTGACTTCTTTTCTCGATCACGTCGTCGTAGCTCAAGTTGGAGAATAGGCTCGGCCACGACCACGTCTGGTCGTGGATCTTGAACGAGGACCATCTCTCGGTCTCCTGACTTTCGGGAGGGCGAGATCGATCAGACCACTCCAAGAGCGGCGCTACCCTCAATGGTAGGCTCATTTGGATCGGCGTTGTCCTTCACAAAGACATAAACTCCTTCGGTTCTCCTTTTCTAGTTGCTTGACAAAACTAGGAGTGGCGGCTGTGAAAGTTTTCTTGTCATAATAAAAAGGTACCTTGGCCTTGTGGGCTTCGCCTAAGAGGTTCTTCGACCTCCTCGGCCTCCTTATCTATAGCTACTTCAGCCTCAGCTTCTGCTGTAGCCGTGTCCTTGGCCTTGCGGGCCTTGCGCCTCAGAGGTTCTTCGGCCTCCTCAACTTCAGTTGTTTCAACCTCGACTTCTGTTGCAACCGTGCGTGCCGCAGACTTTGCCGAGGACCTGGTCAAAATGAAGGAACTTGAGCTTGGTCCTCCCTTGTCGGTGACTTTTGTAAGTCGACGCTTTTTAGTCGGAGGAGATGAGCCCTTGTCCTTTGTCATCCCAACGCCGATGGTTATCAGTTCGACCTCTTCGTCGTCCTGACGGTTTTCCATACCTACCTACAGTAAGAAAAAGCGAAGAAGAAGAATCAGCGACGATATCCGATCGTAAGATTTTCTCGACCGATATCGATCGTAAGCTTTTCTCGACATCTCCTTGATTGTAAGATTTTCTCGATCACTACCTAGTCGTAAGTTTTTCTCGACTATGAAGTCCTAAGGAAAAATCAACTTTCGATTACCTTTAGGCGCTCCATCTTTTCCTCTGCGGATAAAACCGCAAGAATTTGAGAACCGCAACTCCAAGTGGCGGAGACCTCTCACAAATGAGTTTGACTCGAGCGTCAATCTCTGCTGCGAAAGATCTAGGTAAACAAATAAAGATATTCATTAGATAATTTTTGAAGAAGACCAAAGCGAGAGTTAAGTCATAAAACTACTTACCCTCCTCATAGTCCTGGTGGGTCCCTTGGCGCGTGTACCTCCACATAGGAGGTACTTGTTTCTTCCAAGGGCTAATTAGGCGTGTGATGAAATCCTTCACCATATGCCATCGATTAAACCCCCTCTTTCAAATCCTTGATGGCTTGAATGTATGGGGCAATTAATTTGATATCTGAGGAGTGAATCCCACGAAGGCTTCTTTTCTACACCTTTCCTCGAAAGTAAAATTTGTCTTACGAGGTGACTTTCGATAAAACCACCTCTTTCTCCATCCGACCACGAAGACCGAGTAAACATCTGAATATACTCCTTGACTTCCGTCATGGAGCTTGAGACCATAACTTCCAGCTATCGGCTTGTCGAGCCATTCCGTAGAAATATTGAAAGAGCTCAAGGTCATTTGGAATTCCCGGTATGCCTCACACAAATACACGAATACACTTAGCATTGTGATGGAATTGGGACCAAGATTCACCAATTCCACCCCAAAATGCTCAAGTATAAGTGTGAAAAGGGTGAGCGAGCAATCGAAGCCACACTCTGTCGCTTTGGAAGGCGGGGATTTGCTCATCCTCCTCGGCGGCCAATCTTTGCTTATCGCGCGAACCACTTCACGAGGATCTTCTCTGGAATCTTCCGGCGTCAACCGGGCTTAAATCTTCACGCATCCATCTCCGACTCAGCTCACTCGGAGACTCTCGACCATTTCTCTCGGAAAAGGGAGATTTTTGTTTGAGTTGGTGGTGAGAAGACAAGAACTTCGACGAGCGATTGGAGCGATTTGGGGAAAAGTATGAACCTAAGTCTTACCCCGATAAGTATTTATAACCGTGTACCTTGAAATTTGAAGCGTGGCATTCCAAAGGTTGCCACCGCCGAGAACAGCTCAGCAGACGGACTAACGGGAGTCGTTTGCAATTCCCTAACTTGTCCGTTCAAGAAAATCAGGTTCGTTTTTACACCTCAAGCGAAATTACTTCCTTGGTCAGATCTTTTTGACCAAAGGAAATGTTAATCGGAAAGGTTTTTCTTCCGATCACCATACTACGACCACCTCGTGATCGTAGGAGTGTTCTACGACTATTTGATAGTCATAAGTAACCTTCTTGACCAAGCATATTTCTGGTCAAAGTAGTACACAAATGTCGAAGAGTTTTTCCTTCGACCATCTTTCTACGACCCTCTCGTGGCCGTAAGACCATCTATAGCTCCTTTACCAAGTAAGTTGCTTTCACTTGAAGCTGGGGGGCTAGATGACGAAGATCTAATAATCCTCATTTTATCTTTTATCTATGATTCTTATTATAGGGAAATATCATGTAAATCTCTAGGTATACCCCTTAGATTTGCAAGGGAGAAGCCTACCAAGTGGTCGTAAGCTCTTCTACGACCACCCCCATAGTCGTAAGTCATGCTACGACTACCCCATAGTCGTAAGTCTTGCTACGACTACCTTATGGTCGTAAGTTCTTCTACGACCGAATCAAATACGACCACCTTATGATCAATTAAACCTCTGAGCGAGTGGGTCCAATTGATTAAGGAATTCAGCGATCATCATCTGTTGTTACCTGTGAAGTAATAGCACGTAATGCTCCATTATCTACGATATATAGTCATCGGCGGCATGGAGGAGTTAATCTTGGTGATTCTTGCCAACATCGCCCGACATGAGGATGTGATGAGCGCCACTTCACTGGAGAAACGGCCACTCCTTCACGGACTATATAAAGGCGGCAATCAGAGAAGGAAAGGACAATCGAATCAAGGTGTAGACACATGCCAATCAAGGGCCATCAGGAAGGCAAGCACTATCATCCGTAATGGTCTTAGTTTTTCTCCTGATTGTTCAGAATACACTCAATACCATACACACACAGGAATAGGGTTGTTATTCTCTCCGGAGAAGGCCTGAACCTGTATAAAAATTCCCGTGTCAATCTCTCTGCATGATTCCATTCTAGGAGACCCCCCGAATCAAACAATCTTTACGTAAGATCGGTTCTAAAACACCGACAACAATAGAAGCTTGAAAGAAATTATAGTATAAGGAACATAACTGAAGTATGTGCTTTGATGGAAGAAAATCATTAAACACAATAAGTTATTGGGGTTCTTAGAAACTAACCACTCTTCATCATGCTTAGATCATGTAGTTGCATGCCCCTATTCTTACTATATTAGTTTTTTTTCAAATTGTATGCATGCACAAGTACCTCTATTTAATCTCAAGTAACACGTTGATTATGTGTGCAATAAATTATCTTATTAGTTTACATGATATTATATATTAGAGTATCTTGCTCACGCATACACTAATTCACCATGGGTGACCTACTTTGAACTTATCTTCCCTAATATGCACAGTTGCCCCACCAAACCGTGTCACTGCTATCTCTTGTTATCACAGCTTTTTTTGCTTCAACTTCCAACAATAAACCCAAATCTTGAATGATCTGTCGGTGTTTTAAACCGATCTTACGTAAAGATTGTTTGATTCGGGGGGGTCTCCTAGAATAGAATCACGCAAAGAGATTGACACGAGTATTTTTATACAGGTTCAGGCCTTCTCCGAAGATAATAACAACCCTACTCCTGTGTGTGTATGGTATTAAGTGTATTCTGAACAATCAGGAGAAAAACTAAGACTATTACAGATGATCCTGCTTGTCTTCCTGATAGCCCTTGATAGCCTATCCCTCCTCTCTCCGATCGTTGCCTTTATATAGTCATGAAGGAATAGCCATTTTCCCCTGCTGAAGAGACGCCTCATCAAATCCAGTAACAGGCACACGTTTGTAGTAATCATCGGGCTGGTAACTCCTTCACGCCTTTGGCGATTACTAGTCAGAGATAATGGGGTATTATGTGTTATCTTTTCGCATAATAACAGTGCATATTGACTGTTTAGATTCCTTAATCAATTGGACCCACTTGCCTGTAGGTTTTATTGATCATAAGGTGGTCATGGCTGAACTGGTCATAGAAGAACTTACGACCATAAGATAGTCGTAGCAAGACTTACGACTATGAGGTAATCGTAGAATATCTTGTGACTGGGTAGTGATCGTAGAAGAACTTACGACTATAAGGTAGTCGTAGCAAGACTTACGACTATGGGGGTGGTCGTAGAAGAACTTACGACCACCTAGTAGGCTTCTCCCTTATAAATTTAAGGGGTATACCTAGGGACCATATGACGTCATATTTACTTATAATAAGAATTATAGATAAAAGATAAAATGAGGATTATTAGATCCTCGTCATCTAGCCCCCCAGCTTCAAGTGAAAGTAACTTACTTGGTAAAGGAATTATAGATGGTCTTACGGCCACGAGAGGGTTGTAGAAATATGGTCGAAGGAAAAACTCTTCGACATTTGTGCACTACTTTGATCAGAAATATGCTTGGTCAAGAAGGTTGCTTATGACTATTAAATAGTCGTAGAACACTCTTACGATCACAAGGTGGTCATAGTATGGTGATCGGAAGAAAAACCTTTCCAATTAACATTTCCTTTGGTCAAAAAGATCTGACCAAGGAAGTAATTTAAACGAGGTGTAAAACTAACCCGATTTTCTTGAGCGGACGAGTTAGGGAATTGCAAATGACTCCCATTAGTCTGTCTGCTGGGCGTTCCTAAGCGGCACAACCTTTGGAATGCCACGCCTTGAAATTTCAAGGTACACGGTTATAAATACTTACCGGGGTAAGACTTAGATTTATACTTTTCCCCAAATCGCTCCCCTGCTCATCAAGTTCTTGTCTTCTCCGCCACCAACTCAATCAAAAATCTCCCCTTTCTGAGAGAAATGGCTGGGAGAGTTTCTGAGTGGGCTGAGTCGGAGATGGATGTAGTGAAGATTCAAGCCCTAGTCGACGCCGGGAAGATTCCAGAGAAGATCCTCGTGAAGTGGTTCGCGGCGTATGGGCAGCATTGGCCGTCAGGGGAGGATGAGCAAATCCCCATCTTCCAGGTATATTGTGAGTGTGGCCTTCGATTGCCTGCTCACCCCTTTCTCACACTTATACTCGAGCATTTTGGGGTGGAACTGGTGACCACTCTGAAGGCCAATCAAGCTAAGTCAATCAAGGAGGTGGTCAAAAGTGCAATAAGTTATGCATTGGCAAAACTTAAAGCTCGTGACCCCAGCCTCAATGTGCAGCCAATCGAAGTCGACTTCGACTGCTCTGAGGCAGAGGCAACTCGTCTTATTGAAGAAATGCAACCAGTTGGCAGAAAGGTCTCAAAGGAAATGCGACTGGGCTCTCCCTCTTCAGAGTAGTTTGTAAAAAACCTGTGAAAAACAGCTTTTGTTGATGTATTATATAATACATCTTGTTTCCTGCAAACCATCTTGTCGAGTAGTTAGTAACTCAAAAGATAATTAACGAAAGAAAGACTAAGAATTGAAGTCAAATTAATAACTTTATCCTAGCCCCCGACTATTTGCTTAGTTTGCTTAGACAAACTAAGTAAATAGTGTTAAAAAGGATTTCTAAAAACAGAGAGGTTTGGTTAACTTGTAGTTTTTGGTCACGATTGTCATGCACTGGTCGAAAAAGTGGAAACGAGTCGACACTAGGAAGTTCCTTCTAGTGGGCAGGACCACGTGCAGAGAGGAAAGTCTTCGACTAGGTGGTGTTACCATCTCTGACTAGATTAATTAAATTGAGAACCGCACTTGAGTTAAGCAAACATCCAGAGGACTTCAAAAAATTCGTTCGTCCTTCTTTGGAGGACTCGATAAGTCTGTCCTGGTAGCCAAAGTAGGAAACTGAACAATGCTAGGAAGTTCCTTCTAGTGGGCAGGACCACGTGCAAAGAGGAGAGACTTCGACTAGATGTGTTTCTTCCTCCGACTTAGTCGAGACGAATCGAATACACCAAAGGCAGTTGAATAAATCTAAAAAAGTGCACTCTGCTTAGAATACTTTTCAAAAGAACTGAAGAAATAATCTAAGGTGAAAAAAGTTGGCTTTTAAAAATATTTCGACCAGAAAAGAACCCGAGCTCTTTGTATTGATGGCAAAAGTGAGTAACGAGTCGACACTATGAATTTCCTTCTAGTGGGCAGGTCCACGTGCAGAGAGGAAAGACTTCGAACAGGTGATGTTACCTTCCTTTCGACCAGTGTAAAGAAAACTGGGTGTTTGGAATGTAGTCGAAAGATTATGAAAGCACTACTCGAAAGTAAGACAATAGAGGTAGAAAGAACTGAGTCTTTATTATGCAATGGTTAGTTACACATAAAACTTGCGTGGCGAGGTCGATGTTCCAAGAATTCGAAGAACACCGCCATCTTCCATTGCCAATCATACTAACCACGGCGAGTAACCCGACCATCGTAAGGACCTTCCCACTTGGGAGAAAGTTTGTTCCGATTGGACTTGGATTGGCGAGTCTCAATACCAAGTCACCTCTGAAGAAGGCTACGAGGTTAGACCTTCGATCGTAGTATCTGCGGCAGACTTGTTGGTAGACCTATTTGAGCGGATTAAGGCCAGGTTTCTCCTTTCTTGAGTAGATTAATATCATCCGCTCGAAGTTGTTCTGGTTGGAGTCTTTGAAAGTTTAGGCTTCGTGTTGACCGTATCTTTAATTAGGGAAGCATGGTTCACTCAAAACCGAGAAAAATGGTGTTTCACCTATAGCCCGACTGGTAGTCGCACGAACTACCCATAATACAGAGGGTAATTCTTGTACCCAAGCCCACGAGCATTTGATGAGCTGGTCGAAGACTCGGGTCTTAATTCCTCTTATTATTTGGCCGTTTGCACGTTCGACTGCTCCATTACTTTGGGGATGGGCCACAGAAGCATAACACAACTTGGTACCCAACTTGTCGCAAAATTCCTGAAATTTTGTGCTCGAAAATTGCTTACCATTATCTGTAATTATTCGACTCGGTACTCCAAATCGAGTAATTACGCATCTCATCATGAACCATTTTGCTGCTTCGTTGTTATCGATCCGCGAGTTCGGCTTCAATCCATTTTGTGAACGTATCAATAGCCACAAAGGAACTCAAAACCTCCCGGAGCTTTGGGAACGGTCCTAGGATATCGAGACCCAGTCGCAAAAGGCCAAGACAGAGGTATCGTTTGTAATGCTTGAGCGGGTTGGTGTATTTGCCTGCTATGAAATTGGCATTGGACACTTTTTAACCAACTCTTTAGCATCGTAAAGGGCTGGTGGCCAATAAAAACCTTGTCGAAAGGCCTTCACCGACCGGCGATTACTCAGGAAGTATGATTTCCACAGATGCCACCGTGTATGTCGTGAAGGAGTGTTAATCCTTCGCTCTGCGGAATGCATCGCATGAGCACCCCTTGAGTACCTCGTTTATAGAGGACTCCTTCAACCAAAGTATACATTTTGGCTTTTCGGGATAAGCGATCTGCCTCGGGATCGTCTTCGGGTATGGAACCCTTCTGAAGATACTCATAGATGGGCGCCATCCAGGTATCCTCGTATTCTAGAGAGGCCATCTCAGTAGGAGGTGTCTCTGGTTTGTTGACCAGGGACGGCTTCTGGAGTTGTTCCAAGAAGACTCCTTTTGGTACTACAGATCAGGAAGAAGCTATTCGAGCAAGTGGTCTACAAGGAAATTATCCTTTCGAGGATGAATTGTGCCTCGAAACCTAAAAATCTTTTCTAGCTTACGACTTCGATAAATACCGAGACATTGTCGGGTTAGAAATCTTGTACTCTTTCGACTTGATTCACGACTAGTTGAGAGTCTCCTCTCATGAGTAGTCGGCGAATCGAGCGCTTTCATTTGCTTTCGATGCCGACTAGCAAACCTTCAGATACGCCACGTTGTTAGTGGCACGAAAGTTTAATTGTATGGCATACTTTAAGGTCTCTCCGTAGGAGATACCAAGACCACCCCACCATGAGCCAGCGAAAGTAAGCGACCCGTCAAAGTACATCGTCCCATCGGTGCGTGGGAATCATCTTGGGGATCTTGAACAGGTTCAGGATTTGTCCATTCGCGACAAAATCGCGCCAAGATCTTGGATTTAACGGTCATTCGGGACACGAAATGGATGTCGAACTCCCCAAGTTCGATGACTATTTTTCTATCGTCCCCATTGTTTCCTAATACGGAGGATCGCTCCCAAGGGAAACTCAGACGGCACAGCTATTTTGTGCGCCTGAAAATAATGCCGTAGTTTCCTCAAAGACATGAGAAGGGCATATAGAAGCTTTTAGACCTAAGGGTAACGCTCCTTAGGCCCGTGTAAAACTTCACTTACGTAGTAAACCGGTCGTTATGCGTTTTCACGTTCTCGACTAATCTTTGCCTTATGCTGTGGCGTGGCAAGCTAGGTAAATTAAGAGTGTTTCTTCCGCCTCGAGAGACCGAGAATAGGAGCACTCAGAAGGTACCTCTTGACATCCTCAAAGGCGGTGTTTGCCTCTTTCGACCACTCAAAACCTTCGTGTTTCCTTAGAAGCTTAAAGAAAGGTAGTCCCTTTTCTCCTAGTCGTGCGATGAAACGACTTAAAGCCGCCATGCACCCGTGAGTTTCTCGGACTTCTTTCCTTGTGGTTGAGGGCGATTTGGAGAATGGCCTTTATCTTTTGGATTTGCTTCGATTCCTCGTATAGATACTAGGAATCCAAGCAATTTTCCTAAAGAGATTCCAAACACACACTTCTCAGGATTGAGTTTTAAGCGATGTTTTCTGAGGTTGTCGAATGTTTTTTTGTAGGTCAGTAATATGATTAAGTCTCTTCATGCTTTTAACGACTAGATCATCAACATAGGCCTCTAGATTTCAGCCTAGTTGAGATGAAAAAGTCGCTTGCATCAAGCGTTGAAAAGAAGTGCCGGCATTTTTTAGACCAAATGGCATTTTGACATAGCAAAATATACCAAATGGTGTAATAAATACGGTCTTTTCTTCATCGTCTAGACACATATTGATCTGGTGGTATCCGAAATATGCATCTAAAAACTTAACATTTCACAACTGCGCAGAGAATCAACCAAGCGATCAATGCGAGGTAAAGGAAAATCATCTTTTGGACAAGCTTTATTAAGATCGGTAAAGTCTCGCACATACACCATTTGCCGTTTGACTTTCTAACCATTACGAGATTAGCCAACCATTCGGGTGGTTGACCTCTCTTATAAAGCCTGCTTAAGTAGCTTATCCAATTCTGATTTGATAGCATCTCGTCGATTAGGGGCAAATCTTTATAATTTTTGTTTTATGGGTACTTTGTCAGGCCGTAACGCTAGCCTGTGCTCGATCACTTCCCTGGGGACTCCGGGCATGTCGGATGCTTGCCACGAACATCTCGTTAGCTCGGAGGAAGGTGATGAGGCCTCTTCCTACTTGGGGTCGGAAGTATTCCCAATCGTAACGATCTTGAGGGCTCCCTACGTCCAGAGGAACCTCTTTGACCTTGTCGTTCGGCTTTGGTGCAGCTTTAGGCTTCGACTTGCTGGTCGAAGGCTGACTTTCTTCTCGAGTTGGTATTTGTCCAACCATCTCGAGGGATCGATGATCGCAAGTGTGCGCCATCTTCTTGTCACAATGAATTGTGATTACTCCTTTGGGACCTGGCATCTTAATACATTGATATCCGTAATGAGTAGCCATTGAATTTTGCCAAAGTTGGTCGTCCGAGTATGGCGTTATATCTTGCGTATCAAAATCGACCACATCAAAGGAGATTTTCTCGTCTCCAAATTACTTGGTGAACCAAATGTTAAAGGAAGAGACTTGGCCAATTGGTTTGGTGAAGATCGATGCGATCCCATCGAAAGAGTATCGTACCGGTTTTACCTTGGTCCTGGGTACTTGCATCTCGTCCAGAGCACTTGTAAACAAAATGTTTAACGAGCTGCCACCATCAACCAAAACTCAATTGACCCGACAATTGTTGATGGTGGGTTCGACCACGATCGGATACCGACCTGGTCGAGTCGAAGGAATCGGGCAATCACCCTTCTCAAAGGAGATGGTGACTTCCGACCACTTCGATAATTTATTGACGAGAGGGGATCTATGGAGTTTACCTCACGTTCAGTGACCTTGAGTCGTCACTTTGATTCATATGCCGATGATCCCCCGTAGATGTGCTCGACGGTGTGTTGCGGATCCTGGAACGGCATCTCCTCTTCGTCATCTGAGGACTTATGACCACTCGTTTGTCCTACACGCTCGAGAGTGGGAAGTGGTCCTTGTCGTTGTAGTAGTCTTCAAGCTTTTCGTTGAAAAACCGGCGATTCTGCGAAGATCATGTCCTTCCTTTTATGGAAAGGACACCACCTAGGTTTATCATTTTTCCGATCGGGCGCTTACCTTTGCCTCGGTCGGTCTGGCTTGGCGGTGCGTGGCTCTTTATCATTCACGACCAAAACCTCCTTGGAACCGGCTTGAAGTTTTGACCCTTCGCCTTGTTCTTGGACTTTTTGGCTTTCTTATCTTTCTTCTTACCAATGTCGCCTGGCTCTCGAGAGGTATTGTCTTCTCGATCGATTGTGTTGTTCCACTCAACCGCCTCAGAGGCAGTCGCATACCGATCAGCCATCTCAAAGAGTTCGGTGATAGTGGTAGGCGGATTTAGAGCAATATCTTCTGTTATCCTTCTACTACGGACTCCTTGCTTGAAAGCCCGATGTGAGATGAGTCGAAACTTCCGAATTGAATTACTTAACCCGACTAAAGCGCTTGATGAATTGACGCAAGGTCTCGTTGTCGCTTCTGTCTCATCGGTGCAAGTCGTCCTCCTTCCCGAAGCGTTGTAAGTGCCTTGAAATTCGCCAAGAGAAGGTCGCAGAGGTGTTGCCAAGAATAGATCGACTCGAGTGGTTGGTTCGGTAACCACGATCGAGCAGACCCTTCGAGCACAGTTGGGAGGTAATTTGCCACCACATGTTCTCCTCCTCCTGCTGCTCGGACAGCTGTTGTATAGATTTGAAGGAATTCGAAGGGATTTTGGGATCCATCGAACTTTTCCATGTTCACTTTGGTCGCGAGGTGGCGGTGAAATAATGGCTCAAAGATTAGGCGAAAATGCCCGACATCCAGTGATAACTTCTTGACGCCTCCTTTGCATGAAAGAAGGGTTGATATCATCAGGTGGTCGTACTTTCGGCGATACCCGATGAATAGTTGACTGATCGTAATAGGTCTCGGTCCTCGAGGGAATACTCCTCGTAGTTCATCTCTTCTTCTTGATTTCCATCTTAGGAATGGTGGCGATCACCTCTCAGGAGTTTGTTGATCATCGGTCATTGAAAGATATTTCTCGAGTAGGAGATCGATCGACTTCTTCATTGCGTCGATTTCTCCATGGTGATATGTTCGATCGACTGGTAGCTGAAGAAGTCGTGTTGCTACGACTTCCTGAATGATGTCGGCGAGGTGCTTCCAGTCTTGCCATCGTGGACCGAAGCCTTTGTGCAATCTCCTCGACAAAGAGATCGTATCCTGGCGCTCGGGCGAGTTCTCGAGTTGGATTCTCGAGCAAGTCATTGATGTGCTGGAGTTCTTGAGCTTCCTCGATTGATATTGAATGCGCCGGGCAAGTTCTTACGGGTTGCAATCTTCTTTCGTCGAATAGCCTCGAGATCTTCCATGTCGGACTCTTGAGGCGCCTCAATGGAGTCTTGAGTATGTCGAGGATTTCCTTGCGTTCATGAAGGTGTTGGTCTGTCGCCATCGGTGGTGCCCTTGCCATTGTCACGAGGAGGCGCGGTTCGTGTTCTTCGGGGAGTGTCCCTAGCTCGGTCTCTAGAAGAGTGACCTTGATCTGAGGGAAGGACGAAGACCTCCCGTTGATGATTCTCACTTGCGCTCGAGGCCTCCCGCTTGAGGAGTAGTCGAGACACCATCTGGCGACTTGGAGCAATCCCTCGGTAGGGAACTCGGGTTATAAGCGTCACCATCCGCAGTGTGATCTGCGGAGATGGTCGAATTGCGGGAAAAGCATGCTTGATCCGCTCTCTCTGGCGTCATCCGGAGAGAGAGATAACCAGATGCTGGTGGAGTCCTGGAATTGTGGCTTCCAGAACTTGTCTCACCAAGTCGGACCGCCTTAGGGGGACTCGGACACTTGGAGGAAAAACTCTCGTCGTGTTGTGAGCCCACCTGGGTGTAGTCCTGGTCAGATTGACCCTTGTCCTTTGAGAGGGTAGATTCCTCCCTTGGACGTACTATTGTGGGGGATAAGGATCCCTCCTCAACTCCATCGGCGACATTGTCTCTTGGATCGACGGAAGATCCCGGAGGCGAAGAATACCATCGGATGAGTCAATACTCGGCTCAGAATCGAAACCGCATCCATGTCGACGTCTGCGTGTCTGCCAAGTCAAACCAGTTCTCCTCGTTCCATTCTCCGCCATGAGTGCATGAGATTTGGGAAAAAAGAGTATGTTGACAAGAGATTAGGAAGATCCCCACAGTCGGCGCCAACTATCGGTGTTTAGAACCGATCTTACGTAAAGATTGATTGATTCGGGGTCTCCTAGAATAGAATCACGCAAAGAGATTGACACGGTATTTTTATACTGAGTTCGAGGCCTTCTCAGGAGATAATAACAACCCTACTCTGTGTGTGTATGGTATTGAGTGTATTACGAACAATCGGAGAAAAACTAAGACTATTACAGATGATCACGCTTGTCTTCTGATAGCCCTTGATAGCTTTGTCCCTCCTCTCTCGATCGTTGCCTTTATATAGTCATGAAGGAATAGCGCTTTCCCTATTTGAAGAGACGCCTCATCAAATCGATGTGAGCGCGTTTGTAGTAATCATCGGTAGTAACTCCTTCCGCGCTTTGGCGATTACTAGTCGAGATAATGGGGTATTATGTGTTATCTTTTCACATAATAACAGTGTATTTTGACTATTTAGATTCCTTAATCAATTGGACCCACTTGCCTGTAGGTTTTATTGATCATAAGGTGGTCGTAGCTGACCTGGTCATAGAAGAACTTACGACCATAAGATAGTCGTAGCAAGACTTACGACTATGAGGTAATCGTAGAATATCTTGCGACTGGGTAGTGATCGTAGAAGAACTTATGACCATGAGGTAATCGTAGAATATCTTGCGACTGGGTAGTGATCGTAGAAGAACTTACGACCATAAGGTAGTCGTAGCAAGACTTACGACTATAGGGGTGGTCGTAGAAGAACTTACGACCACCTAGTAGGCTTCTCCCTTATAAACTTAAGGGGTATACCTAGGGACCATATGACGTCATATTTACTTATAATAAGAATTATAGATAAAAGATAAAATGAGGATTATTAGATCCTCGTCATGATCCATCTTAGCAGCTACCCCTTCTAATGCAGATACTTTACCACATAATTATCTTCTACTTCTTCCCAATTATTACTTAATGCTAACCATTGTGACATCGACGCACATACACATGCAACCGTCGCCGATCCCAGCTGGGGACACATGTCACACTCTCTCCGGTAACCCAAAGCATATTTACTGCGGTTGCGCCATCTCTATTTCAAGCTTTTTGCTCCTCTACCTCTGTATGCCTGCGCTTCTATTCGTACAGATTCATGCATGATGTTATACATGCTCGGCGTCCTCTTCTCTCGTGTCAATCACTCCACTTCTTCGACGTTGGCCAACTCAACGTCGTGGCTCTGACGACCTCTCATCTTCACTAATGTCGGCATGTCTGCTTTAGTCGTTGTCTAACAGTATGCGGAATATTTTCGCCATCACCGATGACAATGTGCCCCTCACTCGTGATGGTACACTCCTAGCTATCCGATGGCCCTATATCGTCCATAGCTCATCTTCAATGCAAAGCTTCATCTCCACTCTACCAGGGCTTCCCCATCATCGAGCTTCTTTGACCACTAACTTCTTCAACAATGTCGACGCTCACCACTTGCCATCGTGGTCTTTGTCTCCTTCAACACTGGACTCTCTTCAATGGCTCTAGTGAGCAGCACGATATGATCCTCATCTCCGTCGTCGCCACCTCAGCACTTCGCTTCCCCGTGGATCAATGTCTTCTTGCATGATAGATCAATGACATTGCACTCTTTCGCGGTCTCCTCCAACACCATTCGTGCTATCCTCACCTTTTTAGGCCGAATTGACCACACCCTGTCATGCGACCTTTTCTAACCAAAATAACAACACGCAACAGCTTTTCACAGTGAGTAGGACTCACTCTCTAGCCATCCCACCTTTTCAGGCCGAATGATCACACCCTGCTAAGCCTCCCTTTTAGACCGAAATGACAAGCCGCACCAGCTTTCTGCATTGAGTAGACATCACTCACTAGAGCTTTCTTGTGCAGAAAGATTCCCTCACAGACGTGAGTGCATCGCCATTTTCCATACGTATAATAGTGTAAGATACGGTTTACATTTAAATTAACTATATTCATGTTCAAGAGGATCGCTTGCCTTCGAGAGTGTAGGAAAGGTCGGTGCTGACGAAACTCAACTCAGCTGCTCCCTCCGGTGCGGGATCGCCTTCTGAAGCAATACGACAGCACGAATAAATAATATAAGTAATTACATAGTTGATTTTGAGTGATAATAAGAATACATAGGTTAGTGGCTTCTAAGTGTTAGCTCAAGATTAATATAAATAAAACTTTTCGATCCCTAAGCTAAGTTAGCACTTCCCCGGTACCAATTTACTGACTAATCGTGCTATGGCCGAAAAACCCGCAGTTCCTGCTTAAACATCAACCATACTAAAACAGACTAAAACAGCAACAAATAAGCTCGACTAATAGCCAGCGACTCCCCAAATCGCTACAGACAACACGAGCAGTTTTTGGTAATATGCAACTTCTCTGATTAGAAACCCCAAACCCAACCTTACCTACCGAAATCCCCCTACTTCCCTAACCCCCTTCTCTCTCTGCTTGCTACAAACCCGTCGGCCTCACAAAAGAAAAGGGGGAGAAGAACACAATCACCCAACAGCAGCTCCAGATCTACTCTTCTTCTTCTTCACTCCCCCCAACTCTTCTCTCTCTCTCTCCCACGGATCCGACGCTGCCGCTGGCCATGGGAGAGATCCTGGCTCGGCAGCCGTCGATCCCGCCAGGTCCGCTACCTCTGCTGGTGCCTCGAGCCACGCTGCTCCGTCGCCGCCTTTGTCGCCGAGCCCGCCGCCTCGGCTACGCCTCGGCCGCCATCCTTGGCCCGCCGCCCGTCGCCGAAGCTTGCCACCCGCCTCGCCTCGGCCGCCTCCTCGGCCCGCCGCCCGTCGCTGAGCTTCGCCGCCCCTCGCCTTGGCCACCTCCTCGGCCCGCGCCGCCCGTCACCGATCCCGCGAGCCTCCTCTGCCTCCTCCGGGCCGGCGCCACGATGGCGCCGTCGCTTCGCCTCCCTGCAAGAATCGGCCCGGCCCACGCTCCCTACTTCCGCCTCTGCCGCCACCAGTGACGCCATGGCGCCTCGGCCGCCCTAGACCGGTCAAGCCCCTACTCCCGCCACTCTCTTCTCCTCATGGGCATGGCGAAAACAGCGCCTTCTCCGTCGGTCGTTCCAACCGTCGCCATTGGTTCTGCTACTTCCCCGACTCTCCTACCTCCTGCGCGCCCCACTTCTGCCTACCGGTGGTCCTCCCGGCGCGGCCGAAGGCCAGCGCCGCCGATGTCGTCACCTGGGTCGGCTCGGCCTTCCCAAGCTCCTTGGCGACCTCGGTCCAGGAGTCCCAAAACCAGGACGCCCTACTCAAATGCACAAACGGCAAGGATGATGCTTGTTATGCATGCAGAGCTTGGAGGCTGCTCTGGGGTGGACTCGACTACGGGAAGAGAACTGCTATGAAGGTAACACTCACCCACATACCAAATGCAACTGCACACTACCTTATGCTCGGGGATATTAATCGGATTTGGGTTGCTGGTTGTGTGATGGGTGGTTGACGACCTTGAGTTGAGGATGCGGCGACGAGGATGGTCTTCTTGCCGTCGAGGTGGCGTGGTTGCTTGTCGATTCTGCTTCCGCCTTGCTCCCTGGCGTCTTCTGGTGGCCTTCTTCTTCTGGTGACTTTCTTCTTCTCTTGTCTTTGAGTGAATGGCTGGCTATGAGTATGAATGGGGGTGTAGGCAGTGGGGGTGGGTGATGTGAATGGAAGTGCAGTGGGGTTGAAGGCTGTCTGATGGTGGCCTGGGAATGGAGCAATGGGTTTGGCAAGGGGAGGGAAGATGAGTGCTGGGGAATGGGTGGAGTTAAGTGTTGTGAAGTGGAGATGGGTTGGGAGGAGGCTTATGAACTTCAGCGTGGGGGTCTTTGTCGTCTTGTGGAACACAGGGGGGATGAATGGAATACTTGTGCTGTTTTGTGAAGAGTGTGTGACCAGGTGTGTATGCTTTTGATGACTTTTGATGTCAAGGCAGGGAATCCCCAGCTGGGTTCAAGAGATGGTTTCAGTGTTTTTGGAGACTATGATGAAAGATGAAGCGAATGGGAGCTGTGCAACTTGTGAGACTACTGCTTGAGTTGAAGTATGCATGGGAGGAAGGCAATAGAATGCACCAGGGGGGATGCTCTGACTGTGACCGAGAGGATAGGTGGGCTGCACTGAGAGCTGAAGAGAAAAGGAGGAAAGGGAAAACAAGGTTGCCAAGTACTGCCTAATTGTATGCTACAAAGTGTATAGCTGTTTTGTTGTAATGCACACCTTGTAAGCAATGCATTTGTTTTATTGTCTAACGAGGATGAGAATGCAAAATGAATATGACCTTTGATTTTACTGTTTTACTGGATGATGCAAAACTTCTTATAATGGATGATTGAATGCAAAGGTCCTAATGATTAATAATGCAAAGCTTTCGAAAAGGAACCGGAAATACTAACGTTTTACTACTGAGTACTCGCTTAACCACGATATAACCCTACAGTTAGCTCCCTATAAATACGGGATTTATTATCGCTAAATATTGCTTACTATTACGCGATTAAGTCTAAATACGCGGGTTCTCACACGGACGTGGCTTGCCAGAAAGACGAGAACCAACCCAGATCGTTCGATGAAGGATGCACCTGTAAAATTTCAGTTATTTTTCATTTTTATTCTATAGGAAGCAACAATAGAAACACGTAACCTTGAGAATGAACGTGGTGACTTCTTTTATGTCTCCTCTGACACCATTCGTGCCATCCTCATTATAACTTTTATTTTTATTCAATGTTTCAATGATTTTTATTGGAGTTTGGAGACAAATTAAATTGCTTAATTTATTTAATTTATTCTAAATTTTAGTTATTTTGGAATATGGATGGAAATCAAATTGCAAATTTTCTTTTATTTTTTATTCGAATTTCAGATATTTTTAAAAAAATTCTTGGAATTTTTATCTTAATCAATTGCTAATTTTTATTACGAATTACGCTTATTTAGGTATTTTACTTTGGAATTAGTATTGAAATCAAATTGCTAATTTAAAAAAAATCCAAATTTTAGATATTTTTGTTTGGATTTAAGTATACAAATCTAATTCCCAATTATTATTTAATTTTTATTTTGAATTATACTTATTGGAATTCATATCGAAATCAAATTGCTAATTATAATTTATTTTTATTCAATTTCAGTTTTTTGTTGGATTTAGTATACAAATCTAATTTCCAATATTTGTTTATTTTTATTCGAATTATAATTATTTAGGGATTTTATTTAGAAACTCATATGGAAATAAAATTGCTAATTTTATTTTGTTTTCATTCCTAATTTTTGTTTTGTTGTACTTAACATGGACTCTTTATTTTTTTATTCTGAATTTCAGTTTTATTATAGTTGACATGGACTCTTTCTATTAATCTAGACAGTTATAATCTAGATCCACCAAGATCGACGATGTTGATGTTTCTCTTTTTCCACCGATTAATATGGGAATTTCTAGCCTTTCAGAGTGAACGTAGTTTCTTTTAACTCTGTTTTAATAAGATAATAGATAGATGTCACATGGGTAGCTCTTTTTTTCCAGAGAGAGGGGATCTGCATGACTCGCTAGAAATCTGCACAAAGCAAGCATAGCTCAGGAATGTACAATACTGGCGGAATATCAATAGGCACTCAGGAATTTGGTGGAACAAAAGCAGAATAGAAACAACCAAATCATCGTGATATAATTAAGTCTGTTGAGGAACTGTCGCTAGCGAGTCCAGTCCGAACGATCACCTCATAGACAAGCGTAGAACAATGCAAGAACACAAGTACAGAATAGTAGATTGAATATAGAGATATAGTGGGACTTCTTGCTTCTCTTTATTGCTCTTCTGTAAACTGTAGTACAATGGTTGGGGTCCTCCCACCTTTATATAGACTACTGGATGGATGAGGAGTCCATCGTGGGCCAGGACTGCCAGTCTGGGCCCGGTTTCTTAACACTCCCCCTTAGGCACTCATCCGACATGTTCATATCTCATCAAAACTGCATAAAAACCCAGTGAGAAAAATTTAGAGAAAGAGTACATGAAACACGTTTTGCCGTGCTGCATGAATTGCCTCATCAAAAACCTTAGCCGAGAAACTTCAGGAAAACTCGTCAAGGTAAAAAGAGTACAATCCGCCCAATTTCATTTAATCTCCAGGATTTATTCTTTGGGTACTCGATCTTTGTGATCAAGCTTCAATAATGAGTTCGTGAAGATTCTCCCCCTGAATTTTGTACTTCTCTAAGTCTCATCATTCCAATTCCACGTATGTATGTTTCAAAGCTAGACGCTTGACGAGGATTAAAACCTCTATGTATTACTCTAATATATAATAAAAGACCATATGTCATCATGGTTGTAACCCCTAAGGCTAACGACCTCACTGATCGTGAGGATTCCAGAGGTTACATAATGGGTATCCTGGTCGGACAAGGTCCTACACCTAGTCTCTGACCAGATAGTTGCTCGGAAAAGCTATGAACTGGTATCTAGATCTGATTCCTAGTATATTCTTTACCGTGTGATGAATGGAACACGTGTTGTATATTACATACCACGCAACGTTATATAATCCTAAGATACTGACAACAACCACCATACGGTTGAGTGTCTCATAAACACTTAACCGCAGAGCAGTTGATACTTTATCAACTATCGTCTCGCTCCGACCAGTCGCAACGTTTCGCAAGGAACATCTTCTCCGGGAGTAACTACCACTTCTTCGGAAGTTATTTAAGGATGGAGCGAAGACGAAAGGATCAAGTCAGGCCAGATCAGATCGTCCTGCATCAGATTAGAGCAACGCAATCAGCCTTAGACTCACGCTTTAAGTCTGATTGATTAGCATAGCAAGCATCTCATTCAGTGTAATTAGGATTAGCCCCCATCCGGGTCATAGACACCCCCTGTAAATCCAGTTCATATCAATAAAGAGCAGCCCCATTATCTCCCAAGAGATCTATGTCATTTTCCTCTATATTTTTGTAAGATCGGCGACTCGATCATCGACAACGCTGGAAGTGACTTAGTGAATAAATCTGCAAAATTTTCACATGACTTAGTATGCAGTACTTTAATTTCGTCCATCTTTTATAATTCATCAGAATAGAAGAACTTAGGGTTGATATGCTTTGTGAGTTGACTCTTCATATAACCCATCTGTGCTTGTACAACACAAGCTGCATTATATTCATAGATAGTAGTGGGGGTTTACGCAGTATTCAATCCACACAACTACTGGATGTGGTGAATCATCTGTCGAAACCAAGAACATTCTTGTGAGGCCTTGTACAGCGCTATGATTTCCAAGTGGTTCATCGAAGTTGATACAAGATTTTGCTTAGACGATTTCCATGAAATTACAGTTCCACCACATAGGAATACATAGCTTGTTTGCGACTTGGTCGTATCTTGGTCAAGCAATACCCGAAGATCTGCATAGCTATTCATAGACAAGTCTTGGTTCTTTCTGTAGAACAGACCAAGGTCTTTGCTTCCTTGGAGGTATCGGAAGATATCCTTCATTTCCTGCTAATGTCTTTTGTAGGTTCTGCACTATACCTTGTTAATAGGTTCACGGCAAATGCAATGTCCGATCTAGTACAGTTTGCTAAGTACATGAGTGCTTCTATTGCACTTAATTATGGAAATTCTGGTCCCAGGACTTCCTCCTCCTCTTCTCTAGGTCTGTACGGGTCCTTGTCTTGCTGCAAAGATCTCTCGACCATCGGCACTTTCGAAGGATATGCCTTTTCAAAACTGAACCTTTCTGATATGCCTTTTCAAAACTGAACCTTTCTAACACCTTCTGAGTTTAGGTTGACTGATGCACTAAAATCCCTTCAGGGGCATGCTGAAGCTGCAAACCTAGGCAATATTTGGTTTTACCCAAATCTTTCATTTCGAACTCCGACTCTAGGTAAAAGTTTGCTTTCTTAATATCTTACAGGGTTCCAATGATATTTAAATCATCTTCATACACTGAGATTATACAAATCCATCCTGGGATCGTCGTATAAATACATAGAAATTATTCTGGTTGTTCGTGTAGCCTTTCTTGCATAGAAAGTCGCTTCAAGCAATTATACCACATCATGTCTGATTGTTTAAGTCCATACAGTGACTTTCTGAGTTGCACACTGTACAGATTTCTATTTGCTTTGTCTTGGTTCGGGACAGGGATACATTCAGGTATCTTCATATAAAAGTATGAATCCAAATGTTCATAAAGGTGTGCAGTTACCACATCCATCAATTTCATTTCTAAATTCAAGTTTACTGCCATTGAGATTAAATATCTAAAGGGTGGTTCCGCCCATGACCGGGGAATAGGTTTCTTCATAATCATCTCCTGGACGTTGAGTGAAATCTTGTGCAACGAGCCTTGCTTATTTTTATTTCTCTTTCGAACAAATACTCACTTATACCCTACAGGGTGCACATGGGAGACGCGCGGCTTACAGGCCCAAAAACCTCTCTTTTATTCAGAGAAAATAATTTTGTTTCTATTGCCTTCTTCCAATCTTCTCAATCTGATCTTTTTTTACATTCAGCGAGCGATGCAGGCTCTGAATTAAGATCGATGATTGTGGTAATTTTCTTTGCAAAATCAATATCGACATTGGTTGTTGTCTTATTCATAGATTCTCCCGAGGTCACAAAGTTTATAGTTATTTCTTCAAGGGGCGATTCTTCTAATGCTTCTACTCGCTCACCACTGCTTCCAATTGCGGGGGCAAGTCCCTTTAGTTTTTTAGCTCCGATTTGTGCGCACACATCCATGCTGATATCTCCCTCCGCCGGAATGTTCAAATCCGGTATGCCTTTTACTAAAGGTTCTATACTGGTACCAGGTCTCAACTAGCTCCCCTTCTGGTTCTGGAGAACTTCGGTGATTGGCTGTGTCAAATCCTTCTTATCCTTTTTCACTAGGTGTCCCCGGTTACTTCGGATTTGAGGGGCCAGAGTTCTCGTTCTTTTTTGAGACCTTAGGATGGGATTAGGGATACTTTCATCGGTATTTTAGTCCTCTCCGATGCATTGCATGCAGGCACATGCGACTTGGTCACGCTCTTCAATCACTAAAGTGGTAAGGCAGTTGATTCGCTAATGCTTGCAAATCAATTATCTTCTGGACTTCAATTGCCTTCTAGACTTCAATTTTCTTCTAGACTTCTCTATTTGCTTCACTAGTGCGTGGGTCATGTGCATGGATTCTCTTGGCTTGCCACTTTATTTCCCGACATTTTTTATCAAGGGGTTGATTTCCTCCCCCCTAATGGCGGGAAACTATCCTTATCTAGTATACTATCAGCGAATCGGACAGTATGCAAATCTCTCTTCATAGGGTCAAAATACCTTATTATGGATGTTGTCTCATAACCAATGTATATCTCAGACTTTTGGAGAAGGCCCGTTGTAGTTCGCTGTGGTGGCGGTATAGGTACATAAACCTTGCAACCAAATCTTCAAAGATGAGAAATTTTTTGTGCTGACCATTGCATTAGTTGTATAGGTGAATGGATGTTATATGCCGACGGTCTAAAATTGATGAGAGTTACTACGAGCAGGACTACGTGTCCCTAACAAGTAGTTGGTAAATTACAATTCTTCAAAGTGGTCAGGCAAAAATTTAATCCTTTTAATTAATGCCTCTACTAGTCCATTCTGGGTGTAGACATGTGGTACGAAATGCTCAACTTTAATTTCCATTTCCATGCAATAATCATCAAATGACTTCGAAATAAACTCTTCGGCGTTGTCCATTCTGATGGACTTCACATGATGATCAGGGAAATTATTCTTAATTTTAATTATCGACGAGATTAGCTTTGCAAAAGCGTGGTTTCTCGTAGACAATAAACATATATGCGACCATTCCGAGGAAGCATCGATGAGCGCCATAAAATACCCAAATGACCCTGACAGGGGCTGTATAGGACCGCAAATGTCTCCCTGGATACGATCTAGGAATGCAGGGACTTCATTCTTCACTTTCAGAGAAGAAGGTCTAGTAATTAATTTCCCAATGGCACATGCGGGGCACACTAAATCTTCCTAATTCGGGAAATTCTTTACATCTGTATTATGTCCCTATAAATTGTTAATTATATTTCTCATCATTCTAAGACCTGGGTAGCATAATCTATCATGCCAGGGATAGAAAGGTTGAGAGCTTCTAAATACGGTTTTCATGATAGTATAGGCTACAGGTGCCTTAATATTAGTGTAGTATAGCCCAACTTCATATGAAGGAAATCATTCTAATACCCTTTTTCACTTTCTTCACGCTTTGTAATGAGCAAGTATTCCTTATCATACTCTTCTTCAGTCTCTACGTGGAAACCGTTAGCGCGAATATCCTTGGTAATTCTGGTCGATTCTGAGTACAACAAGGCTTCTTTAATGACCAAAGTTGTGCCTAATGGGAGTATAATTGTGGCTCTTCCTAAGCCTATTATACAAGTATCGTTGGCTGCGATTGTCGTAAGACTACCAGCATTCTTGTTGATCGACTGGAAAATTTTTGTCTCTCTCAAGATGGTATTTGTTGTGCCGCTACCTGCTAAGCATACTTCCTCAATAGGGCACAACACACGTTCTAATATAAGGTACTTTATTAATATGCAGTAGCAAGCAAGCAACACATAAATAAAATACTTCAGATATCCGAACATAACTTGCTATTATAAATACAGGAAAATAAGTCTTGCATGACTCATAATAAGAATTTAATTCTTTGCTCTCCTAGATCTTACAACCATTATTCAAAGAATAAAATAATTCAATGTTCTGCTTCAATCTGATCCATGGCAATCTTCTCTTTTTTTGGGCAACTACGGCTGCGGCCGCTGCGATGCCCAAAGGAGGGGTGATGGGGGCTACAACTGGACTATCCACATCTATGAGTGCAACTAATGGCTGTGGACCCTCTGTGCCTGCAATGGCGAGGTGTGCCACATGTTGCCCTTTGCCCTTTTTCTGAGACTGTAAAACATCAACAACGTGCGACCCACAACCCTACCCTTCTTACCCCTCTCCTTTGTGAGAGGCTTTCTCACCTTGTAGCTGTTTGCATTGGCTTCATGGCTAATATTGCTATTGGACGGCTGTGAGATTTAGTTCTTCCTTAGAACATCATCTTGAGCTTCCACAGCTTGCATGATGTCAATCAATTCAGCATACTCCTTGTAGCCGTCTTGACGATAGTTGTGTGCGGATTGCACCACATTCGGGTGAAAGGTAGAGGGAGTCATCTCAATCTTCTGCTCATTTGTGATTACCTTATCACAGAGTTGAAGACCGGTACAAATTATGTACAAATTCTGACCATGCTGGGTAAATTCTTTGAACTCCTGGTTCGTGATGCCAGTCATCTTCATATTCATGTAAAGAGTTCATAATATTACTGCTGGTAATTTACATAAAATAGTTGCAAAATTCTCATAATATTCTTCGAACTCCCGGTTCGTGATCCTGTATTTTTCTATGCATTTTTCATGATTTACTGCTATTTTCAGTGATTAAAAGCAATATAAACAATTACAGATAATCAAAATAGTAAATACAGTAAATAAATTGCATAGAAATAATAATAACAAAGTTAAACATGCTTCAAGTACTCAAAACATATGCAAAAAATTGAATTCCTAAGGCCCTTTTCTGTTGGAAAAAGAATTTTCGGCGAATTCTGTAATTTCCAAGGGTTTAAGCGCAACATTTCAGTTCTGAGGAAAATTTGCGCGTAATTTTCATCAATTCCGAGGGTCTTTTGCAAAATAAGGATTTCCTTCCCCCCCCCCCTGTTTCTTTCGGCCGGACCATTATTTCGGCCGGTTTTGAAACCACTTTTGCCTACTTTAATTTCTCGACCCAAAACTTCTTAAGATGGCCCTTTACAAAGTTTGAGGGCGGGGTAGGATTTCCCCTACCCTATCCCCAAGGTGGCGGCGACTTTAAGGGGGCACCACGAGGAGGTAGCCGGCGGCGTGCGGCTGCGTGCGTGTGGGCGACGGCGGTGAGCACATGGCCTTGGCCCGTCTTGGCGGCTTCTTCAGCGCGACGGCGGTCGGCATATGTAGGCGCAGCGGGCTCACACGCAAGGGGCAACGCGAGTGTCTAGCAGCGCTTGCGGGCGCGTGCTCCAACGGCTGCAGAGGAGGCCGTGTAGGGCGGTGGCGACCGAGCATCGGCGCGGCATGGTCTGTGGCTGCCATCTCCGCCGCATCGCGTCGCGGCTTGGTCATTCGGCGACTTCGGTGGCTCGGCGGCGGGCGACGCCAGCGCAGCCTTGGCGCGGTGGCCTTCGAGCGCTTCTGGCGGCGCGCCTTGGCGTGGTGGTGCGCGTCGCTTGCGCTGCCACCATGCGGACCCGTCGGGAGGGGCGGCGGTGGTGCTGCCGGCGGTGCTTTATGCGGGCGTGGCGCTACGGCGTTCAGGCATGGCGCGCGGCGGGCGCAACCTCGAGAGCCAGTGGTGCACAGGCAGACATGGGGCCGCGTGCAGGCAGCGGTGGCCAAGCAGCGTAGTGGCTTTCGAGGTCGGTGAGGCAGGGCCACGTGCAAGCGGCGGTTCGGCTCGAGGCATGGCTAGATCGAGCGGCGATCGCGTTTGGCGTGACGCATAGCAAGCAGCATCGTCGTCGCGACAGTGGGTGCGTGTGCACCCGTGGACAAAGCCTCGGTGACCATTTCTAGCGACGCGCTTGTGTAACCCTAATCTCAGTCTTAATTAGTAATTTCCTGATTGCATATTGAAACTAGATTATGCATCCAACATAGATAAAGAGCCACGCACTCGGTTTGCTATCCAGTGAAAAGATAAATCAATTGTAATAGTTGAGATCAACTCACCGGTGGTTCTACCGAGTCATTTCGTCAGTTCATCGTGCTCAAGATCCGATCTTCCCGATCGAGATCGCTCCACAGTGCATGGTTATATCGATGATAATGCTCACGATCATGCGGGTGCAGATCGGTTCTCGGCGGCGCATTCTGGCACACATACCAAGATGACGGCGTACAGTGCCGACGTAGTTGAGAAATGCGCGCATGCGAGTGGCACTGATCGGTGATGCGCACGGCGCTTCTTGGCCGGCTCACCCTTTTATTTCTTTCCTTTTCTTGTTCATGCAATAATCTACGGTGCAATCAACATCATATTTTTTATGCAATCCCACCGATTGGCTTGGCCGGCGACTTCAAGTCGACTCGCGGTAGATTAGAGAGGATTTGCACCGTAGGAACTAATCTAAAAGCCAAATTTGAAGAATTGAAAGCGATATAGAAAAACGATTCAATCTACGAGCGTGGTGCTACAACAGTTACCTTTTGATCCGAGTAGAGCAGGCCTAGAGGTAGGCTGGAGTCGATCGTGCTGATAACGTGTTGAGGAACCGTCGCTGACGAGTTCGGTCCGAATGATCACCTCGTAGACAAGCGTAGAATCACTTAGAAGAATGCAATAATATAAGTACAGAATAGTAGATTGAACACAGAGATATAGGGGGGACTTCTTGCTTTTCTTTATTGCTCTTCGGTAAACTGTAATACAATGGTTGAGATCCCCCCTCCTTTATATAGGCTACTGGTGCCGGGACGCTGAGTAAGCAACCCTGGGACCCTTTGTGCATCCTAAACTAGTCCCAATATCAGTAGCTAGTCCGCACAGTTCAACATCGATGTAATCAAAACCATTCAACAAACTATAGAAGAAGCAGACAAACTAATATTAATAGCAACAAAAGACCTTACGGTCAAGGTTTTTACAGAGTTGCCATGCAGGGCTTACAATAAAAGAGAGCTCGCAGCGGAAAACAAAACACTCGTGGAAGCTATTTGACATGCCCGTAGGCAATCGAGTGGAGGACGTCTCCTAGCTCGCATGGTTCTCGAAGAACTCCTCTTCAAAGAGCTCGGAGCTCCCTTGGTCCTCTACAGCGACTGATCAACCAGAACACATAAAGCCGTGAGTACATTGAATGTACTCAGCAAGTCGTAGGGAAATGTATGTAAATAGTATTCATGCCAGGCTTGACAAGGATAGCTTTATGGTTACTTTGCATAAAGCAATATTGACAGGAAATACAGTAAGTAGATTGCAAAGCACAAGTTGAAAGATTAATACATAAGTAATCAGTTTTCTTTGAAACAACTCGTGAACACCTTGTTCACTTCCCAGACCACTCGTGAACACCCTGTTCACTTCCTAGACCACTCGGAACTAACCACGACAACAATTTTGAGAAAATTCTACCCCTTGCGTGAAATCACCAGGCATTGTCCATAACCGGGGACATGGCTATTCGAATAGATTTGCACTATGCAGAGGTTGTACAACTTTACCCACAAGACACGAATTCTCTAGTTTGTTTGGCATCCGTTGATACCACTGCTCACTACCTTAGGTAAGCAGTCTAGAGCACGTGACAAGGCCTTTACAAAGCTCCGTTTTGACTTGGTTCTGCCTGCTAAGGTTTCGTCATTCTGGACCCCCTCTTGCGCCATGTGATTCCATTCGGTAACTCAGAAATCACGCCACCATGACAGAACCAAACCAAAACATCTGCTAATTAGTCGGCCAGGTCCACCCCATAATGAACTTGTCGTTGCACAGTATGATCTGGATCAATGGCTTACAAGGTTAAGTCCTCAGTGACTACTCAGGCGAGACAACCGCATCCCAAAGTGCTTCTAGCACCCCCTTTACTGCACGATCACTCGCCCGAGTAAAAATTATTTTGGGTTCAACCCGGCCAAATGACCACCCTGGCTATGGCACAACATCTTTTAATAACAGTGGCCGCGCCACAATTCCATATATCATTAAGTCAAATTTATCATCATTAAATCATGTGATCGAGAGATATCGCATAACTAAAGCAGGACTAAGCAATACACGCACCCATGTTGGTATCACAATAACGACCAATTAAGATTACCCAACCTATGGTGTCCAAGGGTACATGTCAACATGTCAATCACAAGTATTCAAGGAGTCATACTGTCGAGTAGGTATTTAGCTATTTTCCAAACCATTTTTATACAATTAGCCATACATGTTGGTATAAAACAATATAATTTTGCAAACTGGGTACGACATGATCAAAGGTCTACGACTTGCCTTCATTGAAGAGTTGAGATGCTTCGGTCAAGGTTGCCGGGTCCAAGAACTCTTCAAAGAAGCTGGACTCTACATGTGCGAAAAGAGCCAAATAAATACAACAAATCCAAACAAAAACCAAAAACTACCAAACTAGAACCAAAAGAAAAGGTTCTGAATTTAGATGAATTAGGAACAGGCTCTCGGAAGGAGGTCCAACTGAGAAGGTGGTCGAGGGAGGTCCTGAGGAGGATACGACCACTCAACATGGTCGTAGGAGAAAGGAAGAGAACAGTGCACGAAGAAATTGGGCGAGGGCAAGAGAGTTGGGTGAGACTAAAGGAGATGAAAGAGGGCTGCTCAAGCTTTTATAGCCAAGGGAGACGGAGAGAGTCGTTGAGAGACTCAGAGGCGCACGAGTTCAAGGGTAGGTGAAGGAGAAGATGAGGCAGGTAAGGGAGGAGACAAGAGGGAGCAGGTACTCTGAGCGCGATTTAATGCGACACAACAAAGATTAATCTGCTGAAGACTTTGCGTCGTGATGTGTGACAGGAGGAAGAAGGTGGCGCAGAGCCGGATGGGGCTAGTCAAAACTCGGGAGGGTGGTCCAACCAAAAAAGGAGGTCATGATCGGCTCCAAGACCACCCCGGAGGTCTCCCAGGACCACCCAGAAGGTGTCCCAGGACCACCCGGAGGTCTGGACAGAGGGGGAGGTCCAAACGAGAGGGGGGTCTAAATAAAAGGAAGGTCTAAACCGAGAGGCAGATCTAAACCAAAGGGGGGGTCTAAACTAAAAGGGGGTCTAAACCAAGAGGCGGGTCTAAACCAAAAGGGGGGTCTAAACCAAGAGGCGGGTCTAAACCAAAAGGGAGATCTAAACAGAGACGGTCTAAACCAAAAGGAAGGTCTAAACCGAGAGGGAAGTCTAAACCGAAAGGAAGGTATAAACCGAGAGGCAGGTCTAAACCAAAAGGGATGTCCAAACCGAGAGGCAGGTCTAAACCGAAAGGAAGGTCTAAACCGAGAGACAGGTCTAAACCAAAAGGGAAGTCTAAACCAAAAGGAAGGTCCAAACCGAGAGGCAGGTCTAAACCAAAAAGGATGTCTAAACCGAGAGACAGGTCTAAACCAAAAGGGAGGAGAGCTGGGCCAAGAAAAAAACGGAACGAACAGATAAAAGGGATTTCAACACCAGAGAACTCCAACAAACTCAAAACAAACCAAACTCTTGGATTAGTTGAAGTTTGATTTAGTCATTTAAAATATTTTTAATTCCAAAATCTCAAGTAAAACTT
The DNA here is from genome assembly GCA_036346405.1 of Phyllostachys edulis. Taxonomy (NCBI): domain Eukaryota; kingdom Viridiplantae; phylum Streptophyta; class Magnoliopsida; order Poales; family Poaceae; genus Phyllostachys; species Phyllostachys edulis. The sequence goes on along the minus strand of JAYEVD010000184.1, from coordinate 154,309 downwards.
TAGAATTTCAACAAAATCAAATGATTCTTTTTATTTTAAAAATTTTATAAAAAAAAAACTTAGAAAATCGAGACGTTACGACTGGATCGATGAAGAGCCCGTCGACGCCATCGTGGACCAATGCTGCCGGGCTAGGGTCCGGTTTCTTAACAAAGTCCACGGGCGAGAGGGACGGGACAATTAACTCCACAGATAAATCCACAGGCGAGAGGGACGGGACTTGACATGCTCCAAGCTGTGACAACAGACGAGAGGGACGGGACATTTAAATCCGCGGATAAATCCACAGGCGAGAGGGACGGGACTTGACATGCTCCAAGCTCTGACGTACTTTCACCGGTCCTCCGCGCGAGGTTGGGAGACCGAGTGACCGACTAAGCAAGTCAAGAGTAAACACGCGTCTTCGCTACCTTGCCAAGCAGCATCTGCCACCAAATAACGATCACTAGCCAGTCGCCCAGTACGTACCGAATTAGACAGCCAACATGGCAATAATGCGTTCAGCGTGCTTGCCGCTGCTACTGTTGCTGTCCTCCGTCACGTCCTTGGCACTCGCGGCCGCGAGAGCCCACGACGAGGAGGCCGCCGCGCTGCTCGCCTTCAAGGCCGCGGCGGTCAGCACCAGCGCCAGCGGCTATGGCGCGCTCGCCTCGTGGAACGGCAGCACCGGGTTGTGCGGCTGGGAAGGAGTGACGTGCAGCCGCCACGGAGGAAGCCTCCGGCGGGTGGTGGCGCTGAGCCTGCCGTCCCTCGGGCTCGCCGGCACCCTCTCCCCGGCCGTCGGCAACCTCTCGTCCCTGCAGACGCTCAACCTGAGCTCCAACTGGCTGCGCGGCGACATCCCTGCGAGCCTCGGCCTTCTGCGCCGCCTCCGGACCATTGACCTCAGGGTCAACACGTTCTCCGGCGCGATCCCGGGCAACCTGACCTCCTGCATCAGCTTGACAAGCCTGTTCCTCGGCAGCAACAAGCTCACCGGGCACATACCGGTCGAGCTCGGCAACACGCTGACACGGCTCCAGATGCTCACGCTGGATAACAACAGCTTCACTGGCCCCATCCCGGCGTCGCTGACCAACCTGACGTCCCTCCGCCAGCTCAACCTCAGGATCAACAAGCTCGAGGGCCCAATACCCCCTGGGTTCGGCAGCAATACTCCGCACCTTCTGTTCCTCGACCTCTGCGAAAACAACCTGCACGGCATGCTCCCGCTGACCCTGTACAACCTGTCGTCTTTGAGGGTTCTTGGCTTGTCGAAGAACATGCTGCGTGGAAGCGTTCCTGCCGACATCGACGAAAAGCTCCCTCGCATATGGTATCTTGGATTGTTCGATAACCAGTTCAGTGGCGCCATCCCTCCCTCGCTCTCCAATCTCACTGCCCTCGCAAGTCTGCAACTGTCAGGGAACGGATTCAGTGGCTACGTGCCTCGTGATCTGGGGAGGTTGCAGGCTCTGCAGATCCTGCTTCTGGATGATAATAGGCTTGAAGCAGGGAAGACGGGGCATGGGTTGGATTTCATCACTTCATTGGCAAACTGCAGCCAGCTACAGATTTTCTCTCTCAGCTACAACTATTTCACAGGACAGCTTCCTGCTTCAATAGTGAACCTCTCGACGACCCTCCGGGAGCTTGACTTGAGTAACAACAGGATCTCCGGAAGCATCCCTCATGACATTGGCAATCTGGTCGGATTAAGAGTGATACACATCGCAGATACTTCGGTATCGGGTTTTATTCCAGAGAGCATTGGGAAGCTGGCAAACCTGACTGAGCTAGCCCTGAACAACAACAGCTTGTCAGGCCTTATACCATCATCTATCGGAAATCTCACCAAGCTGATTAAGCTATTCGCGCAGGGCAACAACTTGGAAGGACCAATCCCAGTGAGTATCGGTAAGCTGAATAGTCTGTTTGCTCTTGATTTATCAAGCAATCACCTCAACGGTTCCATTCCCAAGGAAATTTTGGAGCTATCGTCCCTTACCTGGTACTTGGGCTTATCATACAACTCCTTGTCTGGACCCCTTCCTTCTGAAGTTGGCAGCTTGGCTAACCTCAACCGGTTGAGCCTGACAGGAAACCAGTTGTCTGGCCAGATACCCAATAGTATCAGAAATTGCATGGTGCTGGAGGTGCTGTTATTGGGTAACAACTCGTTCCAAGGAAGTGTAACTCAGTCTCTGGAGGACATCAAGGGGCTCCGCGTACTGGACCTAACCATGAATAAGCTGTCCGGTAGGATCCCTGATGCCCTCGGTAACATCCACAACCTGCAAGAGTTGTATCTAGCGCACAACAACTTGTCCGGGCCCATCCCAGCAATTCTACAGAATTTGACATCATTGTCAAAATTGGATATATCTTTCAATGATCTGCAAGGTGAAGTACCAGAAGAAGGTATTTTTAGAAATTTAACTTACTTGTCGATTGCCGGAAATAATGAGCTTTGTGGTGGGATACCTCAGCTTCACTTAGTTCCGTGCTCCACGCCTGTTGTGAGAAAGAACAAGAAAGAGCGGTCAAAGTCTCTTGGAATAGCCCTGGCAACAACCGGTGCACTCTTGTTCTTAGCTTTAGTTATTGCTCTCATTCAGTTGATATATAAGAAGCTTAGACAAAGACATAAGAGCCACTTCCTAACCCCAGTAATCGAGGAACAGTATGAGAGAGTTTCTTATCAGGCACTGTCAAATGGAACCAATGGATTTTCAGAGGACAGTTTGCTCGGAAAAGGAGGCTACGGCGCGGTCTATAAATGCACTTTCCATGATGAGGGAACTATTGCTGCTGTAAAGGTGTTTAACCTTGAACAGTCCGGAGCTAGTAGAAGTTTTGTGGCCGAATGCGAGGCACTAAGAAGGGTGCGTCACCGTTGCCTCATGAGGATCATCACTTGCTGCTCAAGCATCAATCACCATGGTCAAGAGTTCAAGGCACTGGTTTTTGAGTTCATGCCCAATGGTAGCTTAAATGGTTGGCTTCATCCAAAACCTGACATGTCCACTATGACTCTGACCTTAGCTCAGAGAATAGACATTGCTGTTGATATCATGGATGCCTTGGACTATCTTCATAATCACTGTCTGCCACCAATCATTCATTGCGATCTTAAGCCGAGCAACATCCTTCTTGCAGAAGACATGAGTGCCCAAGTTGGGGATTTTGGCATATCAAGAATCCTTCCTGAAGGTACAAGCAAAACCCTGCAGAATTCAAATAGCACAATTGGAATAGGCTCCATTGGTTATGTTGCTCCAGGTAATGTTTTGGTCTTTGTTCATTAACCCTAGTTCTTACATAAATATGGCATGCTAATCAATCTAAATTTCTCCAGAGTATGGGGAAGGTTCTCCGATCTCAACTATTGGCGATGTTTATAGCCTGGGCATATTACTGCTTGAGATGTTTACAGGACGGAGCCCAACAGACGACATGTTCAGAGATTCGTTGGATCTTCACAAGTTTTCAGAGGCTGCTTTTCCTGACAGAATCTTGGAGATAGCTGATCCGACAATGTGGGCGCACAAGGATGCCAACGATAGCATCACAAGAAGCAGAATTCAGGAGTGTTTGGTCTCTGTCATTGGGCTCGGCCTGTCCTGCTCAAAGCAGCAACCCAGAGAGCGAATGCCGATACGGGACGCGGCAGCGGAGATGCACTCGATCAGAGATGCATACGTCATGTTTGCCAGTTCTCTTGTAGTGGAACATGGAGGAAGAAAGATAAGCCACCACGCTGCAGTGATCCACACCAACAATGAACAACTAGACCTGCAGATTGGGCAAGAATAAGTAAGATACGGCCACCTTCCAGAAGCAACTGAAGATGTATATGGCTTTGCAGTTACAGAACCCTTTCTTAACGCACTGTATATTTGTTGCAGAGTTCGTGTTAGAGTCTAATATAGAAGTTGTGTTAGAGTCGGATTGTATCTAGATACTATAAATAAAGGTTGCGGAGGTCCTGTGGAACAACACACAATTAATCCCCGAAATCCTACATGGCTATCACCACCGAAACCTAACCCTTAAATCAGCCGCCGCCGTTCGTCGTCGTCTCTGCCTCTTGCGAGCCGACACCACGCCGCCCCGTGGACGAGCCCGGGCCGCGGCTACACCGCCTCGTCTCGCGGATGAGCACGGGCTGCGGCTAGGGAGCAGATCAGGCGGATCCGGCGCTTCAGACGATTGGGTCGACGAAGCAACACCAGCATTGCCGCCTCTAGTCGCCCTCGCCCTCGCCTCTGGTCGCTATCTCATCGCCGCCATCGCTAGCCATCACCTTTGGTCGCCCTCGCCATCACCTCTGGTCGCTGCCTCGCCTCTTTCGGTGGAGGAAGAAAGAATCGGGAGGAAGGAAGGAAGTCGTGTCGGTGGAGGAACCGAGGAAGAGAAAGAATCAGGAGGAAGGGAGGAAAAAAAGGTCATGTTCCAACAAAAAAAAAGTCAGTTCAGGAAGAAAAAAAATATGTTACGGGTCTGCATGATTTAGGTAACCGTGAAGGCAGTCATCGAGGTTCGGCAAAACATTGATGTGTAAAGAATTACCGTGATCGTGGGAGATACGCGCGACATATCTTGGTAGTGATTGGCATTGCTCTGGTTGTTTAAGAAGATGACCCCTGAGGAAATTGAGGTTGTGAGGAAGGAGGAGGAAGAAGCCGCGATGAGGGCAGTAGAAGAGAAAAGGAATGCAGTTGTTGAGACTACTTCCCCGCTAGTATCTTAAGGTGACATCTGAGTGCGATAGGTCAGAAATTTGATCTGAGGTCATCGACTTAAAATGGAGCTAATCTGAATGATGTAAAGTTGGAAGGAAGTAAGAATTACCTGAGTTGGTCTAGAATGGTTTAGCTAATTCTGAGAATGAAGGGGGTGGAGCACTACCTGCGGGAGACTTGTATTGAACATATAGACAAGCCAAGCATAGATTTGGGGATGTGGAACACCACCAACTCTGTGGTGGTAGCTTGGTTGCTAACTTCAATATCTCCATCCATCGCTCGGATGGTGGAGATGATACAGAGTGCACACTACAACATGACCACCCCTTTAGCAACGCATATATGCGTTGGTAGAAGTCCAAATAAATGTTGTTAGGGTATATACCAACGCATTTAGTATGTGTTGCCATTGAGGCTGTTGCCAAGGTCTGTGACAACACATATACAAGCGTTGGTGTAATATGTAAATAAAAGCGTTGTAAGGTTGCAATACATATTTTGGTACAGTGGCAACATACACACACACACACGCACACACACACACACACACACACGTTGGCATTGAACACTATCAAATCGCTTCCAGGATTGTTTACAACGCATCTAATCATTGCAAACGGTGTCATTTTCATGTCCAGGCTAGACTTATCGATTAGGGCCCACGGGGTTAAATAAAACACACATACCAAAGTGTATAACAATTTTTTTTCATTGCTATCAACAAAAAATTGTTTCATTACAAAGAATTTCCAACTGGCTTCACAAGTCTAGACTTGAGGCATGCACAGTTGGTACTATCATGATCTAATAACATAATACGCCCTAAAACATAAATGTAAGTACATGTCTATACTTTTAGTGGAAAGTCTTCGTTCTCTATGCCCCTGTGGTTCTATAAAAAAAAATCATTCCCCAGCATTCTCCATTCTACACACAAGTTTGCCGAACAGTACAAATCATCAACATATCTTCTCAATCTGAAAAGAGAAATAAAGTTCTTTTAGTGCATTATTAAAGTAAAATATAACATTCCAACTCTTCCAAACAGATCACGGTGTTGGCGTGCATCCAAGGAAAGGAAAGTACGATTTTGATTATTTCTTACGGAAGTGTTTGAACACATATCAATTTTAGATGAATTTGTATGGTCATTATCAGCTTCTGAAGTATCCACTGAAGTTGCTTCTCCAGGAGGGCTTTCTTTGCTATAAACTAAGTCGCCTTCTACAACCTGTGAAATACCTGTCAAGTCACCAATTAGCATATGAAAAAAACTACAACAGTTAGTAAACCATAGTAGTTGATAAATCCATTCTTTCCTAAGCCATCCATGTAACGCCCTGATTTTCAGAGCCTTTTTGAAAATTTTCAAAATAAAAAGAACCATTTGGTTTTGATGATAATTCAAAGCTTAACTTGAGAATTTCAGAATTTGAAGAGTTTAAAATGACTAAACTAAACCTCAACTAATCCAGAGCTTAGCTCCTTTCGTGTTGCTCTAGCTCTCTAGAGCTATCTCTCCTTTTCTTGGTAAGGGTTTCCTTTCCTCTATCCTACATTTGGATATTCTTATATGTCCAGATCGTCCCTCTTGTTTGACCTCTGTTGTTGTTATCTCCTCCTTGTCTTTGTGGGTCTTTCCTCTCCTTTGGAAATCTCTCCCTATTGAGATCTTTTGTCTAGTCTACCTCTTTGGTCCAGACCACCTTTGGGTCGGGACCTCTCTCTTAATCTCTCTTTTGTAGTTTAGACCTCCCTTGAGGTTTAGGCTTTCTTTGTAGCTAGACCTCCTCTGAGGTCTAGATCATCCTTGTGGCGTTAAACCACTTTCTTTTATTTGGGTACTCTCTTCAGATCAGATCCTCTCTGTGTCCAGACCTTCCCTTTGGTTTGGGCCGCTTTGGATCTCTTTGTTGGTTTGAATCTCTTTGGTTCAGACCTTCTTCCTGTGTCCAGACTTTTTCTAAGTCTAGACTTCCCGGATGATTAGACCCTTTTTGTATGTCCAAACCTCCTTACCACTTGGACCTCACCTATGGTGCGGATCTCTTCTTTGTCTTGATCTATTCAATGTCTGTATCTCTTTTTGATCATAGACCTCATTCTTTGTTTGGGTCTACTCTTATGTTAGATCTCCCCTCAAGTCTTTTGCTTGAGTCTCCCTCATGCTCACTGGAACGCCCAGTGATTCACTTGAACCCACTCGTGTCCAATTAGACCTTCTTTGCATTTGATTGAACCACCTTTGGGCTCAAATTGGACCTCCCCTGGTCCAGACCTCCTTCTCTGGCTTAGACCTCCTCAGGGTTTAGGTCTCCCCTCATAACCACTTTAGTTCCTTTTATGCTCTTGTGAACCTCTCGGTGATCACTTGGACTCCTTTTCGCCCTGATCTCAGTAAACCTTCTCTTTGGAAAAGTCCTCCTAGTGCAATCTGGTATTACCGTCCCAACTCGCGGTATTACCATTTTCTAGGACCTTCTTCTCATTTATCAGGACCTTCTCATCCTTTAGACCTCCCGGTCTACGGGACCTCTTAGTCCTTTGGAGATCCTAGCCAATAAGACCTCCTTCTTGTCCCTTCGGACCTCCTGTGAGTAAGTCGTTGGACTTCCTGTCCAGAGGACCTCCTCCTGGTTGTGTCTGTTGGACCTCCTTGTCCTTGGACCACATCCTAACCGCCCAGACCTCCCTCGAGCAGGTCTAGACCGTTAAGATGTTCTTTGATCGTATCTGAGCCATCCAGACCTCTTTCAGAGGTGATCTGAACAGTTCCGATCTCTTTTGATCATCTCCGAGCCGCTCAGATCTCCTTTGCTTATTTTCTTGATCGTTAGGACCTCTCCTGGCTTTTGATCTTGACCGTCAGACCTTCCCCCTGGTGAGATCTGACCGTCAGGACCAGCCTTTTGTGGGTCCTGTCCTCAGGACCATCTCGTGGGTGTCTTTCGGACCTCCTGTCCATGAGACCTCCCCCTTGTGTGTCCTTTGGACCTCCCCTTGCCTTGATCTTAGTCGTTAAAGCTCTCTTGATTTCATCCCAACCGTTGAGACCTCCCCTGAGTTGATCTCACTCGCTAAGGACCTCCTAGACCAAATCTTGACCGTAATTTCATTTCAATCCTTCGAACCTCTTTTGTCCTTCAGGACCTCCTTGCATCCTTTGGGACCTCCTCCTTGTTTAGTTAGATCTTCCCATGTCCTTCAGGACCTCTTCGTGTTCTCTAGGACCTCCCTTTATGCGGATCCCAACCGTCAGGACCTCCCTTGCAGAGATCTCAGCAGTCGGGACCTCCCCATGTCCCACCTCCTGTTGAGTTTTGGACCTCCTTTAGGTTCCAACTTCCCTATGGTGTTCGAGACCCTTATAGTGCGGACCTCCCTTTAATGTTTAGACCTTTGTGGTTTAGACCTCTCTTGTCTTTTGCACCTCCCCGTCCATAAGACCTCCCCATTGTATGTCTTCGGACCCCATGTCCAGACCTCCTTGAAATCTTTTTAGACCACTTGTCCTTAGACCTCCTTGTGGCCTTTAGGACCTTTTGTCCTCAAAGACCTCCCTGTTTGTCTTGAGGACCTCCTCCTTGGACCGTCCCCTTTGACCAAGTGTTCACCCTTTTGGTGGTCTTCCTTGGCTCTTAAGTGCATTTGATGTGGATTGAGTCACATTAAATGCTGCCACCTACCCTGGTCCTCTTTTCTACTTTTTGTCACATCCCTTGCTTTCCTTATTCTCTTTCGTACCTAGGGCACACAGTGTGCCTTTGTACCAATACACTGAATTTGGACATCTTCTGTTTATGGTGCTTCTATTCCCTCTCCTTTAAATAGAGCACCAGGAACACCCACTGCCTCCCTGTTCTTCATTTCGACCTCTGCTCTCAGCTCTCTGTTTTTGAGGAGCTCTCCAAGCCCCTCTGGTTCGGACCCCCTGGAGCCCGAGCCCTTCACCAATCAGACCTCCTCCCAAGGATCTTCTCTGGTTTTTCTTTTAGTATCATCCTCTGCTATTTACCTCTTGCTCAGTTTAGTTGGAATTCATTTGAATTTTATTTGGATCTTTATTTGCTTTGCTTTGTACCCGTGTAGATCTTGACGTTCCCAGAGAGCCAGAGCTGTGAGAGAGTAGATTCTTAAGCTATCAAGAAGGAGGCAAGTTACACTTTTGACCATATTGCACCCAGTATCTTAAATTACTTATGTTCTGTTTCAAAGTATACTGCATGCTTATTTCTATCGAGCTATTTCAATACCTATCTTCAAATCCATAGTTATGCCTATCTCTTTCATATGGCCGACTTTGATGTTGTACCCAACTTATTGTCACCATTAGGCAAAATCTGGTTGATACAATAGTGTGAACCAGGAACAATTGTAAAACCAAATGCTTAGACTTGCTTAGACCAAAGGTACTTGATTTGGGAAAATCTTTACCTTCATGACCAACTATTGCTTAAAATGTTTTGACCATGGCATGGGGATGTCTTGGGGGTATGAAAATATTGCTGGGGAAGCAAAGAAAATGGAAATTGATTTAGACTTGGTAGCGAATTGGTTTGCTTGGTTGGTGCAAGGTTTATGCACGGACTCTATCTGGCTAAGGTGGAGGTCGAGGGTTTGTGTTTGTCGCCCAAGTCGATTGAGGACCGGTCTTTGAGCCGCCAATGCTAGGCCTATAATGGGCTATGCTAAAATCGTGCAACCACATGTCTCGGTATGGGGTGTGGGACCTAGCTAAGTAAATTGCGAACTTCCACATGATTGATCCAATTGGAGGAGTGGGAGGTCTTCTATGGCCAAAATGGTCTTTTATGACCTATGTTCCCACTGGTGCAAGAGGGGGCCCAGATCCTGTGGAGTTGAATCCAAAGTAGGCGAAACCTTAGCAAGGAGAGGCTGTGTAGGGACAATGCATTTTAAAGGCTTTGTCATGAACTCTAGACCTCTTACCTTCGGCAGTGAGAGGTGGCACTCGCGCATGCCAAACAAACTAGAGGAATCATGTCATGTGGGTAAAGTGTACAACCTCTGCAGAGTTAAATCTATTCGAATAGCCGTGTACTGCTGGTTATGGGCGTCTTTGGCGCTGACCACTCGAGTTAGATATTGGTTTTGGGTTTCCAAAAGTGTTTAATAAACTGTTTTGGGATTGCTATCCCATGGGTTGTGGGCGGGGAGCCTTGTGACAGGAGGGTATCCTTCACCATCTTGATGATGAAAGTTATCCAACTAAAAACAGATTTACTAAATGAATTTTATTTATTGTATGATGCCTTGGAACTTAATACATGTATTTGAAAGAAACTTGGCTTTACACAAATTAACCATAATAAGCCTTCCATTGAGATATCCATTTATGCATGTCATTTTGTTATCTAACAGGTGTAACTTGCGAGCACGGTTGTTGTGCTCACTCTTGCTTGCTACTGTCTTTAGCAAGAATTTGAAGCTTTGGGATAACCTTGCAGTGGACCTAGTGGTCCTGGACCGACTAGGATTAAGCCCTCGGCCGATTACCTGTGGTGTATCGGGTGGCCCTTATGTTTATCTTCCATTATATTTTGTTCTTTGAATTGTAAGCTCTCTTGTAAACAACTTCCTTGATATTAATAAAGCTGGTGTTGTTGCAATGCTATCACTATTATTCTTTGTGAAGAGCTAGCCATGATCCTTGGGACTAGTTCGGTATGCACAGGAACCACGGAGTAGCTCAGTCCTCCCGACCACCCTCGGGGTTGGGCGTGTGTGGTCTGTGGTGGTCTCGGCCCTCCACGACCTCCTCACGGTGGGTCGTGGGTGGTTTTGGGATGACCACAGACCTCCACACCTTCCCACAGTGCAGCCGTGGGAGATCTTTTGAGGGTGCTCCCTGGCTCCACGACCTCCTCGGGTCTGTCCTCCTGGACTTCCAGGTGGTCCTGCTGGACCTCCTGGGAGGTCTTGGTGGACTGTCCGAGAGGTCCTTTTGGACCTCCTGGGAGGTCCTGGTGGACTTTCCAGGAGCTCTTGGAGGACCTCTCGGGTACCCTAGGGTCTGGTCGCTACAATCCACAACAGCCTTTATTATGTCTTATGATTCTACAACAACACCCCTAAACAAATGCAGGAAAAAATAAGTTCTTCATTTGATCTATTTTCTTTTAAAAAAAGACTACAAGGTTTGGTGCATGTGGACTAAAGTAGCATAGCACACAAAGAAAGGCACATAGCTGTGGAGGCCTTGTTAGTAGTGGAGTAGTGCGTGGTTACCGTCGAGGCCATCCATGTGCTTTAAAATTTGTGTGATTTACTTTTTGGGGAGGGCATTGGAGCACTTCTCTATACTAAATTATAAGGAGAAAGAGAAGAAAAGGCACCTCAGAGTAATTGTAAATCGATTTCCCATGAGTTGACCAAGAACAAGCCCCTCCTTCACATAACTAGAAAGGGTTAGTTAGTTGCTAAAGTATCAGCATTTAGGACCTATTGTAGTCAACGACTCATTTAAGCCATGTACTTCATGATCACCTAGTAAAGTGGTCTTGGGCAGCTTGTGTGATGCTACGACGCATTAGTGTGCAACTTTTATGAATGCATTGTTCCTACGGGCTCAACAAAAACCGAAAGCAAACAATAAATGAACTATGACATGCATGGCATACACATAGCATAAAACAAACCCGCCAGTTTTGGGAAATTTATAGAGCTTTAAGTCTCTGGAGTCAGGACTATATAAAGTTTTATACCTAAATGTTAAATGCAGTTTAAATTGTAACTATTTCTATGAAGTGAGACAAATTAATCACATATGGTATCAATAGAAGCTATACAAGATTGAAATCTGAATACATGTCAATGGTCTTGGCCCACAAAATGGTTTCTGAGGTACCTCTTTTTATGTTCCAATTATCAAGAGAATTTATAGCTCATTACGGATATCGAGATCCTTTGAACATTAGAGCAATCGGCAATGCTCAATTATGTGGCGAAAAATGTCATTATTATGGTGAAAATATTCAACTTGTCCAAAGGTCAAAGGAACCAACCAAATTTATCTGACATTGTTGTATCTCTGTGTCCAAGTTAATTTACTATCAAAATGAACACTTTAGAAAAAAATACTGACTCAAATATCAAGAAATGATAGATTGTTCAACCATCGCGACAATGAAGACATCAATTTGTTGCAATCAAAATCCAGTGGTGCTAGTATGATCGCATAAGCACGTAATCAAAAAGAATATTACCATTTACATCAAAAAAAATATGTTGATTACGCCTATGTAAGCCACCAAAGAAGCATACCGACAAAGAATATGCATACAAATGCTCTTGGACGTGATTGCTCCTGATTATAACAATACGGTGGCTTCTTGCCATGCCTTGTTGTGGCTGAGCTGAGGAAAAGGAGACGGATATGAATATTGAATAGCACACACAAGACAAAAAATTACCATTTTTCTACCATGGTAGCATATTTCCCAAAGTTGAACAATGAACAAACAAGCTCACTCTTTAGGTCATCGGGTGGATAAGAAAGTGGGTCCAGCAACACAGAAGAGCAATTATCTCCAGACTTGACACCACAGATCATTGGATTTCCAGCGATGCTATTCAAACAAGTAATAATACAGAGTGTTCAGGGGGGAAACTCAATTATGCTAGCAAGGTGAAAGGGGATAAGCTGAATTACTTACTTGAAAGTTCTTGCATAAATCTTTGAGATTGTTAAATGAAAGTTCTGTCTAATGCCACTGGCTAGCTGTCTAGCTTTCGGTACCCCTTTGTGTTGATGTAAGTATCAAGAACTAGTAGTATCATCACCTCGGGTCGCTCCTCCTTGTCAAGGTCGGCGGCGTGGGAGCCGAGCATCTTGGACTTGATGGTGAGGTCCCTGGAGTGCTCCTCCCACTAGCTCTTCTGCGCCTTCCTCTCCACCACCCGACCCCTGCACGCAACACAAACACCAACCCAAAACCCTTGAATTCCCCTCGTCCGATCCCCAAAAAACAACAACTTAACAATGAGCAGGCGGATCTGGGACCCGAGGTTCCATCGGCTTACCATTCGCCGCGACCCACGCTACTTTGGACTATACTGCGATGGAGGCGGAGGAGGGCACCCTCTTGCAGGGGCTTCCCTCGTCGGTCGCCGCCACCGGCGATTGCCCGCCATGGCTTTCGCCGTGGCCTCCATCGCAAACCTTCGCCTCGCCTCCTCCAGTAGCAGACCACGACTCGGCCCCATTCTGGTGCCTCACCCACGCAAGCGGCGTGGTCCTCCTCCACGATGACGCGCTGCCACTAGCCGGATCTGCCGCCGCCACGGCCCCTCCGCGAGGATCCGATAAGAGGTAGCTTCACAGCGCTGCATGGAGGACGAGGAAGCCCGGATCCGGTCGGAGGTGGCTTCACAGCGCGGAGGAGGATACCAACCGGCGTGGGGAAGGGGGAAGTTGAGCGGTGTGAAGGAGGAGAAGGAGGTTCAGATCCGGCCGGGGTCATCTTCACGCCGAGGGGGGAAGGCCAAGGGGTGTCTCATGGTGTTCTCCGGAGTTGACTTCACGATGCGGGGGAGGAGGCCAAGGCGTCTCCTGGGAGAAGTGGCGAGGAGGCGTCGATTCCACGCGTGGGCGTGAGTCGTGGGAGGAGGCGGCAGCGGCAGATCCTGCGGGAGGAGGAGGCGCGGATCCGTCTGTGGCAAGGCTGGGGGAGGAGGCGCCGGATCCATCTGGCGGTGGTGGCGCGGGCGGCGGGAGGTCACCATGGATCCTAGGAGGGGAGGCGACGGGAGCGAGGCAAATTCCAATAGGCAGCCGAGAGGTTTTATTTGGGTATGTGAGGTGTGGGAGGTGGTGGGTTAAGCCGGCTTTAAGCATAGTGAATAAGTTGGCTCTGCAACGCATACGATTTCCGTTGCAAGTTATGTGTTGTTGTATGTATGTTTTTCTTGTAGTGGCACCAGCGATGTGGAAGACGCTGAGCAACATGTTCTCCGGAGTAGGAAATGTGATAATAATGGTAGAGGCCCTGAAACAGGAGGAGAAGATTGTCCAGGAGTATGCTAGTGAACTGCAGCAACTGTGGGCAGATTTAGATCACTATGATTCACTGCAGTTAACATATCTTTGGTGATATTGAAATTTGGCGAGGTGTGGTCTGACGCATAAGCAGTTACACACTTTCTAAAGGGACTGAACCCAAAGTTTGAGAGTAGAAGGGTTGCCATATTTCATTTGGCAAACTTGCCTACTATGGAGGAGGCTATTTCAGCTATGGTGCAGGAGGAGATTCGACTACAAGTAATAGGGGACAACAACTCGGTCAGATCTGTATACGCCATACCAGATGATAGGGAGTGCTACAACTGTAGAATGAGAGGACATCTGAGCTGTGCTTGTCTTTCTCCACAGTATGGAGGTCGAGGTGGAGGTTGTGGTGGTGGTGGTCATGGAGGCCGAGTTGGAGATTATCGAAGCCGAGGTGGAGATCGTGGTGGTCATGGACGTGGAGGTCAGGGAAGGGGCCGAGCTGGCCCCAGGACTAATATGGTCCTGACATAGGAGATTACGTATGTTACTCTGACAGGTGAGCAAGCTATGCAGTGGGAGAAGTGGCAACAGGAAAAGGCATAGGAGACTTCTCATGATTCCACCTCCTTTGGTAACTTTGCAAACTACGCCCACGTTGTAACAGCCCAATTTTCAATTTCCAGTAAAAATAAAGTTTAATTTTTTTCTGGGATTTTCTTAAATTTATTTTTCCTAATTATCTCAAAGCCAAATAAATTATTTGCAAAATTAAAATACCAATTTGAGTTGGAAATATTTTAATTAAGTTCAAAACAATTCAGGAAGTTTCTGTGAATTTTTCTAGAATTTTTGGACCTTATTTTGCTATTTTCTAAAAAGCTATTTGATTTAACTCAAGTACTGAAATCAAGAAATCAAATAGAACTTCGGAAATTCCTTCGGACCGAATCTTTCTTCCCGGTCCCACCTGTCATCCCTGACCTCGCCTTCGTCTTCCTCTCGCCGATTCAGAGTGCCGCCACTCTTGGTCATTTAAACCGCATTGATGCGTTCGTTCCTACTCACGATCATGCGCAATTATGCCCATGATCTTCTCCAGCCCCATTACGCATTCAAATGCCCGTTTCTTCCTCCTTTACTCGCGTTCTCTTCACCGCCGCGCCGGCTTAAAGCACCCGTGCACGTTCTTGCTGCTTTGTCTACTCATTCGCCCTATAAAAGGGGGCACTAGCATCACCTCCCTCACCTCATTCTATTCCCCACAATCACATCGTCTCTAGTGCCCTTGTTTCGCCAAAATCGACCGCAAAAGCTTCTCCGCCGTCAACCCGAGTGTCGCTGATTTCATCACCAACGTTAACACTCCATCACCGTTGTCTGCTCCATCGTGATCACCATCTCATGGTCTACCTCGTGCGCGCATCATCTCCACTGGAGCGACCCCGGAACGTCGTCGCCGCCTTGAACCGTACCTTGTTGCCGTACTTCTTCCTCGCCGCCGGCCATTTCCGCTCGCCCTCTCGCCATGAAGGTGTGCACCAAGTTCACCGCGTCACTCTCTTTATTTTGGTACCACCCATTCGCATCGCCATGGCACCTAGTGCCGACGACCATAAGGACCCGTGCCACTCCTGTAATAGTTGTAGCTCTTCTTACGACCAGCATAGTTGTAGCTCTTCTTACGACCAATGTAGACAAAGCTCTCCTTCTGACCACGTAAAGTCAAAGCGATGAACAGTACTTGGAGGTGAACAGTACTCGAAAAGTGAACAGCACTCGGAATTCTAAATCAAAACTTCCGGATGTTCGTTCTCCCTCTCACGAACTCCAAATCCATCGATTCTTGTTCCTAAATCCACATAAATTCAATATCTACTTTCTAGAACTAAAATTATTTAATTTGGAATTTATTTGTATTTTTAGTTGAATTTGTTTGTAATTTCCTTGTCATCTTAGTAAAAATAAATTTGGGAAAATATACTTAGACAATGCTTAGAACAAAAATATTGATTTTGGGGAATTTAGCCAAAATAACAATGTTGAATTAAAAATGAGACTATGGTAATGTTTTTACCATAGAGCTTTCAGAAAATGTTTTGACATGAAAAGCAAAATGAAAACTAGTTTAGACTTGGGCGAAATGGATAGTTGGTGGGTGTAGATTTATGCACAAGCTCAATTCGGGAATGGTTGTGGCCCAGGGATTGTTTTGGAAGTCGCCCGGTCATATAAGGACCGGTCTATGAGCTATGGATTATTAAGCCAAACTCGTACCACCACAAGTCTGAAATGGGATAATCTTGGCTAAGTAATCTACATTATTTCACCGTGGTTGTGTCACCTTATGGTGTGGGTGTCTGAGTGACTTACTGTTGTTCCCACTTGGCGCAAGAGGGGGCTTCCAGCGGTGAGTACAAAGGAAGTGAAACCTTAGCGGGTACAACTACGTTAAAATAGTATAAGGTAAAGGCTTCGTGATATATGTTTAGTCGCACGCCTTCAGAAACGTGTCCTGGCCGACATGTAAAGCAATCTATCTCTTGTGGGTAAAGGTGTACAGACTCTAAAGAGTGTTAAATCTATTCGAATAGCTGCATCCATGGTCATGGACATGCTAAACAAAGCCTTTCGTGGATTAGACTTTGTTTTTATTTTAAAAATAATTGTTTAAACTGAGAATTTTGGATAGATCATCCAATTGGGAAAAATTGGGCAGAGAGCCAGGTGTAAGGGAGTTAGTCCTTCACCTTTGTGTATGGAGGTTTATCCTACACCTGAGATTGATGAAATAAATAAAATTTTGATATTCTTAGTTATTAACTAAAAATTGCCTTGGAACTTAGTAATGGTATTTAAACTTGAAAATGTAGGTTTGTGCAAAATAGCCATACACCTTTCCTTGTTATTATCCAACATGCATTATATTCTGTTAATTGGGTGTAACTTGCGAGCACGGAAGTTGTGCTCACCCTTGCTTAATGCAAATAAATTTCAGAAGAGAAGGACTTCACTATCAGTGTGGATTGCGACGACTAGACCGCTACCCTAGTCGATTGCCTGTGGCATATCAGCTGGACTCTACTACTTCTTTTTCGTCTTCCGATATGTTTGTTTATTGTTGGCTTGTAAGCCTTTCTTGTAATAAACTCTAATATTTATTAATAAAGTTATGTGAATTATGGATGTTACCATATTTGTTTACTGTGTGAACTAGCTACTGATCATGGGACTGGTTCAGATATACACAGAGGATTTGGGGGTGTTACTCTCAAGTTCGACACACGTGGACGAAGGTACTCAGACACATGCACTTGCATCCACATATAAGCACTCTCATATTGATTAGATCATAGATTCAGAGGCATCCAAGCATGTCACAGGTTCACTTAGTGCATTTGCATCTTATACCCCATATACTCATTCTGAAACTGTCCAAACAGCTGATGGAACCTCCCAGCTTATTCAGGGTGTAGGATCTGTAGAGTGCACACCATCCATTGTTTTATACTCTATTTTGCATGTTCCCTCCTTTCCAGTCAATCTTCTTTCAATTAGTTCTATCATTGACTAATTCAAATGCAATGTTACATTTGATGAGGATTCGTGTTTGTTCCAGGAGAAGAGAACTGGGAAGAGAATTGGGACTGGAATAAGGCGTCATGGGCTATGGTACATTGATCAGGTTAATGCGGCATTGGTTGTGGCCATGGGAGGAATCGAGAGAGAAGTTTTGTTACATCATCGTCGCTTTGGACATCTATCATTTGAGAGTTTAAGTCAGTTATACCCTTATTTGTTCAAAAGGGTATACAAGAGTAAACTTGTGTGTGATGCTTGTGAGTTTGGAAAGCATACACGGTCTACATATAGTAGCATTGGTCTTCGGAGTTATGAAACTTTTATATTAATACATTCGGATGTTTGGGGTCCGTGCTCAGTTACTTCTGTGAGTGGTTTTAAGTGGTTTATCACATTTATTGATTATTATACCCGTATGACTTGGATTTATATGATGAAGCACAAGAGCGAGGTCCTTCGTTTTCAGGACTTCCATAGGATGGTTGCTACTCAGTTTGATGCAAAGGTTTGGATTCTTCGAACAGATAATGGAACTGAGTATGTTTATAAGGAGTTTGCAGCGTATCTTTTAGAAGAGGGGATACTTCATCAGACTACTTGTCCAGGAACCCCACCTCGGAATGGAGTGGCTGAAAGGAAGAATCAGTATTTGTTGAAGGTAGCATGTTCACTCATGTTTCAGATGAATGTGCCAAAGGGATTGTGAAGCGAGGCGGTGATGACGGCAGCGTATCTCATCAATCGCATGTTGTCTCAAATACTTGGGATGAGGTCTCCAGCTGAATTTATTTTGGGTCAGCGGGAGTTCAAGGTGCCTCCTAAGGTGTTTGGTTGTGTGTGTTTTGTACGAGATCACCGATCAGCGGTTGGCATGCTGGATCCACAGGCATTGAAATGTATCTTTATAGGCTATTCATCTTGTCAGAAGGGCTATAGATGCTAGAACACAGTTGAACGAAGGTTGTTTATGAGTATGGATGTGACATTCTGGGAGTTTGAGCCTTACTACACGGGTGGAGGTACTCTTGATCAGTTTTTGGAGTTCTCTTCTATCACTGAGGGTGACAATCGAGAGGGACAGAACAAGGAGAGTGATAGACAACAAGAAGAAGAAGTCATTGTGGGGACAATTCCGTGCCCAAACCTAACGAAATATGCGAGAGATGAGATAGCCCCAAAAGAATTAGAGGTTTATCAGCGCATACGCTTTGGGAAACAGGGGGAGAAGTAGAGAGACAAGCAGTCACCACCAGAGCCACCAACGGAGCTGGCAGAACAGCCGAACAACCACACAGCATGAACAGCTGGCCTTGCCAGTTGATCCAATCCCAAATCCCTCCTCGGGTCTCTCTCTCCATCAAGTTCCTTGCCTCCCCTTGGGGCGAGTGGTAATATTCATTCTAAACACTCCCATCTAGAGTTGCCACTTGCACAACGTGGGGAAACTAGAGCTAATGCAGGAAAGCCTCCAATCCGGTATGGCTTTGAGTATGACATTACAAATTTCATATCATATTACCATATCTCACCTGCATACAAAGCATTCATTGCATCTCTTCATACAGTATATGTTCCAAAGGATTGGCAAGCTGCTAAGCAGGATCCTAAGTGGAAGGATGCCATAAAGGAGGAGCTTAGTGCACTTCAGAAGAACAAGACATGGGATCTTGTTCCACTTCCAGCAAGAAAACTAGCAGCGGGATGCAAATGGGTGTTTACGATTAAGCAAAATCCTGAAGGCAAGATAGAGAGATACAAGGCACAGTTGGTTGCAAAAGGTTATAGTCAAACATATGGAATAGACTATGATGAGACCTTTGCACCAGTGGCAAAGATGAGCACGGTAAGAACATTGATCTCATGTGCAACTAACTTCAGATGGCTCCTACATCAGTTGGATGTAAAGAATGCTTTTCTATATGGCGATTTACAAGAGGAGGTATACATGGAGATTCCTTCAGGCTTAGAGAACAGGCAGACTGAGAGGAAGGTGTGTAAACTCAAGAAGTCTTTATACGGTCTGAAGCAGTCTCCAAGTGCGTGGTTTGATAGATTTAGGCGTGTAATCTGTAGTATGGGCTATTCTCAGTACAATGGAGATCATACTGTGTTTTATAGGCATAAAGGATCACATATCACCATATTGGTGGTCTATGTTGATGATATTGTGATTACTAGAGATGATGTGTCACATTCCCAAGTTAATTAACAGTAATTAGTATGCATCTCATGAGCATGCATTGTGTTTTTGGAGCAATTGCATAAAATATTGCACTTGAAAAATCTTAATCACAAGGTTAAACTTTAACCTAAAGCAACTCCCCAAATGAAAACAGGAACAAACTCTTATGATCATTGTCTGAAAATAATTTATTCAGATACTATAATAATTATCATAAATAAATATATTTTTTTCAAATTTATGGGACTAGATCCAACCCTCAGAAAATTCAAATGCATTTCAATAACCTATTCTAGGTTTGAATATAAACTATACAAATTAAGTCATGAATATTGAGGTTTAAGAATTTTTATAAACACTAGACCTTGCCAGGAACCCCTCTGATTTATTTCAGATTTTTAGGATTTTTATTTCGATTTCTAGTGGCTTGGTCAAAGCAGAATCAGCTTAAATCAAATCCCAATCAAACATTACACTGTTCCTTTGACTCGGATCGGACCACCTTGACTTGATCGAGTCGAACCACCTAACAGCACCTCCAACTACGCCCGTTCACTGCCGCTGACGAGGCGTGCCCACTCATCAACTTTGCCTTCCTCCTCGGGCAGGCGCTCGCAGGAGCCGAGCTCCACGCGGCCGTGACGCCCTGCAATGACCAGTCGTCGCCGTGAGTCACCGCCCATGCTGACATGTCCCTGAGCTTCCTCAGCTAACGACGCCTCCATTGTCGTCACTCACTAGGGTTAAAACCCCTCTAACACCCTCCTTCTTCCCCACTTCTCCTCTATTTGACCGAGGAGAGGGAAGCTTGCACAAGCTTAGTTATGCGGTAAAGTCCCGGCCACCTTGTCCCTCCTCGATCTTCTTCAATGTCGTTTCCATTTTGGCTAATGCCGACCCTTGTCGTTGCTTGTAGCTTCCAGTCCATCTTCGTGCTTCGGCAGTTTCCAGAGCGTGCTTCGGCAGTTTCCAGAGCTTGCTCCGAAGGACACCACCGTGTCATCATCAACTCCGGTAGGTCTTGACCTTGATCTTGTGTGTCACCATGCGTGCCTTAGCCTACTAAGCAGAACCCCTCAATCAATTTCATGGTTGTCTTAAGGAAGTTAATGTATCACTTACATGTGGGCCCCATGCATAGAAAACAGAGGAGATAAGTAACCTGAGATAGAGACTGACAAGTGGGCCTAGCCCTTAACCATGCCGTGTGCTGTGCACTCGCACGGTGGACCGAGTCCAATGGACCGAGCCACTGACACTGGGTCCCACATGTCAGGGCGCGAATAAATCTAAGTTTAAATGAAAAATGTACTATTTATAGGACCCCACCAGCAGTGGCTAGCGCACCACCCGGTAAGACAAGTATTAATTGCTTTAGAAATTTCAAAAATCAATTATTTACACACTGAATTTTTGAATAACTTCATATTTGCATAACTAAATCATCTTAACTCCAAAATGGTTGAAACCAGTGTTGATAATTTTAATTTTTAATGAACTTTATTTCAAGATAGGTTTCAAACTTGTCACTGTCACAGAAAAAAAAATTGGAAAGTGATCCTAAGTTGATTTATTTTTGAACTAGAAAATGCTATTAACTTTGAAAATCCATAACTAACTCATAAAAACTCCAAATAAGATGAACCAAATTATTTTGGTCTTATAATTTTATTCTCTATTTACCCATCTAATCCCTTGCCTTCCCATAGCTCTACAAATTTTGACCAAATAATTAAATTCGGTGAAGAGTAACATATTCTAATTAAATTGGATTTTCCTGAAATCTGATATTCAAACTGCCATAACTTTCACATACTAGCTCCAAATGGAATAATTCATTCACATAAATTCATATAAAATCATCATCTAGCTACTGTAGAAATTTCATGCATTTTTTAGCAGTTTGCGTTTTGTGGTATTTCTCGGTGTTTATTGATGTCTTTATTCTATAGAGCCCGAAGCGATCGATGTAGACTCATTTGCCACCGAGAGTGAGCAATTTGACTTCCAGCAAGACAAGTATCATTTGAACTTTCTTTTATGCATCATATTGATTCCAGTTTTAATACATTAGTGCTTGAAATGCAATGATATTGCTTGCATGCTATTTTTGTATACCGTTATGTTCTGAGTAGTTAGATATGTCCTATTACTTGCTGGTTATCCTTGATAATTCCATTATAATTATACTTAAGATAGATGCTTGTGATGATATGAATGTTGTGTGTTGAATGCTTAGGCATTGCGGGTCTAGAAAACACAGTTGAACAATTGACGGGATTAGCTCGTCGATTGTGGGGAAACACATAACAATTTTTATTTTCCTTTTTGTCCATATCATTGTATCTGGTTGTTGAGTCAAAAACTTGCTGTTGTTAAATGGTTTTTGGGTCTAGACAAGTGGTTGGTAGTGTGGGTGTTGTTATGCACGAGACTCGGGTATGTGGTTGTCTTGTCTGGACCGTTAAGGACCGCGCCATGGGCTGTTATTCCAAGTAACGATTGTGCTATCACACACGGGATATGGGTACCGTGGGGTTAAGTAAGGGGAATGTTTTATTGGGTTAAGTCCCAGGGGGTGTGAGGACACTTGTGTTGATCATTTGTCCATAGGAGCCGATATAATTTTCTATAGTGTGCATGGGAGCACCATTTTTTGTTTATTTACATTGCATCGGTATATCCAATACAACTTGTGAGCCCGCTTAGCAAGCGCTATCCGTCGCCTGTACTAAGTATGGGAACATCTCGCATGGGGGACTTATCTCAATAGGATTTTCTTGCTAAAAATAATTGTATCTCGATTCTCCCCAGTCGACATACCTAAGGAAGTGTGTTATTATTCGGAGGCATCCGGAGGCTTACGGGCTAATCGAGTCGTGTGGGTAAAGTAGTACCCCTCTGCAGAGATAATCTATTCGAATAGCTGTGTCCACGGTTATGGACAACACTTGGTTTGGTATGCGTCATCATTAGTCTTGAAATTAAAATTTGGCATGGTTACAACTTGGTTCGGCATGAATGGGATGTTCATGGATATTAGTTTATCAAAGTGGACAGCCACTTTGGTATTGACTGATCTATATAATTATGTATGTCTTGTGTACTTCTTTTCACAAATAAATGTTTGCAAAATTGACAATTTCAAACTAGATGGTCTAGGAATAAGACTTGTTGTGTTTTCTGCAAAACTAAGCTATTATTGTCATCCTTTGTTAACCTCTAAGCATAAATAATTTTTTCTTTACGCAAGACTTGCGAGTACATTTGTACTTAACCCGGTTGCTGCAATTCAGGTGAAGACGATTCTACGCCAGACGAGTTCGTTAGCGCCGATTTTGGTGACGCTAACGAATAGTGCTATTATTTAACTCTCAGTCGGTTGCCATGGGTTATGGGGCACACTATGCTGGACTTTTGGTTTATTTACATTGCTTCCGCTACTACTTAATGTTCTCATTTAAATTTGGTCGGTCGGCTACTTGTAATAGTTGTAGACTTGACTATTATGTTGTATGTCTTTTGAACTATCAATGTACGAATATTGTATGGATGTGCTTTACATTGTATGAGAGTATGAGCACATCGGTCGTTGATCTTGGGAACCAATACGGTCTCATACTCGCTATTGATGAATTCCCTTTTTTACTCATTGAGTGTGGTCTTGGACTGTTTTGGAGAACCGGTCATCATGTAGTGCTTGCAAAGGAGCAGTACATATGAACATTGGAGCTCTAGTTCGGTCAGGACTTCTCACTTAGATGGAGTTAATCTGGAATTCATTTACTTGAGTCCCGGAGTTATTTCCATAAGACCGGGAAGGCCTCGGTCTTACGGAAATAATCCGAGGGTCCTCACATGATGTCAAGGAAACCAAGTCCTTGAAGAAAAAATTGTGAGAGGCATTTGAGCCGAAAGATCTTGGACCTCTTCGATACGTTCTTGGGATTGAGATTGCCCGTTCTTGGAATGGTATAGTTCTCTCCCAGCAGAAGTATGTCCTTAATCTACTGGCAGAAATAGGTATGCTTGAGTGTCGCCCTATTGCTTCACCTATTGATAGGAATCACAAGTTATGTGTTGAGTCGGTAGATCTAGTTGACAGGGAAGCTTATCAAAGGCTTGTTAGGCGTCTCATCTATTTGTGTCATACAAGACCTAATATTTCATATGCAGTGAGTGTGGTTAGTCGATATATGTATGATCCTAGAACAGGGCATATGGATGTTGTTTATCGAATCCTGCGGTATTTGAAGAGTAGCCTTTGAAAAGGCCTTTGGTTCAAGAAGAATCAATGTCTAGATGTGGAAGGGTATTGCGATGCTGATTGGGCGAGCAGTGTGGATGACAGGAGGTCTACCTCTGGATATTGCATCTTTGTGAGAGGTAACCTTGTGTCATGGAGAAGCAAAAAGCAGAAGGTTGTGGCTCGGTCTACTGCAGAGGCAGAGTACAGAGCAATAGCATTGAGTGTGAGTGAAATGATATGGATGAAGGGTTTATTGTCTGAGCTTCGAGTATGGAGGAATAATCTCTTGGTGTTGCATTGTGATAATAAATCTGTAATCAACATTGCTAACAATCCAGTATAGCATGATCGTATCAAGCACGTTGAGATTGATAGGTTCTTTATCAAGGAGAAGCTCGATGGTAGGATGCTGAAGTTGAAGTATGTCAAGTCTGGTGAACAGTTGGCTAACTGTTTCACTAAAGGGTTATGACCTAACGAGTGTTCTACAATACGTAACAAGATAGGCATTATTGATATCTTATGCCCATATCGAGGGGGTGTTGGAGAGTTCGTGTTAGAGTTTAATATAGAAGTTGTGTTAGAGTCGGATTGTATCTTGATACTATAAATAAAGGGTGTGAGGATCCTGTGGGACAACACACAATTAATTCCTGAAATCCTACCATATGTTTGCATCAGATATAGCTCGTATAAAGAAAAATAAATTTTCTGAGAGAGCGGCTTCATTAGACCCCTCTCCTGTACCGTCCGATCCCCCCAACCCCTATCCCCTTCTCTCTCTCCCAACGGACGGTGGATGCGGGGAGTCCTCACTGAGGCTCCCGCAGAGAATTTATTTCCCGTATGTAGGATGTTTGGTGACTGTGCAGGCGGGTACAGTCAAATAAAATCCAGAGTTTTAACCAAGTGTTACAGTACACTGTCAGTAAGAATCCTAATTATTAGTTGATTTGGAGCTTCGGAATCCCTCTCCGTGCCAGGAATAAAACCGTGGCATTGCTGAATTGGTGCTTGGTTCCCGTCGCACCCTCGTTTTTCTTTTTTGGGCTGGAAAGCAACTGCGGGTGCGGGTGCGGGTGCAGAAATAGGCCTTCGAATTTATACGGGTCGCCTCGACTCCCACCATCTGATATGATGAGTACGCCGAGGCTGTGGGCTGAAAGGGCCCAAGCCTTAAAACGCATTTGCTTCGTCCGTTATTGGGCCCAAAAAGCCCGGCCACTTACACTCGAAAATGTGGGAGCAGCTGCAAGTTGGTGAAGGAACCCAACTCTCCTCTTTCCCGCGCAGGATACTTTGGAGGTTTTTTAGATGAACAAGACATCAAAACTGATGCCCCAGTCCCAATAATATTTTTTGAATAAAAAGTCCCAATAATATTGAAACTGAGTTTTCAGGCAGTTTAGCTCAGTACATTAGCGATTACACATCTATCTTTGAGTTCCCCTACTCTTTTGTTCTATAGCTTTCCAAAGCAATATAAAGCATTACATCCACATCCTTTTTCCACACTCCCAATTCTTCATGCTTCATTTTCTTCAGCTTCACAGACCATCAGCCTTCCTCCCAGGTCAAGCGTCTTCGTTCTGATGTCAACATCATCGGCTTCAGTACCAAGGCCTCCAGCCACTCGCAGCAAAGGTCCATCTGCTGCCGCTTTAAATCCTGGAAAAGTTGTGCCCAGCTTCTCAGCATACTCAATATTTTCCGCCAAACTTGCTTCATACTGACTACTGAGCCACCCTTTGCGCTGAAAGACAATATTATTACGGCATTTCCACTAACACCATAAGACAGCAGCAATAACAGAATTTTGAACAGCATGCTTCTTACTGCTAATCCAATACTTTGCAAAGGACTCAAAATTAGCACCTATGTCAATTTTCAACATATCGGCTAATTCAGCCCAGAGACATTTAGCCACAATGCAGTCAAAAAACAAATGATTAATTTATTCATTTTCAGAACAAAAAGCACAGTCCAGAGGCCTCACAATATTTCTTTTAAGCAGATTGTCCTTAGCCATCAACTTATTATGACTTATGAGACATGAGCCACAATAAAACATGCACTCTAGAAGGAATTGTAATAGACCAAATTGCATGTATATAGATTGGCAAGACACCCCTAAAGTCATACCATCATCTGTTGGAAACCTCACAAAGTTGAATGAGTTAGTTGCTTCCGGCAACAACCTGGAGGGACCAATCCCAACAAGTCTTGGGAAGTTGAAGAATATGTTTGCTCTTGATCTATCCAGTAATCACCACTTGGACGGTTCGATTCCAAAGGAAATTTTGGAGCTACCATCCCTATCTTCTTACCTGGACTTATCGTACAACTCCTCTGGACCCCTTCCTTCAGAAGTTGGTAGCTTGGCAAACCTCAACCTCTTGCATCTATCAGGAAACCAGTTGTCCGGACATATACCTGTGAAGAGATACGGATAAGCTACGCTAACTGATAATTCAAAAAATTTACTATACAAAACAGGAAGTCATACAAGCAAAAGATTATAGATCGTTACCACTAGACGTGCAGCGCAACGGAGGAAGAGTTAGAGCAGCCTGATGCCCTGATCCAACGTAGAGCGCATCGATATAGTGGTCGTAGTCGATCGTCTAACGTCCTCGGTGTCGATCGTCTCCTCCACACGTTCGGGGATGGAACACCGTACGCCGGTGTACTAGCACCAACTCGCACGGCAGGACTCTCTTGAGAAGATGGCGGCTAGGGTTTCGGTAGAGCAACTCACGTTGTCTCACATGTGTATTTTTCAACAGCCTCATACATCCCCTTATATAGAGCCCATGATGGATCCTATCCGAACTTGTTTGTTCTAACCCTTTAAGTGTGTGACCTTGTAGATTCATGTATAGTCGGTTGTGACTTAGAAACTCTTTTTTGACCGCTAGTTGTTAGCGGTTTCTAGCAGGACATAACGATTCCTGAATACACATAAATTATATCGGACAAACATTAATGCAATATGATCTACGACTAGGTTCTTATCACTTACGATCAGCTCGTATCTCTATACGACCAGTTCACATTTAGTCATTACTAGTTCGTAACCCCTTACGACCAGTTTAGGACCTATTAGTGATCATGTTCGGCCAGTCTACGACCAGCTCGTATCTCCATATGACTAGTCTGCATCTGATCGAACTAAACGACCTACTCGTGTATTCCCCCTTTGCCTCACGATATCTGGTTGAACTCCAGGTGAGATATTATGTTATCCATGGACTGTTCAATTATTTCTCGATCAAATGACGGATAACTTCATGTGGTCGACTCTTCGACCACTAGTGGCATGGCTATACACTTTCTTTATCCGACCACATCGAGAGGCCCAGAGATATCCTTCCTGTTATGTTAGGAGAGGTAAATCTTATATCCGACCAGTCGCATTTCTCTGTATGTTTCATAGTATACCAGAAAGCTACATTTGTAACTACCCAGTTACGGAATAGCGTTTGGCAACCCCTAAGTGTACTATTACACATGTAGGAAACTATGCTGATCTCAGGTCTAAAGATTATACATCATCATTGCTTGAAACCAACTGATGACGCATAAAATCATAACAAACTCAATAGTATCTCAAGGTGGGTCAATCCAACACCATGTTCTCTAACATGTGTTCACATTATTGATCTGATATCTCTATATCCATGACCGGTAAAACATGGTCATCAATGAATACATGTGTTGGTCGATAAGTCACTAGTGTTCCAACTAGTGACATCCGACCAGAGATACATTTATAACGACATCATATAAGTTAAAGAGCTTCACCAACAAGTTACATACTTATTAATCTTTACAACTGATGAATCATTCAAGGAATTAACATAATAACATTTATTCTTTAACTCATAAATATAGATGTGATATAATCATCTCTATGATTGCATCTAGGGCATATCACCAACGACCTGATAGTATCAAAAATTGCATTGTGCTGGAACTATCGTTTTTGGATAATAATTCGTTAGAAGGAAGAATACTTCAATCTCTCAAGAACATAAAAGGGCTCCGCGTGTTGAACCTAACCGTGAACAAGTTATCCGGTAGGATCGCCGATGCCCTTGGAAGCATTGGCAACCTCCAAGAGTTGTACCTAGCGCACAACAGCTTGTCAGGGCCGATCCCAGTAGTTCTACAGAATTTGACGTTGTCTAAATTGTGTCTTTCTTCTAACAATTTGCAGGGAGAAGTACCAAAACAAGGTGTTTTTAGAAATCTAAGTCACTCATCAATTGCTGGAAATAATAAGCTGTGTGGTGGAATACCTCAGCTTCATTTGGCTCCTTGCCCCATGCCTGCTATGAGAGAACAGAAGGGTGGTCAGAGTCCCTTATTATATCTCTGGCAGCAATGAGATCAATCTTGTTCTTAATATTAGTTCTTGCTCTTATCTGGTTGACGTCTGAGAAACTGAAACAAAGGCAGAAAGGCACATCGCTACCTCTTGCAATTGAGGAGTTTGAAAAAAAATTCTTATTTTGCACTGTCGAGAGGGACTGATGGATTTTCAGAAGCCAACTTGCTCGGAAAAGGAAGTTATGGTGCTGTATATAAATGCACCTTGCACGGTGAGAATACAAGAACAATTACAGTCGTGAAGGTGTATAACCTTCAACTATCAGGATCTTCCAGGAGTTTTATGGCAGAATGTGAGGCTTTGAGAAGGGTGAGGCACTGTTGTCTTGTGAAGATCATCCCACAAGGTCAAGATTTCAAAGCATTGATTTTCGAGTTCATGCCAAATGGCAGTGTCTTGGGCGGGTACTGTTCACACATGTGAACAGTACACACGTACTGTAGCAGCTCGTGCTGTTCATATCGGGCCTACGAATGTATTAGTGGTTGGAAATAAAGATAAGAATAGTTAGTTTCCTTGTTAGTTTGGTTTACTTTCTTAGATATGTATTTCATCTAATAGAGATAAGTTTCCTTAGAAATAGAGATTATTTCTTAAGAGTCAAGTCGGGTCATCCCTATAAAAGAGATAGCATATATCAATTATCAATCAAACAAGAAAGATGAATTAATCTAGTCTCACTCCTAAGGTTCTATCATCCCAGTCTATAGTCTAATATCTCATCTCACCAAGACGGCGCCGCTCGGTCTTCTTCCTGGCGGTGTTTACCCTGTTATGAACTAAGGTTCATGACAACTTGGTATGATGGTATCAGAGCAGTCGATCCCTTCCCACGACTTTTGCTACCATGGTTACTTATGGCGACAGATCAGACCATCAAACCTACCACCGAGTCGTTGGCTATGATAAAGGCTAACGCCAACAAGATGGCTATGAGTACCAACGACAACGAAAAAAAATGGCAGTCATCTTCCTCGACATGCATGTTACTTTAGAGAAGATGATAGCGGATCAGAAGGAGAAGAAGGCGCAACAAGAGGCGGCGGCGTTTCCAGCAACTATAGTGACGCTGTCAGAACTTGCCGTGCCGCTACCACATCCTGCTATGGTGTCGCCGGTTCTGCTCGTACAATAACAACGCCGCCAGGTTCTTTGTCATGCCTACCGCAAAGAACCGGTGAGTTTGTTTGCAACCGCTGCGGAGGCAATGATCTTCAAGGACTCATGTCGTCATTGCAACTGAAGGATCTAGACCTGCCATTAGTGTTAATGCAGTTTTGGTGATTAATGATAAATCTAATTGTGAGACTAACACTTTTATTGATATACATATTGTGTAGTCTTATTTGAATATAAAGGTGAAAACCATGAAGGCATGCAAGTAATTAATGACAAATCCAATTCATTACATAAACAAAAGGAAAAATCCAAACAGATATGCATTCATAATGATAAATCTATTTGTGAGACTAACTCTTCTATTTGCTTTATCTCATGATTAGTCTCGTTTGGATATAAAGAACAAAAGAGGTATGCATTCGACTTCATAGTTCTTATATATTGTTGCATTCCTTAGATCCAAAATATAGGTTGAACTCCACTAAAAGGTTAACCTAAATATGTGCATATGTTCTTATTACACATTTGTGTATGCACACATGTAGGGGGAGTTCATTCTATATTTTGTGGTTTCATTAGTATTGATCCATATTCCTTTGTCTACATATATTAAGGATCCTTACTTTGAATCATATCCTTGAATATATTTAACTTGCGTAGTTAATATATTCGTATGAGTATATGAAACTTGTGTAGTTCATATATCCTTGAATATATTTAACTTGTGTAGTTAATATATTCATGTGAGTATATATAACTTGTGTAGTTCATATATGCTCATATCCTTGAATATATTTAACTTGCGTAGTTAATATATTCATATGAGTATATATATAACTTGTGTAGTTATATATAATCATAAGAGTATATAAAACTTGTGTAGTTGATATATACTCATTGTCTATCTACATTCAATTTATTTGTAATTGAAGTGATTATCATCAATTACCAAAGAGGAAAAGATTATGGTATCTTGTCCCACATTATGAGTTAATGGTATGATGTGGTAATTAATGATAATCATATTGTGGAACTAACATTTTCATGAGTTGGATAAGCAGGTTAGGTTCCATGATAATGAAGACTTGGGATGACATCATGTGTGGATTGTCATCAAGTCAAGAAGAGTTCCATCATGTGTTAATGGAAGTCAAGTGAAGGAAATCATCGTGTGTCGATGATGTTCAAAAAAAGGAGATGATCATGAGTTTATCATCAAGTCAAGATTCTTGAAGAAAAGGAAATCATCGTGTGTCAATGAAGTTCAAGAAGAGGAGATGATCATGAGTTGATCATCAAGTCAAGAGAAGATCATCATGTGTTGATGATATAGAAGATCAAGAACTTGAAGCAAAGGATGCATCATGTGTTGATGCATGTCAAGTTCGAGGAGAAGAAATGATTATGGGTTGATCATCAAGTGAAGATCCATCATGTGTTGATGGAGGTCAAGTGAAGAGCTCATCATGTGTTGATGAGCATTCAAGTCGTTGCTCAAGGCAAAGGTATGACTAGTTAGGGCTAAGGATGTGTTCCTAGTCTTTTACCGGTCTCAGTGTTTGGTTGGGAGACCGGATTGCTTATATAGGTTGTCGTACTATTAAGAGGGGTCTTGACTAGTAGCTTGAGTTAGTCATGTGTTGATAGCTCATTGTGTTTGCTCTAGCTCATCTTAACATGTTGCCAATATTTGTGAATGTGTTTTGCAAATAGTTGTGGCTCGTAGCTAATCCTTGTAGCATGTGACTTAAGTTTGCGAATGTGTTTTGCAAATGGTGTAAATCCATGTACCTTATTCCTTGTGGTGTGATTCTAAAAGTTGGCAAATGTGTTTTGCAACTTGTTGAGAATCTCACATGAACCCTTGATTGCATCGTGCGTCAATTTGGCAAATGTGTTTTGCAAATTGAGTTGAAGCGGAGTGCAATTTGTGGTGTGATTCTAAAAGTTAGCAAATGTGTTTTGCAACTTGTTGAGAATCTCACATGAACCCTTGATTGCATTGCGCGTCAATTTGGCAAATGTGTTTTGCAAATTGAGTTGAAGCGGAGTGCAATTTGTGGTGTGATTCTAAAAGTTGGCAAATGTGTTTTGCAACTTGTTGATAATCTTGCCTTTGCATTTCATATTGTTTGCAAATGAGTTTCACAAAATTGAGTTGAAAAAGAAATGCAAAAATCATGCTTTGTTCTGTGGTGCGGTCTGACCGCAGTGTTAAGAGCGGTCTGACCGGGCCCCGGTCTGACCGGCGGTATGAGCGCGGTTTGACTAGACCTGCGGGTCAAGCCCACGGTCAGCTTTTTCCAAAGAGCGACATTTCTAGTTTTCGTCAGCTGTCGACCACGCAGGTGTCGGGCGGATCGGCCAAAGTTGGCCGTCGACCGGCCATTGGTTGGCGGTCAGACCGACTATGCTCCAACGGCTAGTTTTCTGACCGTTAGAGGAGGTGCGGTCTGACCGGCCACATGCCTGCGGTCAGACCGGCCTGTGCTGATTTTTCAGCAGATTGCTCCCAACAACTAGTTTTTATGTGTGGGCTATAATTCATGTAACTAGGGGTGATAATGGGTTGAAACCCAACCCAAATCCACCTCAACCCACTTCAATGTAGTATATCAACCCAACCTAGACCAACCCATTGTTCCACCTTCAAAACCCAACCCAACCCAGCCCATATACAACTCCAACCCAACCCAACCCAACCCAATTCCTCAATATGGGTTCAACCCATTTCTCACCCATTTTCAATCCATCCCATCCATCCAGCCCAACCCAATTGCTCCAGCTATAGGATCCGGTCCAGCACTCCAGCCTCTCGCTGCCCTACCGCGAAACGATGTATCGAGTCCAGTCGTCGATCGCCGCGGGGCCCACCGCCAAGTGATAAATCTAACTTTCGGCCGACGCTGCAATGAAGCGAAATAAGTAAACCGAACGCCCACCCTTTCCCGCAACACCGACACACCAAGGTAGCCCGTCGGCGCGCCAGATCGACGGCGACGGCGTGCTCGCATCCCCCACCCGATCCTCATCCTCCTCGCTCGGTGTCATCTGCCGTGATCGACGGCGAGAGTCCTCCGCCAAGCGCCGGCAAAGCCGCAACCCACGCCACGGCGGTCGGCGGCCCCACAAGGCCTCGGGGTCGGGGGTGACGGACGGGGGCTCCGGGTCCACGGCCTCGGGGAAAACGGGCGGCGCCGCCGCCATGGAGGAGCGGTTCGCAGATCTATGCAAGGTATGGGTCCTCATATCCTGCGTCATTTGTGCTGGGTTAGGGGTTTAATTTGGGTGTTGGATTTTTCACTGTGCAGGTCCTGCTATTTTTTTTATGGCCCCTCCCTCGCCCCCTCCTCATGTCGTCCTCTTCCGCCTCCACGGTGGCATGCGTGAACATGGTCGTCGTCTCCGGCAGCGGGGGCGGAGTCGCGGGAGGGGCGAACACGGGGCCGCTGATCTCGCCGGTGACAAGCGTGTACGAGCTGCTCGAATGCCCTGTCTGCACCAACTCCGTGTACCCGCCCATCCACCAGGTCTGCCCATCAGCGTGTACGAGCTGATCGTGGAAGGGCGGCGACGGCGGCGGTGGAATCGCGAGGGTTTCTCCCGGCCGTAGTCGTGAACTCGCGTGGGACGGTGGGAGCTCGGGAGACTGGAGGTCGGGAGCAGCCGATTTGGGTTCAACCCGTGGGTTCAATCCATGGATTGGACCCGTTTCGTATGCTATATTTTAAACCCACTTCAGCCCAAACCCAACCCGTTTTAGAAGCCAACCCAACCCGAATTACAAATCGACCCATTTCAACCCATCCAAAAAGAACCCAAATCAAAACCCAACCCATTAAACCCGAACTAACCAGACCCATTAACAGCCCTAGCTATAAATACCCACCTTGGCCGTGTGAGGGGTGGTTGCTGGTGCCCCTAGACATTCCATTGAGCAAAGAGCAAGCCTCTTATTCTCTTTTGTGCATGTGTTGCACTTAATGAGGTTAGAGAGCAAACCCTAAGTGCATGTGTTGCCTTAGGTGGTGGATTTAGTATCTACTTGAGTTTAGACACTTGATTAAGTCAAGTGAAAGTTAGAGACTTGTTACTCTTGGTGTTTGCCGACACCTAGACAGCGTGGTGGTGTCGTCGTGCGCCGGTGAGCTTCTCAAAGAAGAGTGTGAGAAGACTCGGGCAGTTTATGAGTGGTGTGGTGCTCGCCATCTCCGGAGTGAAAGAAGGAGCAACCGTAGTGGAGCGAGGTGTTGGTTCGGTTTGGAACCGGTCCAATTGGTTTGGACTTACCTCAGAGGCGGGTGCTCAATTCGTGGAGCCGGTCCAATTGGTTTGGGCTTGCCTCAACGTGGATTAGGGAAGACCGGCAAGTCTCCGAACACCACGGTAAAACATCGTCGTTTCTATTGTGGTTTGCATCCTTGTGTCTTACTATTGCATTTACATTCATTGTGTATGAATGCTTGCTTTACATTATGCAATTTATATACCTAGTATTAAATTGCTTATTCATTGTGTGCGATTGCAATAGTTATTCATCGCTTTGTGCTATTCACCTTACTAATTGCTCAAGTCTATGCTTAATTATTATATATATCAATAGACTTGTTGTTGGTGCACTTAGTGAACCTAGTTGATTTAGGCTAAACCATATTGTTATTAGCCTCCGCATTAGAAATCGGTTTTAGCCTTAGAGATATTTTTTAGAAACGACTATTCACCGCCCCTCTAGTCGGTCTCCTCGATCTTACAGCAACCTCTCGTCAACATGGGGTCTCCTAGGGCTTCAACCATGGCCGCCGCCACAGCTCGAGGATGAGCTGTCGCGAAAAGAGTGGAGTAGTGTCATGGGCGATCGTTCACGTCGCGTGAACAAGATGCGTCTGAGATCTTGTAGCACCGCCAAGACTCATCATACCGGCCCACGGGTGCATTAGTAGTTGGAAATAGAGATAAGAATAGTTAGTTTCCTTATTAGTTGGGTTTACTTCCTTAGAGATATATTCCATCTAATAGAGATAAGTTTCCATAGAAATAGAGATCGTTTCTTATAGGTCAAGTCGGGTCGTCCCTATAAAAGGGATAGTATGTATCCATTATCAAGTAAGCAAGAAGAATTAATCTAGTCTCCCTCTCAAGGTTCTATCATCCTAGTCTGTAGTCTAATCTCTCATCCCATAAAGCCGACGCCGTCCAGCCTTCTTCCTAGCGGTGTTTACCACCTATGATCTAAGGATCATTACATTTGGTATCAGAGCAGTCGATCTCTTCCCATAACTTCTACTACTATGGTTATGGCGACAGATCAGACCATCAGACCTGTCACCGAGTCATTGGCTATGATAAAGGCTAACGCCAACAAGATGGCCATGAGTACCAACGACAACGACAAGAAGATGGCGATCATCTTCCTCGACATACACGCTACTTTAGAGAAGATGATCGTGGATCAGAAGGAGAAGAAGGCGCAACAAGAGGTGGCGGCGTTTCCAACAACCACAGTGACGCTGTCGGAACTTGTCGCGCCACTACCGCATCCTGCCATGGTGTCGCCGAAGCCTGTCGCGGCCCTGCCAAAGTACGTTGTGGCCACTGCAACGCTGCCAAGGTTATTATCATGCCTGCCGCAGCAACCGGCAAGTTTGCCGCAATCGCGCGTGGAGGCAATGATCTTCAAGGACTCATGTCGTCATCATAGCCTCTCATCAACATGGGGTCTCCTAGGGTTTCAGCCATGGCCGCCACCACAGCTCGAGGACGAGCTGTCGCGAAAGGAGGGGAGCAGTGTCATGGGGGGGTACTGTTCACACGTGTGAACAGTAGGCATGGTACTGTAGCAACTCGCACTGTTCATGCCGGGCCCACGAATGCATTAGTGGTTGGAAATAGAGATAAGAATAGTTAGTTTCCTTGTTAGTTGGGTTTACTTTCTTATAGATGTATTCCATCTAATAGAGATAAGTTTTCTTAGAAATAGAGATTGTTTCTTAGGAGTCAAGTCGGGTCGTCCCTATAAAAGGGATAGCATGTATCAATTATCAATCAAGTAAGAAAGATGAATTAATCCAATCTCTCTCCCAAGGTTATATCATCTCAGTCTATAGTCTAATATCTCATCTCACCAAGCCGACGCCGTCCCGCCTTCTTTCTGATAGTGTTTACCCCGTTATGAACCAAGATTCATGACAGACAGCTTGTATGATTGGCTTCATTAGAAATCTACGACGCCTGCTCCAAGCAAACCCTCAGCCTAGCTCAGAGGTTGGACATAGCTGTTGATATTGTGGGTGCACTGACTATCTTCACAACCACTGTCAGGCACCAATCATCCACTGCGACCTCAAGCCAAGCAACATATTTCTTGCAGAAGACATGAGCGCCCAGGTTGGAGATTTTGGCATCTCAAGAATTCTTTCAGAAAATACAAGCCAAGCTTTGCTAAATTCAATCAGCTCCACTGGAATTAGAGGCTCTATTCGTTATGTTGCTCCAGGTATATCTCCAGGTAACAACAAATTTTGCTCATATAATAATCGCCTTTTCTTATTTTTCCACCTTATGCTTTGGAGTATTTAATAGATATCTACGTGAATACAGCATACTGATCAACAAGGACCGCATAATTGCAGAGTATGGTGAAGGTTGTGCCATCTCAACTCTTGGTGATGTTTATAGCCTGGGAATGTTGTTGCTTGAGATGTTCACCGGAAAGAGCCCTACTAACGACATGTTCAAAGATTCACTAGATCTGCACATGTTTTTTGAGGCAGCTCTTCCTCGTAGGGCGACAGAGATTGCTGATCCAACAATCTAGCTCCATCAAGAAGCAAATTGTTGGTTTCGACCCTAGGAATGCACACACACCACCAACAGATCAAAGAAACACATGCAAGGGGAACACAAAAACTTTGAGACATTTTTCTCGTGTAATTCATCTCTACCTTGAGGTTGATATTTATAGTACATACATAGACCTATCTATGGAATAACTCAAAGAAGGAAAAAAACTGATTTGATGCTGATTTGCATCTGATCTCTATCTTGCCGTGCAAGGCATGTACACAAATCTTGGCAGGTCTTGATTATTTTCTACACAAATGATATGCATCCTGCTAATATAGGCCTTACAAGGTGTAGAATCCACCAGTGCTTGGTTTTTGTTTTCAGGCTAGACATATCCTGCTCGAAACAACTAGCCAGAGAGCGAATTTTGATGACGGACGTTGCAGCAGAGATGCACGCAATCAGGGATGCATATCTCATAGTTGCCAATTCACAAAAAACCTAACATGGATAGGAACTAGGAACTACTTCTCGAAGCAATTTGCAACAATGACTGAAGCCACACACAGTTATTTTTCCTTTTCCTTTTTCTTCTCTAAACTTATATTTGTAATCGTAAGTTACAATTCATGACATGAACTTCAGTCTAAATGTGTGTTTGCTTTCTAACTACATTAGTACATTACATAAATATGTGACTTTAACTCATGAGCATGCTGGAGCCGGAAAGTTCATGCGGCATGCGAAAGATGTAGTGCAACTACATTTTTTTATGTTGAGTTTGTTAATCAGAGATAACATGCTAAAGCATAACAAATGATAGGAAGCAAAGCCGCATTGCCCCCATAAATTTGTCAATTTTGGCATTTGAGATTCTTGAAGACTAAGCTATGTCATAATAGTGGTGCCTTCAGTTTCACCTTGTCACCAAACAACTTACATAATTGAACTGAATGCCACGGTGTTTTGAAACAAAATGTTCTGCATTTTCTATTGAATTTCGTAGCGTATGAACAGCTATAGGCAGAACAGAACAGAGCGGAACAGAAAAGAGTGAACTAAAAATAAATGTGAACAAGAGGGATACCGATTTATCTCCGCGTGACAGGGTAAGGACGTCGCGCCGGCGCCGGCGCTGGCGGCGGGCAGCGATGAGGGAACGGATGGGGGGCGGGGCAGCAAGGCGCCGGCGGTGGTTGTTGCTAGAAGGGAAGGATGCAGGGGCGAAGGGCGGTAGGCTATAGCCTAAGGCCTAGAAAAAAAAATACAATGTAAAATTCATCCTATGTAAACCCAAAAAATATGCATAGTAGCCCAACCCGAGACTTGTGGCCTAGCCTCCCCTAATTCCGATCCAGCCCACTTGGCCTCACACCCCCATTTTCGCATCAAGGCTGATAAAGTCCCCACTCAATGTAATTGACTCAAGTTTTGTGCTTAGTGGGAAGGGAGCACAGGGAGAAGGTAAATGAGATGATATAGACCTCCAAGTCAGATTTAGTGCACGCATAGATGTAGGAACTTACTCTTCTTCTTTTTTTTGGAACAAGCTTGATAGTTGTCTCTTTCTTTTTGCAACTATAACATCACACATATTGTAAACAGTAGCGGTTGGAAGTAAACTATCGCTAGCTAGTGGTCACAAGTGCGAATGTGTTTCTAGACACAGGTGCTACTCTTTTTTGTTGCAAGTGGTATCTATTTTTTCGGGTATTTGAAAACTATGCAAACCGACAATGTGTTTTGAATATGGCAACAATGAATTCTGGTTGTACCAGATACGATTACCAGTTTGTGTTCCTTGTTGTTTTGCTACCATGTTTGTCTGTCAAACTAATGTTGCAAGTATGGTTTAATATTGTTGTAACTCCTATCACCCAACAACAATGTGAGCAAGCCAACATCGACCACCCCCCCCCCTTCAACATCATGATGCTTTTGTATATGGCAACAAAAACCACTCCAGTTGTCATGACCAGTTTGTTATTTTTTTGGTAAATGGTTTTTTTTCCTTTTTTCACTAATGTTGCAATTTATGCATGCAATAGTTGCAAGTATGGATTCGTAATGTTGCACCAAAATGTTGCAAGCAATAGCTTTATATGTTGTAAGTCACAAATTTGTGCTTCCATGTGTTTTTACATCCCTATGTTGCATGTAATATCAAAATATGTTGCAGACATTTGTTTCACAATGTTGCAACTATTATAACCACATGTTACACGGTAAGCAAGCCAACAATTTAGTGAAACCATCGATCCCCCTGATGGCTGAATGAATTTTGCCAATATTTTTTCACTACTTTTTTTCACTATGTACAACACGTGTGCCTATCAGCAATGTTTGCACATAGTATCACAACATGTTGCACACATCACCATAATATGTTGCGTCCACACAAACAAATTGTTGCAGTTAATTATTACAACAATTTGTTCCAGATTATCATGAAACATCTTTTCTATACAACATTTTGCAAAACATCACAGGTCATTTTCAAAAGGTCCAAATGTTACATAACATCTATGGATCCACATTCTCCCAAACACCCCCGATAGAACTCACAAAGAGTCATGAGTAGCTAAAATCATTTGTCTCGGTAGAAAAAGTCACATGGTGACAGTGTTTCATGAGTACATGTTTTAAGCCACAGGTTTGCAATAGACAAATGCATATGTAAACCTACAACTTTAACTCTGTATCGCGATATGCTTTATCTGCCAAAAAGAAATCATGAATCTTAGCGAGCTCTAGGTAACGGCACTTCTGCACATTGTGGGTATCCTCGTTGTAGTATGAACAATGAATCTTTGTCTTCTATTTTTTCTTCTTATCAGTTGCCTTCTCGATGGTGGTTTCTTCCGCTGTGATTTCTCTGTTGGTCGCCCTTTGCGCGCAGACCTTGGTGGGTTTCGCACCAACCCAGAAGCAGAGTTTTCCGCTTCACCTTGTTGAGGATTAGCTGGATCGCTTGTTGTAGCAACCAGCATCTGATACGATCTTGTATGTTTCTTCATTCAAACATGCATCAGATGCTAGATCTGTCATTTTTCTGCATAGTGAGTTATACCTTAACTTGTTTGTTGCGGGTACTCCAAATAATGGGGCTTGACCTGAAAGATGCTCCGGTATCTTTTGAGTTACTTGCTCGGACCATCTTTTCAGCAAGTATTGTTGAGTTATTTGTTACAAATTGAGATGCATCATCATTTTCAGGATGTGTGCACACAAAAGCTCGTCCATCTCAAATATATTTCATCTACACAAATATGTACAAGTATCTTCATGAACTGAAATTCTGAAGGCTTTGGGGGGTTCATACCCGGCACAGTTAGTACAAATACTTGACCGTGCCCCTCAAGTATAGCTCAACTATAAGATGTTGTCTGCATCAATTGCTCCTGGAACTTATAGAATACACTTCTTGTGTAGAATTTGGATGCTTCTTTCTCCAAATTGTACCTATCAAAAAAATAGGGTTCCCAATTAAATTGTTGAGGTCATGTAACACAGTATGTTGCATGTGTTAACTCGTAAGACGAGGTACCTGGGCCACATTGGTGGATTTGTTGTTTCCCCTTTGAAGCCATCACATCTTCCCTGTCTAGTCTAGTATCCATGGTGTATTCATACTGATTAACGAATGTCCAAACCGAGTCTTGAGGGTGAATGAGTTTCTTGATGATTCCATTCAACCCTTCAGATATGTCAGTCGTGCTACTAAAGGGGAAGAATTTTTTCCTGAAATACGTCGGGGCCCATGTGTGCTTTGAGTTCCACATGTTTTGCAAGTGTTGATTGTCATGCAAGTTGTATTTCTACAACATCTCCTGCCATGAACTCTCAAATTCCTCAACAGTTTCAGACAGATTCACACATGTATGCAGATCATCAGAGAATCCATGTTTAGTTGAGATCAACCTTGCAAGATTCTCCCGAGCTTTTTGCATGGCGTGCCATTTGCAACATTTGTGGACGGCATCCAGGGACACCTGAGCTATCACTGCTTTCATCGCTCTATCTTGATTTGTCATTATACAGATTGGGGGCTACCCGTTCATTGCTAGCTTCCAGGTTTCAAACAACCACACAAATGTTTCAATTGTTTCATTAGGAAGAAGTGCACATCCAAGTAGGATGGTTTGCATGCGATCGTTTATCCCAACAAACGGTGCAAATGGTATATCATAGCGGTTAGTCATGAACGTTGTGTCAAAGAAGACACAATCCCGGAAACTCTAGTACATTGCTCTGGTTCGTCCATCTACCCAAAATAAAGCTCTAACAGCCTGATTTTTATCCGGTCTGACTTTATAGAAAAATGAGGGGCTCTCAACTTACATCTTTTGGAAATACTCGATGGTAACAACCATATCCCAGAAAGTAAGCCCTTGTCTCAGATTTGTCCTTAAGTTGCAAACATCCGTCTTGGTGAAAGTGAGGTTACGAATCCCGCCACGCACGTCACCAAGCAACGCCATTATGTGCGATGTAGAGATGTTTCTGTGGTGAAAAGTCTTCAAGAACTCAAAATCCTCCCAAGAAATGCGGCAGTGTGACCTGTAGAACCTTCTCCTTGCAACATGTTTCATCACTAGATGGGTGTGCTCCTCTTGCATAACAATAACTTGTCATTTGCCATCCCTCAGCCCTACTGCCATGTGTGCCTTGCAACCAAACTTTATCATTATGTTTCCTCACACCAATAGTGTT
Organism: Phyllostachys edulis; assembly: GCA_036346405.1. Classification (NCBI taxonomy): domain Eukaryota; kingdom Viridiplantae; phylum Streptophyta; class Magnoliopsida; order Poales; family Poaceae; genus Phyllostachys; species Phyllostachys edulis. Next base: position 113,554 of record JAYEVD010000184.1, on the reverse strand, counting down.
GACTGCACAAACATCATTCTCCATGCCTCTCAAATGTTTTGGAACCTCATTTGCAGAGCGGCCCACTAAATTGCTTGTAGAGTTTTCGCCACTCTCTCCTAATGATCTGATTCGTCACTTTGCTGATTCTTGAGCACACTATCCTCATGTCGAAACCAAGTTTGTATGTATAATCATTGTACATTTTTTTAGCCTCTTAAAGAGTGTCAAATATCATCCCAACATAAGGCACAATTGGTTGAGAGCACACAACACGCACACACAATTGTGTAATCATCATCATCTCCAATTTTTAGTGATACACGTTGGTCAGCACCGAGATCTGCATCTACCTAAACAAAAAAAAGTTGCAACTTTTTGTAATTTTTCTAGCACTAGCATCTACAAGTTGTTGCATCATGAAACTGTTTTGTTGCATCACGAAATTTGGGGGGACATCAACACCAACTACAACAATCTCATGTATGTTGCAACAAACACTTGATCTGTTTTCATATGTCGTTCATGCTAACAAAGGTCTAGTAGGGCTAGTACATACCAGTAACGGGACCTCGCAGCTCAAATGGCCAAAATCGACTGACGGATTTGCAACAGAGTCCATCAACGAGAGCTCCTAACGTGTTCCATTGTTGCTACTGGAGGTACTCGCCGACCGCCATCAGTTCGGCAGCAAATTGTTGGGACTCGAGATTAGACGGATATACGGTGACGATGGGGGCGGAGGCCTCGCGAAAGGATGATTTAGTGGTGAGAACTCGAGTTTACGGGTCAGATGAGCCATTGGGACGAGTTTGGCAAAGAAAACTCGCCCGACAAGCGAGATCGAGCTGAGAAGTTATGGGGGATTTGTTGCTATCGGGGGCACATGATGTTGCAAGCTTGTGTCGAGAAGAAAGTAAAAACGTGTGAGATCAAACGGTTAAACATCATGGCGTCAAATCGAACGGCAAAGCGTGACGTACAGCGCTGACGCTCGGAACGTATGTCTGAGCACTAATCACGTCCAAGAAAGAAAAGTCTCAAAAGGACAATATATAATCAGTAGGTTTTTTATAAAAAAAAAAAAACTGGGTAGGTAAATGGATTCTAGTGTAGGGGGTAGGGGTGGTGTCAATAGGTCGCTGAACGTACAAAGCACGCCCGGACATAGGATAACTACATTGGCGTCACTCACTAGCTAGTATAATTAACAAACAAGTAATCGCTATTACAGTTAACAAACAGAAGAGAATCAACAAACCATATGGCAATACTCGCCATGAGCCGGCTTGTGTTGTCCCTTCTCTCCGTCCTGACGGTCCGCACGGCAAGCGCGGGTGGCAGAAGCGACGAGGCCTCGCTGCTCACTCTCAAGGCTGAGATCAGCGGCCACGACTCCAGCACACTCGCAGCCTGGAACAGCAGCAGCTGCTTCTGCAGCTGGGACGGCGTGACATGACATGCAGTCACCGGAGGCCAACGCGGGTGGTGGCGCTGAGCCTGCCCTCTGGCAACCTCACTGGCATACTCTCCCCTGCCATTGGAAACCTCACCTTCCTACGAAGGCTCAACCTGAGCTTCAACAGGCTCTACGGGGAGATCCCCGCAAGCATCGGCCGCCTCCGGCGTTTGCAGATCCTCGACATGGGGGGCAACTCGTTTTCCGGCGCCCTCCACATACCAACCTATCCTCCTGCGTCAGCTTGACAAGCCTGGTCCTCAGCAACAACCATCTTGGCGGCCGCATCCCTCTGGAGCACGGTAACAAGTAATAACACGACTCCAGATGCTTGCACTGACGAACAACAGCTTCACAGGGCCAATTCCGGCATCGCTAGGACGCTGAAGGTTGGACAAGATACATTGTAGATGATTCTAACTGGAATAATTGGAGCCATACATGGTGCTGCAGTTGACATTCCTTAAAAGTTTCTAAAGAAAGCATTCCTTTCTGTTAGCTGTCAGTCATTGTCAAAGATGTATATAGAATGTTCACTAATTATGTTGATCAAATAATATTGAAGTATACAGTATCTTGTATAATGTCAGTAATATTTCCACGCCAATTCATATTTCCTATCCAACCCCCGATAGTAACATTTCCAATTGCCTAACTCCGGCAAGTCACCAAAGTTCTCATGTTCCCACAGAAACATAGCGTCAACAAATTTTCTATCATTTCTAAACAAATCTACCACAGAGAATAGCAAGCGCATAACAATTCATGCTATTCCAAAAGACACAATCACAACTGCCCAAACCAATAAACGAACAGAAGCGAAGGATTGCTCCCCAAAATCAGGCACTCATTATTCCAGTCACCGCAAATTCAGTATGGCCACTGCAGTTCTTCAATCGGCAAAAATTAGCAATACTTTCGTATAAAATTGATCATAAAACCAAAGTTATTTACCATGGAATGTTAACTAAAAGGAACCCAACAGAGATCCATTGGATCTACATTAAGTATACCGAAGCGAGGATGCTCTTCTAGGTAGAAACTTGGAGATAGCTGATTCAACAACCTAGCTGGACACAGAATCAAAAGATAACACTACAAGAAGTAGAATCCAGGAGTGATTGGTTTGTCTTCAGTGTCATATCCTGCTCAAAGCAACAGCCTCCAGAGCGAACGTTGATAAGAGATGCAGCAGTAGATACGCGTACCTCATGTTTGCCGGTTAGCTTATAGGGGAATATGAACAGAAAGATAAGCCTCCACTGAGACATTCAGGACAGCAATGAGCAAACAAGCTGGTCGGGACATGATCCTGAAATATTGGTGTTTCGGTTAGCATTTCTTTCCCAGAGCTATGTTTCCTTGCAACAGTATCAAACAAATGAAAAATGTGAACTAAATTTCACCTCAATTTGTCAGTTTGAAGCTCCACAGTAGCACTACATTGGCCATACCATATACATAGCTTCTTTTCATTCTTACAAATTCTCGAGATTTCATAAACTAAACGATGCCCAAGTTTCCCAACCCCGTGAAATTTCCTTTTAAGCAAAAGCAAATCAGTAGGCAGATTTCAGACCCACACAAGAATGTCCTAGTGCAAAAACGAGAAATGTGGAAGACAGAAGCCAGCATGCAATGGAAGCAGTCATTCCAATCCTATTAAAACTTTCACACAACCTACATCAAGAACACCAAAATCACACAATCAAATCAACACATAACAGAAATCACATAGCAGTAGAAAGGCGTCAATACTATTCCAGATCCGTGAGGCAACAGTTTCCCAAAAGCATCACCACATAATTATTCTTACAACAACCCATCTACACACTAACCATCAAGCAACCATTTTCATTAACTCCTATTACTACCACTACCAGATAACCAGAGTAAACAACCACCAACACCAGCCAACTGCTACTACCACTACTACTAGATGCAGTCTAAGAGGAGGTGAACTTGGTGACGGCCTTGGTGCCCTCGGAGACGGCGTGCTTGGCGAGCTCGCCGGGGAGGACGAGGCGGACGGAGGTCTGGATCTCGCGGGAGGTGATGGTGGGTTTCTTGTTGTAGCGGGCGAGTTTGGCGGCCTCGCCGGCGAGCTTCTCGAAGATGTCGTTGATGAAGGAGTTCATGATGGACATGGCCTTGGAGGAGATGCCGATGTCGGGGTGCACCTGCTTCATCACCTTGAAGATGTAGATCTTGTACGTCTCCACGCTCTTCGCCTTCCTCTTCTTCCCGGACCGATCCTTCTTCCCCTCGCCGGTGCCCTTCTCGCCCTTCCCAGCCGGCAGCCGCTTCTCCGCCTTGGGCTTCTTCACCGCCGGAGCCTTCTCCGCCTTCTCCGCCGGCTCCTCCTCCGCGGGCTTCTTCGCCGCCGGCTTCTTCTCCGCCTTGGGAGCCATCGGATTTGGGGGGGGAAGGGTGGTTGGGGGATTTGCTTGGTGGTGTACCGGAGAGATTGGGGAAGTTGCGAAGGCAATGTGGGGAGAGGAGGCGGCGGGGCGATGACTTTATAGTGGGGGAGAGGTGGGCGCTGATTGGTGGAGGGTTATGTGCCGCGGATCGATGACGTGGAGGCTTTTCGCATCTATTTCTTTCGGAATAAGTGTAACGATGGCAAAATTAAGTCTAAAGATGTTTAATTCACCATTAACAAAATCTTTAAAAAGAGTGATCAGATCATGTTTAATAATACTCCAAAACATTTAATAGAAAAGAAAAGGAAGGCCATCTGGCCCAGAAACACCTTCCCCATAAGAGTCAAACACAGCTCCTTTATTTCTTCTTAAGTAAAATCAGTCGTGTTGAAGATCACATTAACCGTGCCACGTGCATACAGGCTATGCGTACACTTATAACGCATAGCCATCAAGCGTGCTACAAGTATATGATCACAAAGAACGATAAAATACATCTCAGTGGTGAAATATAGGATCAACCAGCAACAAGTAATCTTGCGCAAAGAAATGGAATCTCTGTTTGTCGGCCTAAAGATGTTGGGGGTTAGGGATTATTAATACTCGAGTCATTAATAATTGTCTCTTAGCTAAATGGAATTGGAGAATTCATGTAGCTAAGGATGAGTTATGGTTCAAGATTCTTAAAGCAAAATACTTTCCAAAGGGTTATCTCAGAGAAGCCAAATCCTTAAAGAGTTCCCAGTTTTGGAAATCAGTGATGAAGGTAAGAAAATTTTTCAACATGGGGGTGAGATATATAATATTAGCAATGGTGGTAACATCTTTTTTTGGAATGATGTCTGGACAGGCGATTGCCCTTTGAAGGTAATGTATCAAAACTTATATGAGATAAGTCAGGACCCTGAGATTAGTGTGGCACACAGTCTTTGTGGGGGTGTGTGGAATATTCTCTTTAATGGGAATTTTGGGGTTGAAGAATTTTCTCAATGGAATGATCTTCAGAATTTACTTTCTGATGTCGATCTGAAGGAGGAAAGGGACATGGCTCATTGGTGTTTTGAAAAAACTAGCATTTTTTTTGTCAAATCTCTTTACAGATACCTAGTCTTTGGTAGGATTACTTGCAGGAAGATGCAAAGGCTTTGGGGTAGCAAAATTCCTTTAAAAATCAAAATTTTTCTTTGGCTTTGTTTCCATGACAAAGCTCAGACTTTATATCAGCTAGTGAAAAGAGGTTAGAAAGGGGAGAACAAATGCATTTTGTGTGGGGAGAAAGAATCCATCGATCATGTTTAGGGATGGCAATTGTACCCGATTACCCGTGTATCCGCGGGCGAATACCCTAATGGAGGCGGGTATGGGCGTCTTTCTTTGCCCACGGGTATAAAAACGGGCACAATTTCTTACCCATCGGTAATCCAAGCTGTATGGGTAAGCTCCACCAGACACGCCGCCTGACACCCGCCATCTACACTGACAGATGGGACCCTCCCTAAGTAAAAAACTAAAACCCTAACCCTCTCTCTGTTTCACAGCCCCCAGCTTCCCACAATCCCACTTCCAGCCGTTGGGCCGCTCTCCTCCTGGGCTCCCAAATCCCAATCCTCCTATCACTCTTCCTCAGTTCCTCCCACCAGATCTCCTCCTGGGCTCCTGGCCAACCGCGCCTCCCGGTCACCGCCTTCCTCCCAGTCAACCGCGCCTCCCAGCCACCGCCCTCCTCCCGGTCCACCGCGCCTCCTCCCGGTCCACCGTTGTCCTCCTCCCGACCAGCCGCCCTCCTCCCGGTCCACCGCACCTCCTCCCGATCCACCACGCCTCCTCCCGGCCAGCCGCCCTCCTCCCGGTCCACCATCGTCCTCCTGGCCTCTGTCAGGTTTCCTCCTCCGTCACCTCGCCTCGCCCGACTCCGCTCCCACCGCTCCCTCCAGCTCTCCTCCTCCTCCTCCCTCCCATCTGTTGTTGCAGCCCACCTCGCCGTCGCCACCTCCATGCTCGACTTGACACACCTCGCAGTTCTTCTCGCGTCTTTTCGCCGACGAGGCCGCCATTGCCGTGTGGACTGGTTCAAGGCCGCCATTGGAACGCGCGCAGCCGCGTCTTGAGGGTCAGGCGGACAAGTCGAGGATGGGGCCGTCGAGACGTGGCGCGCCGCCGACGAGGCCACCCGTGCCAAGTACCGTATGCTAGGTGAGGATTCATGCTAGCAATCCAGATGATTTTTGTGCAGCATTGTTGTTTGGTGTGTAAAATTGGATGGGGTTTGAGATGCAGTGATGCGATTGAGTAGAAGGAAAATAGTGGCTTTTAAATTGGATTAACCAAGTTGCTATGTTTTAGCTTTGGGCTGCAAGAGGGTTCAATGGAAAGAGTATCCCTATCTTGTAGGGGTAACTTAGATGCAACTGCAGTTCTTATGTAAACTTTGTGCTCTTAGTAATCCTGCAAGAGGGTAGTTTCTTGCAACACGGTATGCCACAATTTCATAGTATGATCGTTTTATTTTGATGTAGCAACATAGCTCAATGAATGGAAACCTTTTGTTTTGGACCTTTGGACTTTGGTTGCTGCGTGTTGTGTAGGATTTGAGCCTCGCTTGCTTGCAGGACTTCTCTCTTTTTGATTATTGTAAATAGGAACAGTGAGCAATAATTTGGAGGTCATGTTCATCTAGGTTGTGAATTAAAATGAACTTGATGTGTGCATTGTTTATGTGTGATGAGTATACCCGCAGGCGATGGGTACCCATGGGCGGCAGTGCATTGTTCGCGGGTAAACGGGCATGCCCGCGGGCGACGGGTATGGGCGAGGTTCTTCGCCCATCGTCCTTCGCGGGTATGCCCTGTGGAGGGAAAATGGGGGTCCCGGGTATGAGTATGGGCGAGCACTACCCATACCCGCCGCGCCCAATTACCATCCCTAATCATGTTCTCTTTAATTGCATCCTGGCTAAGTTCTTTTGGTGTTGTATGAAAGAGATGTTAAGCTGGAACAGGCTACCTATTTCTTTAGATGATTTCCAACAACACTAGTTGGAAACTAAAGTTGCTAATCAGTATAATCTTGTATTGTTTAGTTTTGCAGCAACACATTGGAATCTCTGGAATTTTCGAAACAAAATGACGTTTGATCAATGTTTCCCTAAGCAGCCATTGGATGTGATTTATAGCTTTCTATCTTGTTTGCAGCACTAGAGAATTCTTCTCAAAGAAAAGGATAGAGATCATTTTAGAAGCTTCCTGTTGAACTTTGCAACTTGGGCTAAAGCTTTTTGTGCCTCAAGCAAATCTGATCTTGTTGTAACAGCTTAGCTGTTTTGTTCCTTGGTAGTTTGTTGGTTCTGTTCTTTAGCTCGGTGGAGAGTGACTAGAGTTTTTTGGTCTTGTCTTTTGTTTTGCTCCGTCCTGGAGCTGAAGTCCCCAGCCTATAAATTTCCGTTTAAACTGCTTGTAAGACATCTATATGCTTTCTATAAGAAGCCAGGTTTTCCCTTTCAAAAAAAAATGGAAAATGCCTAGTCTCCAAGCATCATAACCTTCATGAAGAAATAGATTATGCTTTCCGCAATATCTCTGACCACACATTTGACGAGATAACAGAACAACTTCCAGAGATTTTCCGGTGAACTTGAAAAGGCTTATCAAAGCAGGCAGCATCAGAACCAGCATATGTGAACACAGCCGCTTCCGCGCAAATAAAGAAAAACGGGGGACTCAACAGCCATAAAAAAATAAACGAGACAATAGAAGCCAAAAGCAGGCAATTCATACATAGGTGATCTTAGCTTCTACACGGCTATAAAGCTCTTCCACTAACATCTACCGGAAGAATCCATCTACTGTAATAGAAATCTTCCTAGTAGAGTGTTATGAAAAGAAATCTTCCTAGTAGAAGAATCCCAGGACCTTCCCTCCCACATTTTTTCTCCTGGCCTCTTCATGATTCATGATACCGGCTGAGGTAGTCGGGACAATGTAACCAAACTGCAAACGCAAAGTAAACTTCTCAGGAAACAAAGCCAAAAGATTGAGCCACATTAAGCTAAGTGGTATTTCCAACATAAGGTGTTAGTACATTTTTAACTAACCTGGCGTGAGGGAAGCAGCCTTGCAGTCCAAGATTCAATTTCCTTCACTCCAACATCAAAGCGTGGACTGATGACACCACACTTGTTTAATCTACCATTCAGTTCAACAACGATTTTACCAGATCTGTGATCATCAACAAACTCAAATTCACCAATGTATCCTGCAGTCAGAAATGCTACACCATCAGCTACGGCAACAGGCATATACGATGAGCGATAGAACACTAACCATGCTTTTGCATGACAATGAGGAACTTGATGATGACCTTGGATGATGGCCTGATCATCACTTGTCTCTTACCACGCTTCTCAGCATTGTACATGCACTTGAGGGCATCATTGAGGACACTAACTCTCACCATTTCTGCTGCAAAATATGAGAAAGAGCATTGGATTACATGAAACCTTGAAAGACTGTAAGCCTCCAAATAAATCATAATCAACAAAGAGAATTAATGAAGCACTCCAAGACATGGGCACAAAGATTAGAAGTTTCTAATTGGAGTAAATATCAGTAGACCCCAGGTTTTGGGGCAGTAGTAACTCAAAACCCCGATCAGGAAACCCCATCCTTTCAGCCAGAGAACTACACATAACCCCATTTTTCATGTTTTCCCGTCCCACACCCGTTCCACCGTCCCGAGGAGGTCGCGTTACGGCCCGTCGCACATCCGTTCTATTCAACGGCCCATTGCGCGCCCGTGGCCCTTGAAGGTGCGAAAGGATGCACCTCCTCATCTAGTTCGCGTGCGCGCACAAGGGCTGGCAATGCGGAAGGACGGCTCAGCGGAGTGAGGCTAGCCGGCAACACGGGAGGACAGCTCAGCACACAAGTCTTGGCTGGATTCGTGCGCGTGGGTGTGCGTGGGAGACGAGGAAGGTGTGTACTTTGTTTCTTGTGTAATTTAGGGTTCTAGATTGGACGGATTTGGGGGAAAATTTTTAGTTAGGGTAACGTATTGGAAGGGGATTCTTACTAATTTTGCTTATGATGTCTGCATTTTTCCTGAATTGAAGTGCTTTGGAAGGGTAATGTATTGGACGGATTCTTACTGATAAACCAAAACCAAGACTCCAATGCCCAGACCGAATCAACCAAAGCACTTCAATTCAGGAACAAATGCAGACATCATAAGATAAATCAGTAAGAATCCCCTTCCAATACATTACCCTAACCAAAAATTTCCCCTCAAATCCGTCCAGTCTCGAACCCTAAATTACACAAGAAACAAAGTACACACCTTCTGGGTAGGTGCGCTCGCTTCCGCCATAGCACGGCCACCAGCAACCCTTGTCTTCGGCGCCATCTCTAGCTCCCTCACCTGCGAGGACCTGGTGGCGCGGCGACCTACTAGTGGTGGGGCAAACTTCCCTCTTCCCTCCGGCGTCGCCAAGCCTTACGTGCGCGCCGCCAAGATTTGTGCTCGCGAATCGGCTCCCACGTCGCTGGCCACCCTCACTCCGCTCAGCTTAGCCTTCCTCCCGCGTGGCCAGGCCTTACACGCACACCGTCGAGCCTTCTGCACGCGAACTGGCCAAGGAGGCTCTGCCTTTCGCACCTTCAAGGCCCATGGGCGCGTGCTGCGACCTCCTCGGGACGGTGGAACAGGTGTGCGACGGGAAAACAAGAAAAGTAGGGTTATGTGTGGTGCTCTGGCTGAACGGATGGGGTTTTCTGATATAAAACTCAAAACCTGAGGTTTTGAGTTACTACTGCCCCCAAAACCTGGGGTTTACTGATATTTACTCTTCTAATTGCGCAAAGCACTAGTAAACACCATCATTGTCACCTGTTTCAGCAAATATATAGCTCTAATCTGCCAACACTACTCAAGCATTCAAGCTGTCGCAGTAACTAAAAAAGGCAAAGCTTGTTCTAGTGAAAAGAAAAACGACCAAACCTACATGTTGTAACCCAAACAACCAACACCAGTAACCTCCATAAGACTACCATGGGAGTGCATACACAGTTCAAATTACCAAGCATCTTCTAGTGACTTTTTCACAATTAAACAATTGCCTATTATGTAAATTCATATTAGAGGAAAATGAGTTGCTTGTCTACGACCAACTATTCCAAATGCGTCAACTAATGCATCTTGTATCTTTTGTGATAGATGAATGATCAAATTTTTACAATTTCCAACTAATCAGGGGTATCATGCATATACCTCCACTTTAAAACGAAGGCCTAGCGTACATTGCCAGTTGGACAACTAATTAAGTATCAACATCATACCATGATTATTATAAAGTGAGGTAATTGCAGCTGCCAGGTGCTCCTTTTAGACAACAGCAATCAGGTGAAGCTATGAACATTAGCATGCCACTACTCCCCAAGGCCTAGGTACATAAGCATTTAGTTCTAACGAATGACGCATGAGTCAACAAAAATCAGACGAAGCTGCTGCTGTGAAGGTCAAAAAGGAAAATGTGCTTTGCGAACAAAAGGAGAGTCGAACTTTACCACCAAGGTGTTTGATTTTGGATCAACATTAAACAGGATTACAGGACTACCACATTAACAGTTTACCACCAAACTACCTAAGCATGTTTGGCCTTGAGAAATGAGAGCATGTATGGCTATCAGCTGTCTACCTATCCCCCCAGGCACCATCAAGGTAACAAGCAGTTGTTAAACCGCCCAATACGAACTGCTCTTCCATCTAATCTAGGATAACAAATTCCAATTGGTCAGTTCTATACTTCTATCCAACTATTCCCATGGCATTCTCATCATCAAGCAATCCATCAGGGAAAAAATCTTCTAGCAAACAGCAATTCTATCTCAGTCTCACTGAGTTTGATCGAAATCATTAGCATTTTAACTCACCTGCTCAGACCACACAAAACGCGGCTCACAAAAAAAAACGAACAGTAATCTCAAACGAAAGGGACTTTCTTAAGCAGAATCACAAGGATAAACATGAGAATACTTCACATGGGAGGGGAGGGATTCACACTTGACGGCCGGAGATCGGCGGCGGCGGCGGCGGCAAGGGTTTTAGCGGCTGAGAGAGGCAGGAGCTGAGTCTGAGTGGGCGTCGAGGAGAAAGGTTTTTATAGCGCGGACGTTAGTGCCGCATCGTGTTGGGTTGGGCCTGATCAATCGTGTTGGTGGGCTTTTGGGCAGTCTGGCCCATATTGGGCCGGTGAGCCCAGCCCAAGCCCGCAGTTACTGACGACTCCACAGCACAAAATACCGAGGCCCCGTATTCACATTGTCATCTGAGATGATGATCTCAAAGAAAAAAAAACATGAGTGTTTCATAATTCCACTAAGAAAACCAAAACTAAATTCTGAGATGATTATCTCAAAGAAGAAGAAGAAATATCTGAGATAGCCAGCAAAGCAGCGGCAAAAGCATGGAGCAACGTGTATTCAGCAATCAGATTCGTGAATATTACGGTATTATCCTTCATGTATATTCAGTCATCAGACAATCATCATCCATCCTAACTGATGGGAGCACGCATTGTTCTGAATCATCAAGAAATGATAGTCTTGGACAACTTATGAACTAAGACATTGTTTCCTAGGAACAAAAGAAAAACGATTGCTCGAACTGTTGATAGCCTAATACTACCAAGAAAATCAAATGGAACCATTTCATGTTACTTTCTTGGTTTGCTCATGTGCAGATTACAGAGCAAATACAAATAACGAATCTGTTGTGCAACAAACTAACAGATAAATATGAACAAACGGTCAGCAAAATTCACTTAAACCGACGCTAGATATATATGCTGTAATTTCCCCTTTGAACGTATGGACATAAACCACAATAAAAGGATTGTATTATCAGTTCCAGGCTTCCAGCAGAGTTCCTGCAATTATGCAACAAATCAAAGCTGTTCAATCAGATTGGACTATATAGTTAAAGTGACTGCAACTGTATTTGACAAACAAAAGCCAATTTTGAAATTGTGAGAAACAGGAAATCTTGTACCCTAGTACCTAACGAATAAATAATGCAGTGAGAACCAGGAAAACTGGCACCTGTGCAGATGAACCGACGTGTAGAAATTGGCATGGTCGTGCGGTAGTACAGACCAAGATATATTATTCAAGGATTGCCAGATCATGTCACAATTCACATTCAGTTTTCTTTCCGTAGCAGATAATATACTATCTAGCGCAGATGTCAAAGTTGCACTGACGGTCTGACAAGCATCAAAAAAGGATGAAAAGGATGTACTACCACGCAGATGGCTGGAAGACCACGGTTATGCTTGTTGAGCTTAGACTTGAGGAACTGCACATCCTGGGATATATCCTCTGGCACTAATGCACTGAAGCATGCAAAGGAGGAACAAGGCACATATCCTGCATGATCCAGATTCATCAACCATAACTCCAAGCATCCAGATCTTATCTATTCCATTGACTCAATCAAAACAACACTGTTTCAAAATTTTGTTTGCTCTTTTTTTTCCCAAATAAGACTATGCAAAATTGTAGATAGTTTTTGTTTATGCCTACAAACAATTGGTGTTAAGCTCTTATAGTTTAAGCTTGATCTTCCTTATTTCATTCCTTGCAGTTACAGGCAACAATAAAATTTTCATCGAGATGAAGCTGCCCTAATCAGCCTTTTTTTGGAGTATATACCAGATCCCCGCTATGCAAAAATAACACCAAAAGCTGCCAGAAACTGGGGGAGGGGGGGCATTTCTATTTACTCAAAAATGAAAGGATGCAGAACACCTAGACTGAGATTGTGAAAAACGCTGACGCAACCTTGATAGGAAAGTAATTATCTCAAATTGCTTACCTGGAAAATCTGGAATCAATGAGCTCAAATATAGAAGAAAAAAAATGCAAATCGCATCATCCCTCTACACCTGAAAGAAGCACTTGTATATTCTGGCAACCCAAGATTGTACATGCAGCAACCGTTCAGGGAACAATCAACGATGTCATCCCCATCCTCAGTGCGGGGAGTCAGCCTACTCCAGTAAATGATAACATTAAAACTGTTGCCCCAAACATCAGGTGATCAGCGGCAAAGTATCTCCCTTTATGGTCATCAGAGAAGCTCCTAGGAAAAGAGCTCTATATGTGTCCCAGTTCGGTTGCACCCCGTCTTTAATCATATCATTGTATATTTGCAAACCCTTATCAAATTCACCATGAATATTGCACCACCAAATCAAAATATTGCATGCTACAATATCAGGCTTCAATCCCTTGTATAACATTTCATTCCAAAGCTCAAACGCTTTATCTGTATCACCCTTCTTACAGAGTTCATGTATTATTGTAGAATAGCTGATGCAATCAGCAAAAAAAAACATTTTTAGTACTCTTAGTCATAAGGTCAATCGCCTCTTGAATCTGCCCAGCCTTACAGTACCCCTTGATCAATATGTTAAATGTCACTGTGTTAGCTAAAAAGCCTCAAAGCATGGCTAAATGGAGATCTTTAGCCTTCTCCAGGTCCCCTTCAGTTGCAAAATAATCAAGAAAACAATTATAAGTATAATTGTTAGGAAGAAAGTAGCTGGCCAACATTTCTTGAGAAATGAGCTCTGCACTGCTCATATACCCTGACTTGCAGAGATTATTTACTAAAACCGTATATGTGACAGTATTTGGAAAGCAGCCATCAGCAACCATCTTATCCCAACCGTTTAAAGCTTGAATCATATTTCCTTCTTTCGAGTGCATGTTAATCATGCATGTATGCAACACATTGTCTGGCCTGACACCTTTTTCTTTCATCTCCCTAAATAGCACGCATAATTTTTCCGTATCGTGCTGTTTCAGAGCTGCGTACACAACGATGGTAAAGCTGACAAGATCAAGATTGACTCCCCACATTGCCATCTCATTCCAAATATTGTATGTTTCGGTTAACCTTCCTTCTCTGCATAATCCATGCAAAAGGGCGGTTAGGCTAAATTTGTTTAGCACGGCACAATTGTTTTCTAGATCAGCGATGAATTCCTTAGCTTTCGACACTCCACTGGTCAAGCATAATCCGCTTATCAATGACCTATAACTGTAATTATCAGGTGTGAAGCCCCTATCCACCATTTGATCATATAACTGGAATGCCTTTCTTATATTGCCAACCAGGCAATACCCTTCTATCATGACATTAAAAGTTACTTCATTGGGTACTAGGTTGCTGCCAATCATCTTATTAAACAACCTAGCAGCTTCATCCATCTTTTTATCCTTGCCAACCATTGATAAGTGCTGTGAACGTACAAGTATTCCATGCAACACCCTTCTCAGCCATCTCCCTGCGGAGTTCCACAGCACTGGACAGATCTCCTTTCTTACATAAATCAGCTATGAGGGGAGAATATAATGCTGCATTCGGTGTCAATCCCTTCTCAACCATCTCACTCAGAAAACCCCTTGCCCGATCTAAATCATCATGTTTGCAGTAACCATTAATTAAGGAATTGTATGGATAAACTGTCACTCTGACTCCCTTCTCCCTCATCTTACCAAACATACAAAGTGCATCCTCCGTCATTCCCCTCTTGCACAGAGAATGTATCAATATAGCATAAGTCACCTCATTTGGCTCCAGACCCCTGCCTGCCATCTCCGCAAAGAGCCTATCTGCCTCGCCATACCTTCCATTCTTGCACAGATTGTCAATCAATGCATTATATGCAAATAGGTTCAGCATCATGCCCAACTCACCCAGCTGACAAGCTAACCTGAAAGCCTCCTCAACCAGCCCTCTCTTCCGTAGCCCGTCAAGCATAAATGAGCAATTTGCCTCTGATGGCACAAACCCCAGCCTGACCATGTCATCTGTCATTTCCAATGCCAATTCCAGCTCCTCCGTCCGACAAAACACATACACCAGTGTCTGGTAAGTCACTTCATCAGCTGTAACTCCTCTTGCCACCATGCCATTATTTACCTCCAATGCCTCCTGAACACGCTGATTCTTGCACAAGCCATACATCAATATATTGTATGGCACAGCGCTGGCCTCGACGCCCTCGTCTTGCATCCTTGCCACCAGCCCCCTCGCTCAATCCAGCTTCTTGGACTCGCAGTACGCCGGAATCCCAGCCGTGTAAAACTCATCCAGGCGAACACCAGACTGAAGCATTTCATCGAACAGGTCACGGGCAATAGCGAGTTGCCGAATCTTGACAAGAGAGAACAATATCTGGGAAGCAGTATATTGGTTCGGAGTAATCCCGGGAGAGAGGGAGAGGCGGAGGACGGCGGCAGCGTCGCGGGCGCGGCGGAGACGGACGTAAGAGGAGGCGAGAAGCGTGGCAGCGACGGCGGTGGCGCCAGGTGGGAAGGGGGTGAAGAAGGAAGCGTGGAAGAGGGACGAGAACGGGGAGGACGCCGACGGGGAGGAGGATGCAAGGGAGAGTAAGAGGGAGGCGGCGTGCGGGGAGGATGACGAGGAGGATGGTGACGAGGAGAGGAGGGAGAGGGATGTTGGAAATTCTACCGGTGGACGTACACTTTCACAAGTAAATAAGATAAATTTATGGAGAGAAAGAACACACAGAAGATTTTTGCGTAGCACTGCAAGTGCCTAGTGCTACTTTTCTCTTTCTATTCTTCTCTCTTATCTGTTTTGCTCGACTCAACGAATACAATGACTAAGTACATATTTATACACAAGCTAGGCAACAAGTTGCTCTCAACTCGCGTCATACAAACCACTAATAAGTATTAACTGTGCGTAAGTCACCAACTCCATGCAGCCCACTAACTCAACTAATACCACTACATGTAAGTTAATAGACTTGACCACTATCTCCACTACTCTGTCAATGCCTCTACATGCAAGTTAATAGACTTTATCACTATCTCCACTACTCTGTCAATATGAATTCCAACATTCTCCCCCTAATCTTGACTTCACTTACTTCACAAGCCGAAGTCTGATCTCCTGATACATCTCCAAGGAGTTTTGCCTTCTTCTTGCTGACCATGCCGTCGGTGACACAACTTACCGGCGCCTTTTGCTTCTACCTCAACTCCGATTGTCTTTCGCTGGTACCATCGGCGACGGAGACTCGAACCGGAGCTTACATTAGTGAGTTCTTGGACACACCTACAAGAACTCACGCTTTCTCGTGGGCACAACTAACACGATAATACACACATGTACATCAGCTAGACGGGAGTACACGGAGATAACACACTTCTATTCTCTTGTACTACTAAGCTCTTGGACACGCACTCAACTAATTCACAGTGGAGGAAACAGAAGAATGTCATGAGCACACACACAACTTTTAGTATTCGGCAGGCCCGGAGCTTTTCATGTGCTCTCATTCTTTATCCTCCACAATACCTCACGACAGCTACCAGATGCGACGTACAACCATTGCGTACGACCACACACACAGACGCTCACTTACGCGACACCGAGATCGCGCATTCTGGCGTGCTCCGTCACTGACAATCTGGTCAAGGCCCTCGGCCAAGGCCAGGCACACCCGCCGCAGCTTTGCGCTTGGCCCCGCTCCACGCATCCATCCCGTGGCCGCCTGCATGCGGCAGACGGAATGCCACTACCTCGCGAAGGTGCTCACCAGACCTTGTGCACATGCATGCATGCTTATTGTTGCTGCTATTTGCTCACACAGACACGGCCGCTGCTTGCCATGCCATTGCCGAGGCCGAGCCCATGCGTCGCCATCACGCTGGCAGCCGCGCCGCTTATGTGTCGCACCGCCACGCTGGCGAGCCTTCACTGGCCGGGTAACATCACCTCACGTTGAACCTCGCTCTGATACCAATTGTTGGAAATTCTACCCATGGACGCACACTTTCACGAGTGAATAAGATAAACTCACGGAGATGAAGAACACATAGAAGATTTTGCATAGCACTGCAACTGCCTAGTGCTACTTTTATCTTTCTATTCTTCTCTCTTATCTGTTTTGCTCGACTCAACGAATACAATGACTAAGTACATATTTATACACACGCTAGGCAACAAGCTGCTCTCAACTCGCGCCATGCAAACCACTAATAAGTATTAACTGCACGTAGGCCACCAACTCCATGCAGCCCACTAACTCAACTAATACCACTACATGCAAGTTAATAGACTTGACCGCTATCTCCACTACCCTGTCAATGCCTCTACATACAAGTTAATAGACTTTACCACTATCTCCACTACTCTGTCGAGATTAATTCCAGCAAGGGAGAACGGGGAGACGAGGTGGGGAGGCAGGAGGAGGAGGAAGCGGCGGGAGAGGTTGGGACGGGAGGAGGAGGAGTGAGGAGACGTGGGTGGCAGTGAGGCGATCATGAGCTACAGAGACGAGCAGCCAAGGCGAGGCGAGCTGGCCAAAGTGGAGGACGGGGTGTGGTGGAGGAGGTCGGTAAGGAGCTTAACCATGCCGGAATGGGAGGTAGTGGACGTGGGTTTGGGATCGCCGACGAGGTTCCGGCGTGGCGGAGGAGGCATATGGCTGGCAGTGAGAATCGCCGAGTACGTCTTGCCATTGTGTGTGTCGTGTATGGTCAGATGGGCGAGTGGGCGGCGAAGGAAGGAGCCAGACAAACACGAGGAGGGCGTTAGTAGAACGAATAAATCAATGTTACCTCTCAAACTTTTCAAAACTTCCACTTAACCACCTTAGCTATAAAACTGGTTTTTTCCCTCTAAGGGCATGTACAACAGATTATCTCTAAAACCTCTAACTCATTTGTAGACAACCTTGGAGGCAACATCTCCAACAAGTTATCTATAAAATCATTCATTTTCAATACAATTTTTCTCATTACACATTCACAATTTGCGATGGTTTACGTGCCCAGCTCGTCTCTTATATAAGAGATAGTACATTCTCTCTCTTCACATCATCACTCCTCCGACTAAATTTTTGAGTGACATGGCAGCTAAGAAGTGGTCACTATTGAAGATGTCCTAATCTTTTAAAACCGGGTCAGATAACACCTGAGATGCTTTGATTGGGCGGTTTTGCATACGTGGCAAAAATAAGTCCATTTTATCTCTCAAACTTTCCAAAAAATCCACTTGACCCCTGAACTACAAAACCGATTTTTTACCCCCTAGTATTTCAAAATCAGGTCAAATAACACCCTGATGTGGTTTCTAGGGCCCACCTAACATATATAGAGAGAGAGGGAATAGGCTAACAAGGATGAAGGTGCTCACCTCTTTTTTATCCCTCTCCCTCTCCACTGTTGTCGCCGCCACCCCTCTTCTTCTGTAGCACCGTTCGCCACTCGCCCATGCACCCCTGTCGCCATGGGCCATCTCTAAGAGCGCCGCCAACACCTCTTGACTCCCCACAATCCTAAGGACCCATTTTGTTGTCACCGCCACCTCTAAGGTCACCGCTCGTCGTCGTCGCCGTCTCCTTTGCTCTCTCTCTCTCTCTCTCCCTCCCTCCCTCCCTCTCTCTCTCTATATATATATATATATATATATATATATATATATATATATATATATATATATATACAGTGGGCCCTAGGAACTACATCAGTGAAACCACTTTAGGGTGTTATTTGACCCGGTTTTGAAATACTATGGGGTAAAAAACGGTTTTGTAGTTAAGGGGGTTAAATGGACTTTTTGGAAAGTTTGAGAGGGTAAAATGGACTTATTCCTGCCATGTATGCAAAAGCATCTAGCCAAATCACCTTAGGGTGCTATTTGACCTGGTTTTGAAAGATTAGGGGGGGGTAAAAAACAGTTTTGTAGTTGAGGGGACTGAGTGATTTTTCGAAAAGTTCAAGGGGATAAAATAGACTTCTTCCTTAGTAAAATGGTTCCAGACTGGCCATTGGGTCACGAATCAACGAAGCACCATTTTTCCCCTTGAGAATAATCAGTGAATCAACGTACAACGTGACAAGGTGACCTATAGGGGTGTAAATGGTCAAATTCGAATTGGGTAGTGACAAACTATATTCACATCAATATGTTTTTGAATGAGGTTCGAATATTAATCAATGTGTACTGGGTCTGGATTTGAATCTGATGTCTAATGGATACGCATTCTAACAAAATATTGAGTTATTCTTATTGGATTCGGATATCCATGTAATTTGTACATTGACTAGCATGTACTCACATGAACACAATAAAACCATTGTATTTGTTAAAAGAATTAAAGGACTCTTATTCAACACTGAAATGAATAGAAACGGTTATGCGTATAATTATAATCCTTTCAATCAAAATTTTAATACACCGCAAGCTTGTTTGGAATACTGGATTTAGGATCACCTCGGTAGAAAATGGGTAATATAACTTATCCAATAATGCATAAATATTTGCAATAATTACTCTCTGGTCTCTACATCTCATAAACAAAGACCTAATAACAAAAAATTAAGGGTATAAGAAACTAGATACGTACAAATTGAATATAAATGTTATTTGTATTTTAGGTTGACAACTATACATATTGCTTAATTATGGAGACGATCTCCAAGATTACATATTTCATTTGTAACCATTTTGTGCCTAATCGTGTGGCAAACAAGAGGGCGAAGAACATCCAGACAAAACATGATCTATCATGTACAACGAATATATATTTTTACATGAAACCACACTAAACTCCTCAATATAGTTGCAATTATACCTTTTGTCTTACCTCTTAATGTTGGTTTTATATTAACAAACTTATGTATGGTGATATTATATGAGAACTTCTAAATCCTACATGAAAAATAAACCTGTAGGATCGTATAGCGCAGTCAGAGGGGGGTGAATGATTGTACCGATTTCTTGCTCACAAATCAGCCGTACTCGCCGTGCGTTGGCTCTTCTCATGACCTCCTCGAGGACCTCTTCAGAACCTACTCGATGACCTCTTCCAAGAAGACCTTTCACGCACAGCTTGAACAAAAAAAATCCTGAGACAATGTCGAATAGATCTGATCTCTTATTTCTCAATCTTGTTTCTGTGTCTACAAAGTGCTCTTCAAGCACCCCTCAAATCTCTCTACGGAAAGACCTCTCTAGCTCTACCACAAAAGCCACGTAACAAAGCCCCCGTAACAGCCACACCAGAAAACACTTCCTCTCAGCCTACTTTTATAGGCAGAGACTAATTTGTATCCTCAACGACACGAACACGAAAATCTATCTCTTCCGAGAATCAAGGGACCCGAAACCCTTCCAAACACGGGTTTTCCAATATCTCTAAACCTTCCAGATAAGGAAAACCTTCCAAATCTCCTCACACGTCGTAAGCCTTCAGGACTGCCCCTCCCGAAGCTTCTCCGTGCATCAGCACCCACCTTTGATCTCCACGTGCTCCAGCGCAAGCCCGACCACCTTGGGACATTCTAGACCTCTTGAACCTCAGATTTCCCCATCCTAGTTCCGGTCCTCCTTGTCATAGACCATGGTCGTCTTCACGCTAAACCTGCACATGCAAAGACCAAAGAACATATTCCCGGCACAAGTTATCCAACTTGACCAATATCAGTCCACACACGCATACCACATACTCTCAAACATCAATTAACACTATACATAATAACCTCGAAGTCTACAACCACTTCAATAAGGTCCACGACCAGTTCAGTAGGCCTACGACCACCTCCAAGACGTCTACGATCAGTTCCAGCAAGTCTACGACCACCTCCAAGATGTCCACGATATCTACGACCACTTCCACCAAGTCTACGACCACTCACCTGCACCGTAGCACTCGAAGCATACAGAAAATGGGATGAATAGGGTGGTCTTATGAAGACCTCTAAGTGGTCCTGTAAGACCTCGTGAAAGACCTCTTGAGAAGTCCTGGAAGACCTCGTGAGTGGTCCTCGAAAACCTCCTAAAAGACCTCTTGAGAGGTCCTAGAAGACCTCCTCAAAGACCTCTGGGTGGTCTTTGAAAAACTTTCAGGGTGGTCTTTGAAAAAACTTGCAGAGTGGTCTTTGAGAAACCTCCACAATACCTCTTGGAAGATCCTGGAGGACCTCCTGGGTGGTCTTGAACAGACTTGTCATTTTGCAAAGGCCACCTTCTTGGCCTTTTTACAAAGACCACCTCCTTGCTATAGTACTTCGGAAGACCTCCTTGCTAGAGTACCTCGATGAACAGTGCTTGTAGCTACAATACCTCGAAGACCTCGCCGCTACAGTACCTCGATAAACGGTACTCGGTGCTACAGTACTTTGGAAGACCTCCTCACTACAGCACTCGTGATGAGCAGTACTCGAAGCTTTAGTGCTCGAAAGACCTCTTCACTGGGGAAGGTCCTGGACATTCCAGATAGCTCCAAGGGGAGGTCTTGGGTGGTCCAGATTGAGCCACGTTGGTGCTCTTGGGGAGGTCCTGAGTGATCCAGATAAATCCACGTTGGTGCTCTTGGAGAGGTCCTGAGTGGTCAAGATTGATCCACGTCGATGCTCCTGGGGAAAGTCCTGGATGGACGCGATTGATCTTGGGGAGGTCCTGGATGGTCGCGATTGAAGTGCGTTAGTACTCCTTGGAGAAAGTCCTGGATGGACGCGATTTATCCACGTTGATGCTCCTGGGGAGATCCTGGACGGTCCAGATTGATGCGTGTTTGTTCTCCTGGGGGAGGACCTGGATGGTCCAGATTGATGCGCGTTGGTTCTCCTGGGGGAGGACCTGGATGGTCCAGATTGATGCGCGTTGGTTCTCCTGAGGAGATCCTGGATGGTTCAGATAACACTTGGGGAGGTCATGGTTGGTCCTGATGAGTTCACGTGAGTGCGCCTGAGGAGGACCTTGAAGACCTCCGGTGAACCTGAAAATACCTTAAACCAACCACCTAAACGGAACAACGGAACCTTCCAACAACCGCAAATTCCAAGCAACCCAAAAGTCAATTATTCAAATCAATTATTCATCAGCAAAAACCTTGACAAGGCCGCATGGTCTAACAATCTCCCCCTTGATGAATACATTGACAAACTTAAAAAAAACGAGAAGAATTTGCGAAAGAATTTGGACAAACCACAACAGCACAGCAGTAACCTCCAGCAATAAAACTCCCCCTCAACACAAGCACATTTTTTTTATATTTCTCCCATCTTTCTCCCCCTTTGGCAATGTACTCAGCAAGAACTTACGAGAGAGAAAAACATCAGAGAGAAAGTAAGGAGAGTAAAAAGCAAGAAACTGTGCCGATTTTTCAAATTAATTTAATAGATTGACCAAGCCATCTTTTTGAGTAGAGCTTAACAGGATCATATAAAAACATGTATCATGTAGCAAAGTTAAAACAAGTTCGTAGAATGATTAAACAGTTTTAATTCAATGACATTGCATCTCAAATAATGACTAAAACGACTATAAGACCAAAAAGAGATATCACCATGAAAAGTTAAAGCCTAACAGTGAGGCAAAAGTTAAATCTAAATGAGCTATCAGTCTTATATTAACACCCTATTGCTTCACATTCAAATCTTATGCATGTGGCATGCTTGTAGCATACTTCTTTTCAAGGTGGCATGCTTGAAGTATACTTCTTTTCATTGGTGGCATGTTTGAAACATACTTCTTTTTATTTGAGCACTTTTATGTGCATTTTTTTTTCTTTTGAATACATAGATATGTATGGCATGCTTGAAGCATACATCTTTTCAAAAATCTCTTTCTCATTTTTTTATTATTTTTATTATTATTTATAACATGCCAAAATGAGTGAGCATCACAGGATTGCAATGAGAGACATACTTGCTTCAAATCTATGATTTAAAATCAGACTCACAAACAAGCTCATCCTTTTCGATGAACATCACAAAGTGATAACAATAATCAATATAGTCAAAGTATTCAGCCATGTCATGCTTTAGTTCTAGTGTAGCAAATTAATTATACCAAGTCAAGATCAGGGCTACACAGCACATGAATAAATATGATAAAGAAAGTTCTACAACTCATTTGATTTCAATGGCTTGGACTTGATGATCTGTTTGACAAGACACGACTTCTGACCCTTTAAACCCAAACTCCCCCTCAGAATAAGCTCATAGGATGCAACACACCCAATTCACTTCGCAAAAGAGCAAACCGAACAGTATCAAGAGGTTTT
Organism: Phyllostachys edulis; assembly: GCA_036346405.1. NCBI lineage: Eukaryota > Viridiplantae > Streptophyta > Magnoliopsida > Poales > Poaceae > Phyllostachys > Phyllostachys edulis. Next base: position 90,585 of record JAYEVD010000184.1, on the reverse strand, counting down.
GTAAAAACATCAGCAACTTGAGACTCTGAATCAATAAAAAAGCAAAACAACATCTCCCTTTTCAACATGATCTCTCAGAAAATGATATCAAATATCAATATGTTTGGTTCTTGAATGTTGCACAGGATTTTTTGCAATACAAATAGCACTAGTGTTATCACAGAAAAGTGGTACACTATCCAAATCTAAACCAAAATCCTTAAGAGTAGAAGCCATCCAAAGCAATTGAGAGCAACAAGAAGCGGCATCAACATATTCAACCTTAGTTATGGAAAGAGCAACAGACAATTGTTTTCTAGAAGCCTAAGACACAAGAGATGTGCCTAAGAAGTGATAAGTGCCAAAAGTGCTCTTCCTATCAATTCTACAACCCCCAAAATCAGCATCTAAGAAAGTTCTAAGGGTAAGGCATGATGAAGAAGAGTACCATAAACCGAATTCTAAGGTTGACTAAAGGTACCTAAAAATTCGTTTAACTGCTTGACGATGTGAAGCACGTGGGGAAGCTTGAAAACGAGCACAAAGACATACAACAAAGTGAATATCTAGTCTTGAAGCAGCAAGATACAAAAGTGAGCCAATCATGCTTCTGTATTCTTTTTTATCAACAGACTCTCCATCCTCATCAGGGTCTAACACTGCTGTAGATCCCATTGGTGTGGAGACTGGTTTGCTTGTCCCCATGTCAAAGCAACGAAGGAGATCCTTGTTGTATTTGGTTTGATGAACAAAAGTACCCTGCTTTGATTGCTTGATCTGAAAACCTAGGAAGAACGTGAGTTCTCCCATCATGCTCATCTCAAAATCTCTGCTCATAGTATCTGAAAACTTTGAAACAAGAGCATGAGAGGAACCACCAAAGATGATATCATCCACATAAATCTGAACAAGTAAAAGATCACTGCCATGCTTGAGTGTAAACAAAGTTTTATCTATCTTGCCCATTTGAAAGTCATTTTTAAGCAAATATAATTTAAGCCTATCATACTATGCTCTTGGAGCTTGCTTTAAATCATATATAGCCATAAAGGAAGGCACTCTTAACATCCATTTGATACAACCTGAAACCTTTAGAAGCAGCAAAAGCTAACAGAATTCTAATGGCTTCTAAACGAGCAACAGGTGTAAAAGTTTCACCAAAATCAAGACCTTCCACCTGGGTAAAACCCTGAGCCACAAGTCTTGCCTTATTTTGAACAACAACGCCATCCTCACTTTGTTTATTCTTAAAAACCCATTTAGTTCCAGTAACATTATGACCGAGAGGAGGAGAGACTAAAGTCCAGACTTTGTTGCGTTCAAAATTTTCTAATTCCTCATGCATGGCATTAATCCAAGACCCATAAGATAAAGCATGATTTATAACTTGGGGTTCAAAGGAGGATACAAAAGCAACATGAGCATGTGAGGCATTAGAGTTATACCTATTGCGAAGAACTCTCTCATCTAACTCACCAATCATTTATTTAAGAGGATGACGTCGTTGAATATGCCGAGGAGCCTGTGAATTCGTTGGTGACAAAGGTGTAGCCGTAGTGGCCTCTACCTCATTGGAGGTAGGAGCAGAGCCACTAGGTGTAGTCTCCATTGGTGTAGTGTGAATCCTCTCATTGTCGTCTGAATCATAGAAGATGTCTTCGGGTGCCTCATTTTCCTGTATACCTGCATTGTTGGTTCTAATACCCGGACTAGCCTCATCAAAGGTGACCTCGCAGGTCTCAGCAATTTTGTTAGTTTCTAAATTGAGTACACGATAACCTCGAGTATGAGCTGGATATCCAAGAAAAATGCCATTCGAGGACTTAGATTTAAATTTATCAAGATTTCCATGTTTAAGAATAAAGCACCGACACCCAAACATCCTCAAATGAAAAATCTTAGGTGTATGATCAAAGCGAAGTACATAAGAGGTCTTATGCAATTTAGCACACATAAATACTCTATTAGAAATATAGCAAGCAGTAGAAATAGCTTCAGACCAATACTTCCTGGGAGTAGCGTGTTCATTCAGCATTGTTCTTGCCATCTCAACCAAGGTTCTATTCTTACACTCTACAACACCAGTCTGTTGTGGCACACGAGCTGAAGAGATTTGATGATCTAAACCTTTTTCAGTACAAAAGGAAGCAAATAATATGTTCTTGAATTCAGTTCCATTATCACTTCTAATTGCTCTAAGTACTCCTAGGAGTTCAGTGGCAAGTCTAAAGACAAGCTCTCTGGAGTAATCAAAAACTTCGTTCTTAGATGCCATGAGAAAGACCCAAGAGTATCTAGAGTAATCATCAACAATAACAAGAACATACCATTTACCTCCAACTGACTGAACTCTAGCAGGACCAATAGTGTCCATGTGCAACAATTGACAAGGTGCGTCAGTCATGACAGGAGAGAGAGGAGGATGAGATGCTGAAACCATCTTACCATGATGACAAGGATAACACACAAAATTCATTGATCTTTCAATTTTAAGATTAAGCAAACCTCTAACAAGATTCAAATTACTGATACGAGCAAGATGATCGAAACCAATATGACCTAGTCTTCGATGCCAGTGAAACAAATCCTTTGAATCATATGACATCATACAAGACATCTAATGCATCTTTTTTTGGTATATAGGCTCCAAAACAAAGCTATTGTAAATAATGAGAGCTAAAAGGATCAAAAGAGAAGCCGCACACACGAAGATCCGAAGATATGAGCAAAATTGATGTCGATGGCCCAATGTAATCATGCAAAATAAGTAATGTAAATATGTAATACAGTGACACAATATAAATATTGGCAATAAAGAAGTAAAGTCCACGATTCATATATCATATATTGTTTTTACTTGTAAGCTTCAACTGAGTCATCAACTCATCATAGAGCATAATGAATTAATGGCACTATGACATCAGTACTATTACCGCAACACCGCAATTACTAGTTGTGCTACATGCTAGTGTTGTTCAAATACGTCATACTTACACCTAGTATTCGGCCTGGTACATGGTAATCGGCCCGCATATCCGCATTACTGGCCCGCATATCCTGGTTAACCTGTTAATTAAGTCATTTTGCAATATTCAACTCAGGGAGGGGACTTGGTCCTATTATTCAGCTAAATATCAAGCCTACCCCACCGCCTTTTAGAATATTGGTAAAGTTCATGTTGGTTTGTTTTGTGGGAACTGCCTAATTAGTGGTTTTGTTGCTTCAATGTTTCATGAATTGATCCATCATACTCAGTTATTCACTTATTTGGTTCGATGTCGACAAGTTCCATGCTTCGATTTGGGACGTGGCAGTGTTGAATTCTTTTGCTCGATCAAATTTGATTCGATTGGTGGGAGGATTTGAGAAAGCAAAGTGATTTTGGTTGATTTAATCCTTTGTGATGTTTTCTTGATCTATCTCCTCCTTGGCTACTACAAGTCTGCAAGCATGGCGGAGCGCCCGTGTAGGAGACGACCAAGAGCGACATGGGCGTGGAATGAGAGAGAGTCACGGGTGTTATATTGGCCATTGACGGGGCGTGGCGTCAGTTGCAGGCGAGGACACACGTGTCGCCCACGTCACGCCAAAACCAGGGTTGGATGGGTCGGGGGGTCAGTTGCTCTGGTTTCAATGGTTGGAGCTCCCAAATCAAACAGTTTTATAGTTCGAGGTTGAAAAGTGGACTGGGACGATAGTTGAGGGTTGAAAAGTTGACTTTTTGGATGGAAAGTATTGGATGTTCATTAAGCTATACTTAACACAATTACTTCATCTACCAAAACAAATATACCACGGTCCCTTTATGTCAGACATAAATCAAGTTTCCAATGTAATTTTTTAACCACCAATTCCACACATAGCAAATAGTAGAGGAATATGATCGTTCCTGACTAATGGACTGTTGAATGATCTCAAATCATTCACTTCAAATCTATTTTGTTACCTAAAGTTGAGATCAAAATGATCTTGTATATTACACCATATCACTAAAATAATTACAACTATTTGATTTGATGATAGTATGATACTTATCCAATCATTGAACATCTCGTGCTGAGCTAGTCGAGGTTAGGCTTGGACTTGGGGTTTGGTTAACACAAGAAGATTAATCATTTAGAATTATTGAGTTAAATAAGATAATCATGAATTCCTACTAATTAGACACTTTCACGAGATATGTATATTTCTTTATCAGATTCGAATTTAGATATAAATAGTTGAGACAATTCCTTATTTGCTACTGGAAGTTGGTCGGATTCTTAATATGCCATCAAGAAACCGCTCCTCCCTTCATTGCCATGAGATCTCAACTTTCATTCCTTTTATGCCACTCTTGTCGCCCTCCTGTGAGATCACTATTTAGTGGCATGTGGAAGGACGAATTTACCCTCCTCTTTCTCTTCCGCCATGAGAGGACCACATCACGATGGATGGCTCACCCTGTTGAAGTCTATGCTCCCGTTAGCCCGATCGGAGATTCGCCTTCTCTTTCATTCCCTTACTCGCCATCCTTCCCCGTGCTTACGTTCAGCCGAATTGTGGCCGACCGCCGTCTTCTTCCCCGAGACCAGCGTTGCCCACCACCGTCGATCTCTCACAATGGTGAGTTTCATCAATGTCTTCTCGTGTCAAAACATGTTCCTCCTCCTCCTTGTTCTTTCCCATCAACTAATTTTCTAATTCCCACAGCGGTTTGCCAGAATCGAAGCCGTCTCCCTCGTTCGCCCCGAACCGCCGCCGTCGTTGATCCCACCACCTTCGATGGGTCTCAGGCAGAGCCACCACCACTGTCTCATTCCTCGTTTGACATTCTACCTCGTGCTCACTTCGCCGTCGCCGAAGGACCTTTCCCTCGCTGTCGACTGAGCCGTGTCGTCGTGCCTTCACGTCACCGCGCTATCTCTGCCACCCTCCGATTGAGCCGCACACAACATTACACTCCCCGTAGCACGTTGGTGCTTGTGCGCACATTGCCCACCACAATCCGCTGCCAGTTAGCTGTAGCCGTCGTCGTCCTCTACCTCGATTGCCTCTACATGCCGTTGATGAGCCACCAGGCCGCTCCAACCATGTCGCTGTCACCCCTTGATTTTCCTTGGCATTGCCGACGTGTTTTGGCTACCGCCTGTACCACCAAAGCCGTTATCGCCCTCTGTTCCTCTCTTACTAACGTGGTGCCATGGCCACTACCCCTTTCTATCGCATTGCTACGTGGGCCCTAAGTGGTAGCTCACCTCTCTCCCCCTTTGTATGATTGCCACATGGGCTGGTGAGGGCATGATGGGTATTTTGCTAAAAAAATCACATGTTTTGGGGATCTAACGGTAGCCAGAGCTAACAGAGTTGACAAGAATGACAAATAAGAAGAACAAAGTTGAGAAGGAATGACAACAAAGGGAGGCACAGTTTGCCTGTGGTGTATCAGAGATGGTGTCAACTTTGAGTGGAGAATAAGAAATTATCTCTAAATAGTTAGATACAGATATTCCGGTTGGAAACATCTAAGCCATATTCAAGGCCATACTTTTTTGTTGCTACGAATTCAAGTAGAAAGGAATTATTAATCCAATGGGTAAATATAAACAAGATTTTATATTGTACCGAATACAAATATGGATAATTCGTTTGACATCCCTAGCCTACAGCATGATTAACTTTTACAACACAGACAACTGGGACCTAATTGCAGATCTGGCTGATGCCCATCATTACGCCACCAACGACGAGCGGGTACATACTGTCATCCACCTGATCGCGGTGTCTGTAACATCCCAATTTCCAGGGCTTTCTGGAAAAAATTCAACCACCCTTTCGGTTTCGACCAGTGCCACTCGGTTTTGACCTGTGCCTCTCGGTTTCGACCAGTGTCACTCGGTTTCGACCAGTGCCTCTCGGTTTTGACCAGTGTCACTCGGTTCAACCAGACCCGCCTATCAGCCTCCTCGCCTGGTCACCGTCTTCTTCGCTGGGCCCATGCCAAGTCACGTCCACGCTGCGTCACGTCGCTGAAAATTCGTCGCATCAGCACGAATCCCGCCCCTTTTTTCCTCAGTGACGTGCGCATTAAATTCCACCACCTCCGCCGCGCCCGTTTCCCTATTTGTCTCCTCCCCCACCTACCCCCATCCCCTCCCTCGTCTGCTCCAAGCCCGTGCCATCTGGAGCTCCCCCCATGGCGCAAAGCTTCTCCGCTACTCTTCCTTTCCCGTTAAATAGCGCCCCAAGACCCCCTCATTCCCCTTTTGCTTTTTCCTACCCAGCTCTCCCTCACTCGCTCTTGTTACTGTGGTTTGCCCGAAGCTCTGAGCTCTGAGTTCAAGCCGCCGCGCACCTCCTCTCGGTCCTCAGCACACCAGTGCAGCCCCTCTTCTACCCGCGTCAATTTGTGTCCCAGAGCTCCTTGAAGCAATCCCCTGACCCAATTTCAGTCCCCGTCGACCCCTTCATGACCGTCCTCCTTCACCTTCCGCCATTCGTCGTCCATCGACGGACCGACCCCCTCCGGCCTCTCTCTTGGTCTCGGTGAGCTCTCAGTGCCCTGTTCTCCCTCACGCTCCTTTTGACAAGTCCTGTAGTCGAAACCTCCTTTTGACCACGTCCTATGGTCGAAACTTCCTTTTGAGAGCCCATTCTATTTCGTTCGAACTCCGATTCAAATGATTCAAATTTCTAAAATCATCTAAAATCAAGACCTAGCTTTCTAAACTAAAATTATTTAATTTGGAGTTTATTTGAATTTGCTTTGTTTTCGCGTGTAAATTTCGACGACTCCGGGGAAACTGATCTTTTTGAAGAGGTAGATCCTCAAGCACACGAGCAAGACAAGTTACACCTTTGATCATATCGAATCCCAATATTTAAAATTACTTAAATTCTATTTTAAATTATTATTGCATGCTTATTTAAATTCAAGTAATTTAAATTACTGTTTTAAACTTTATAGTTATTCCCAATTCCTTTGTATAGCCAAACTTTGCTATTAAGTTACTCATTCCTTGATACCTTAGATAAAATCTAGGTGATACATGAGTATGAGCTAGAACATGTTGAAAGACTTTATGCTTAGACCAAAAGTGTTTAATTAGGGAAATTTAGCCAAAAGTTCAACTATGATTTAAAATGATTCTATAGTATTGTCTTACCGTAGAAATTTATAATTTGACTTGTTAAACAAAAACGAAAATTGGTTTGGACTTGGACGAAATGGATGTTTGGATGGGTGCATGTTTATGCACGGGATCGAGTCATTTATATGATCGAGGCCCAGGGGTTATTTTGGAAAGTCGCTCAAGTCAGTTAAAGACCGGTCTTCGAGCCGCATCTTGCTAAGCCCTATCGTATCACCACATGTCTTGTGTGGGGGAGACCTAGCTAATTAATTTGTATCATTTCACCGTGGTCATGCCATCCGGTTGCGAGGGTGTCTTTTATGACCTACTTTTATGTATTCCCACATGGCGCAAGAAGTGGCTTGAATCCGGCGGGTTTCTATCCAAAGGAAGCGAAACTTTAGTGAGGCGAGACTACGGTGAGATGGTGCATTGTAAAGGTCTTATGATAATCTCTTAGTCGCACACCTTCAGAAGTGTGTGGACGGACATTACTAGTGATTATCTCTTGTGGGTAATGATGTACAACCTCTACAGAGTGTAAAACTATTCGAATAGCCGTATCCACGGTCATCAACATGCTAACACAGCCACTCAAAGTTAGACTTTGGTTTTTTATTTCAAAAATGCTCTATCAAATTTTTTTGGATGGTTTATCTAACTAGGAATTGGGCAGGTAGCCATGTGATAGGAGGGTATCCTTCACCACTCGTTGATGAATGTTATCTGAATATAAAACTCGAGATTTAGAGAATGAATTTTAGTTATAAAGTAAACTGCTTTAGAAATTAGTATGAATATTTAAATGGAAAATATCGCTTTATGCAAATTGAGCCATATAAGCCTCCCTTTGTTTAATCCTTGCATGCAATATAATCTGTTATTGGGAGTAACTTGCGAGCACGGTTGTTTGTGCTCACTCTTGCTTAATACAATTGTTGAGCAAGAGAGGAGTCCTACGAGGAGATTGATAACTCGGACGACTAGGTTGTGCCTTGAGACGATTGTCTGTGGCGAATCGTGTGGTCTATTTTACTGCTTTTGTTTCTACGGTATTTTGCTTGTTGGCTTTATGCCCCTTTTATATCAAACTTGAAGTATTTTGAATGAATCACGTGTTATGGTTGTGTTACCACCTTTTGTTTGACTGTATACACAAGCTGTTCCTGGACTAGTGTATGAAGCACAGAGACCCCGAGATCCTTCGCTCCTGGGTTCGACAAGAAGTGGTATCAGAGCCATATCGACTGTAGGTTATAACCTAGTTAGAATGACAGTTAGTTGAAAATTTCAAAACTTATTTTATATAACAATAAAAATAATTTGTTCTCTCCTCATCTTGGTCATCAATCTATCCTTAGCTTCCTTTCGCAATTCTTTCTTACATAATTCTCTCTTCATCATTTTACAACGTTGAATGGATCCTCTTTTCCTTGAAAATTTCTATAGATGGCCTCGTGATTATTAACTATGGTGGCCAAGACCTCAAGACATGAGGCTGTCAAAAGAGCTTCGTCATGCAAGCAACACCAAAGACCGCGAGCATCGTACAGAACGTGGTATAAAGCTATTAAAGTTTATGGAAAAGCTTTTTGAGTTGGTCGTAAGTCTTGTTTCGACCACCCGTCTCTAGGTTGTAAGCTTTTCTACGACTAGTCTCTAGTCGTTTTGTCTGGGTGGTCTATTTCGCTCTATCCCCCTTAGTTTCTCTTCTCTTTCCTAAGTCCTTGGAGATCTAGCAGATGGTAACTACTCGCAACGGCAGTGGCAGCACCAGTAGTTAGGGCAGAGGGAATGTGGGTGATGAAGAGAACCCAACTCCACCATCACCACCCCCTCCAGCCGAAGGACCCGATTGGCACTAAATGATGGCCAACTAAGCCCAACTGATTAATCTGCTCGCGCAATCGATCAACAACACGCAGAACCTGCAAGCAGCAGCAGTTCAACCTCAAGCCCACGCTCCACCTCCTCCAAGGGCCAACATATCAGAGTTCATGAGGATGCATCCTCCAGCTTTCTCCAGCAGCACCGAGCTAATGGAGGCTGATGATTAGCTCAAGGCAATCGGTAAGAAACTTGATATGGTCCAGTGCACTGATCGAGAGAGGGTTCTGTTCGCCTCTCACCAGCTGAATGGACCAGCGTCAGAGTGGTGGGACAATTTCACCTAGTCTCACGTTGATGCTCAGACTATCACTTGGAACGAATTCGTACAGGCTTTCTGCCGTGCACACATCTCATCAGGCACGGTGACCCTGAAAAAGAAAGAGTTTCGCACCTTACGCCAAGGCAACCGCTCCGTCAATGAGTACTTACACAAGTTCAACCAGTTAGCTCGCTATGCGCCTGAAGATGTTGCAACTGATGAAGCCAAGCAAGCATGTTTCTTGGAAGGGCTCAATGATGACCTCTCCGTTTGCCACATTGCTAAAGACTACACCAACTTCCAATAGTTGGTGAACAAGGCTATTCGCCAGGAGGGCAGGACCTGAAAATGGAGAATCACAAGAGAATAATGGGGTCCCAGAAGTTCAACTCAGGGGGTTTTCCCAAGCCCCGCACCACTCCTCCTCAGCATGGGAAATTCCAATCCTCTTCGACTAGATCACCTGTGCCAGCTCAGCGCCTAATTAACTCCAGTTTCCGCAACCCTTCTCCCGGAGGCTAGTTTCCGAAGAAGACACCTACATCCACTGCAGGAGTTACTTGCTTCTATTGCAATGAATTAGGGCACTATGCCAATAAGAGCCGAAGAAGTAGCAACCAGTAACCCCGACCCGACCAAAACAGGGAGTTCCAGCACTTGGCAACACTCCAGTTGTAAAGCCATCAGTCCAGTTCATAAAAGGGATGTGTGAATCACGTCACAGCAGAAGAAGCTCAGACTGCACCAGATGTGGTCCTTTGTACGTTCATTGTCAATGCAATACCAGCGACAGTTTTATTTGATTCAGGAGCTTCGTATTATTTTGTTTCAAATAAGTTTATGGAAAAATATGCGTTATCTATTTCTCCTTTAGTTAACTCTGTATTAATCCATTCTCGGGGGCTCGGAAATGAGGACTAGTCCCCTATGCCCAAACCTTACATTGAAAATATAAGGAGTATCATTCGTGGCAGACTTAATAGTCTTGCACTCCCAAGAATTGAATGTGATTCTCGGAATGGATTGGCTAGCCAAGAATCAAGGTCAGATAAACTGTGCCAATATGTCTATCACCCTCACCAGTGAGCAATGAATTAAAGTAGAATTCAGACCCGAGGCCTTAGTTAGAGAAGGTTCTATCCTGACCAGTTTGAAGGAAGTGAAGTTAGAAGACATTCCAGTGGTGAAAGAGTACCCAAATGTATTTTTTGAAGAATTACCTGATACGCCACCAAATAGGGACATCATGTTCCTAATTGACATAGTCCCAGGGATGACTCTGATTTCAAAGAGACCATACAGAATCCCTGCAAATGAGTTGACAGAATTGAAGAAGCAAGTCGAAGAATTGTAAGACAAAGGTTATATTCAACCAAGTTCATCTCCTTGGGGAGCACCGGTACTGTTTGCCAGAAAGAAAGACAACAATACGAGGATGTGTGTGGATTACATATCACTTAATGAAGTCACAATCAAGAATAAGTATCCTATGCCTAGGATTGACGATTTCTTTGATCAGTTGAAAGGAGCTAGTGTTTTCTCCAAGATTGACTTAAGATTCGGTTATCATCGGTTGAAGATCAGACCAGAAGACATCTTCAAGACTGCTTTCACCACAAGATATGGACTGTACGAGTTCACAGTAATATCATTCGGGTTGATGAATGCACCAGCTTATTTCATGAGCGTGATGAATAAAGTATTCATGGAATTCTTGGATAAGTTTGTGGTCGTATTCATTGACGACATTCTCATCTACTCAAAGGATGAAGAAGAGCATGAGAAACATCTCATGGCAGTTTTAGAGAGGCTCAGGGAGCAACAACTCTATGCCAAATTCAGTAAAAATGAATTTTGGCTAAGCCAAGTAGCTTTTCTCGGACATATCGTGTCGACAGGAGGAGTTGCAGTAGATTCCTCCAAAGTTGAAGCTGTAATGGAATGGAAGCAATCCAAGTCCGTCACCGAAGTAAGGAGTTTCCTTGGTTCAGCTGGTTATTACCGAAGATTCATCGAAGGTTTCTCCAAAACCGCTAGACTTAGGACTCAACTTTTGAAGAGAGAGAAGAAGTTTGAATGGACAGATGCTTGTGAGCAAGGTTTCCAGAAGTTGAAGAAAATGCTAGTTTGTGCACCTGTGTTAGTCTTACCTGACATCTATAAGGGCTTTGAGGTCTTCTATGACACATCTCGTCAGGGCCTTGGATGTGTCTTAATGCAGGTAAGTAAAGTCATTGCTTATGCATCTCGCCAATTGAAGTCTCGTGAAGGAAATTACCCGACACATAATTTAGAGTTAGCCGCAATTGTGCATGCCTTAAAATTTTGGTGGCATTACCTTGTCGGTAATCGCTGTGAGATTTTCACAGATCACAAAAGCTTAAAGTACATCTTCACTCAGTCGGAACTCAATATTAGGCAAAGGAGATGGTTAGAACTAATAAAAGATTATGACATTGTAATCCATTATCATCCGGGCAAAAGCAAATGTAGTGGCAGATGCTCTGAGTCGAAAAGGGTATTGCGACACAATGCTGGTTCAAGAGAGCCAGCCAAGATTGTATGAAGAATCGAGACATCTGAATTTAGAGATTGTTAACCAGAGTTGCATCAACACTTTAGAAGTTCAACCAACCGTTCAGAGTCAAATCGGAGAAATTCAGAAATAAGATGAAGATATTAAAGAAATCATGAAGAACATGAGAAGAGGCAAAGCCCTAGGATTTTATGAGGATGGGCAAGGTACCGTTTGGTTCAGTAACCACATCTGTGTACCTGATCACCAAGAAACCAAGAAGTTGATTCTGATGGAAGCTCATGAATCACTTTACTCCATTCACCCCGGAAGTACCAAGACCTGAAGAAAAAGTATTGATGGGTCAATATAAAGCAAGAGATTTCTGAATTTGTTGCACAATGTGATGTATGCCAAAGAGTCAAAGCAGAACATCAGAGACCTACTGGATTGTTGCAGCCATTACCAGTTCCTGAGTGGAAGTGGGAACAAATCGGCATGGACTTTATCACCGGATTGCCTAGGACCCAATCGAGATACGGTTCTATCTAGGTTATGATTGACCGTTTGATAAAAGTGGCACACTTCATTCCCATCAAGACCACTTACAGAAGCAGTAAATTAGCAGAGTTGTATGTGGCCAGGATCGTTTGTCTATATGGAGTACCCAAAAAGATAGTATTCAACAGAGGATCGCAGTTCACATCTAGATTCTGGAAGAGCCTGCATGAAGCCTTAGGAACCAGACTCAACTTTAGTACAACATATCATCCCCAAACAAATGGACAAATGGAACGTGTAAACTAGGTTTTGGAAGACATGCTTCGAGCCTGTGTTGTAGACTATGAAATTTTTTTTCGACTACCCTCTCGGTTTCGACCAGTGCCACTCGGTTTCGACTAGACCTCTTTGTCATCCTCCTTGCACAGTCACCGCTTCTTCGCAAGACCTATGCCGAGTTAGGTGCAGCGTTTACTACCGTCGAAAAGTCGTCGCCTCGGCGCGAATACCATCCCTTTTTCCCTCGGCGACGTGCGCATTAAATGCCATCACCTCCGCCGTGCCCGTTTCCTCATTTGTCTCCTCCCTTATTTGTTCCCATCCCCTCCCTCACCTGCTCCAAGCCCGTGCTATCCGGAGCTCCTCCTATGCTGTGAAGCTTCTTCGCTACTTCTCCTTTCCCGTTAAATAGTGTTCCAGGACCTCCTCGTTCCCCTTTTGCTTTTCCCCACCCGGCTCTCCCTCACTCGTTCTTATTGCTGTGGTTTGCTCCTGGGTTCGACAGCGTCTAAGGGTATCTCCAATAGTTAGAGATAATCTTGTCTCTAACATATGCTACATTATATTTAGAAATAGATAGTCTCTAGCACACTTTCCAACATTTATATTTTTTTTCTTTGAAACATGCTTACATGTCAACTAGAGTGGATTAATGTGTCATGTCTTGTTTCGCGTGCACGACAGTCTCTTCAGAAAGAGACGATCTGTGCTCTTTTTTCTCTCCCTCCCCACTATGTAGGATTTTATTGACGTGACATAGATAATAAACGACAATAATACACTATTAGAGATGCCATAGTTAATCCAATACCCAAAAATAATTAAATTCCCGCCACATAGAAATAATCGGTTTTCCTATGACCTGTGGGCCCTTCGACAACTACTCGACGTACGCGCGCTGAAACCCAGTTCCCTCCGTCTCCTCCCGCCCACATTTTCGCCACGTCAGCGATCCGCGCCGAAACACACCCCGCCTGCCCACCGCAAACAGCGCCGAACGCCTCGTACCCCCCACGTCACCGATCCACGGCACGTAGCCCTCCACCAATCAGCGCCCACCTCTCCCTCCTATTAAGTCATCGCCCCCGCGTCCTCCTCTCTCCACATTGCCTTCGCAGCTTCCCCAATCTCTCCGGTACACCACCAAGCAAACCCCACAACCCCCCTACCCCCCAAATCCGATGGCTCCCAAGGCGGAGAAGAAGCCGGCGGCGAAGAAGCCCGCGGAGGAGGAGCCGGCAGAGAAGGCGGAGAAGGCTCCGGCGGTGAAGAAGCCCAAGGCGGAGAAGCGGCTGCCGGCTGGGAAGGGCGAGAAGGGCACCGGCGGGGTGAAGAAGGACCGGGCCGGGAAGAAGAGGAAGGGGAAGAGCGTGGAGACGTACAAGATCTACATCTTCAAGGTGATGAAGCAGGTGCACCCCGACATCGGCATCTCCTCCAAGGCCATGTCCATCATGAACTCCTTCATCAACGACATCTTCGAGAAGCTCGCCGGCGAGGCCGCCAAACTCGCCCGCTACAACAAGAAGCCCACCATCACCTCCCGCGAGGTCCAGACCTCCGTCCGCCTCGTCCTCCCAGGAGAGCTCGCCAAGCACGCCGTCTCCGAGGGCACTAAGGCCGTCACCAAGTTCACCTCCTCCTAGGCTCTTGTAGGCTTCCCTGTCTCTCTGCTCGCGGCAGTTTGGAGATTAGGCTGTATGGTGTAGTTAGGTCTTGGGATGGTTTCTAAATATGAGATCCTGTAAGCAGTATGCTGGTTGGTTTGGAACAATATTGTTATTTCGATCTGGTTAAATAGTAATGGTGACTTCATAAATCTACTAGTACATGCGTGTTCCTTGTTTCCTTCGTGATTTTGATGTGATAACCTAGGAATCAGTTTGTGCTTGATGAAATTTCTTGAGAAACATCCTGTGTTGATTTTCTTTTATGCGTTTTTGGCGATTTGCAGGTTGCTCAGTTGATTGTTCAGTTTGGAACTGATACAGAGGTGGTTCTGGTACGCCAGACTCGCCAGTTCTCGTGAAGTTGCAGTTTACCATGTTACGCTGTTTTTTGGTTGAAACTAGCAATGTTTTGGACTTCATACTTTTGGCAGGTGAATTTATCTGGAGTTTTCTTTAGTTCCCAAACTCTGATGCTTCGCGCGTGGAATGGATTGCTTTTGGCAGTCCTGTGTCGTTCGTTTTGAGCGCGCTTACTGCGAAATAAATCGCTGCAGCCTCACGCTAACTTTTTTCGTAACTAGATTCTGCACTTCGTGGTTTAAAAATTTGTATCCCTTTTGGCGGCATCTGAATTTTGAGGCACGATTGGTGAGTCAAATTACTACAATTTCGTGACTTGCAGTGGCAGCGCAGTTAGTTCGGATTTAAATTTGGGGGAAAGGACGAAATGTTTGGGCGGGATTTCAATTCAGAATTGGACACCTGCAAGTGCCAATCTGTTTTGGCGCCGCTTGAAAATTTCAGCACACGGTCCAATCTTTGTTCATCCCGTTCGAACGCGAAGCGTATTCCATCTGTGACCGCGTCAGTCTTGAAGGCGTATACTTGTGCTGTAAGATTCGCGCCGGAGGATAAGGCCATCAGAAACCCACTCCTCCCTCCCGTGACCCATCTCTTCCTCCAATCCCAAACCCTTCCTTCTTCCTCTGCTTCCTTCGCGTCGTCCCCGATGGCTTCCTCCCTCCTCCGCGCCTCGCCGCTCTCCCTGCTCTCCCGCCTAAAACCCCTCAACCCTAGGCCCCCCACATCGCACCTGCGCGGCCTCCTCCTCTCCATCTCCACCTCCGGCTCATGCTCCCCGTCTCCGCTCCGAATCCTAGCGGCCGCGGCGGCCACCGATGCAGCGACCCCGCCGGAGGAGGCGGCGCCCGCGGCGGAGGCGAAGCTGGAGAGGATGCAGCCGCTGCAGTGGCCGCGGCGGGACGCTCTGTGCGGCGATCTTGGCGCAGGCGACGCAGGGCGCCGCGTGCGGCTCTGCGGCTGGGTCGCGCTCCGCCGCACACACGCCGGCCTCACCTTCCTCACGCTCCGCGATTGCTCCGGCATGGTCCAGGTGAGTCATTGCTAGTGTTAGTGGATTCAGTGATAGATTGATAGTTTGCGTCTGTTGTAGAATTGTAGTTACGCTAGTGGTAGCTGTGACTGTAATTTACACGCAGGTATGGTGTGTATGATCGATCTCTTAGACGTGATTATATAATTTTGTTGCTAGTGCTGATGAGAATACTTTGTAATAGCTGGTGGTTTCACATTTTCACTACAGATTTCATTGCTCGATTTGTGTCATCTGGAATGGTTTGTTGCATTGACAAGTTAATGCCATATCGACTACCGTAGCACTGACACTAGCTACTGTTTTGTTGAGCGTTTTTTTTTGGCAAATGTTTGTAGTTGCCAAAGGGCAATGGAGTAGTAGTATTTGGTGCTGACGCCATAGCACTTGTCACTGAATGTTTTTTTTTCCTGCAGAAAATGTTTGTTGCTCATGGTCACCTTACTGTTTTAGCGGACTAGCTACTTATGTTGACTGATTTAGTAACTTTCTCATCCAAAAACAGTCATAAAATCACGTTAGCAGTGTATTACTTGTAATTGTTATTCCCATTTTGTTTGTGGTTTATGGGAAATTACAAGAGAACCTGCCCTAGTTGTTGATATTTACTGTCATTATTGTTGACTGTTGAGTTGTCTAGGTTATTTTTCTCTTTGTTGTAGGTAACAACTTTGCCAGAATACCCTGAAGTTTATGCTGTAGTGAACAAGCTGAGAGTGGAGTCAGTGGTTGCTGTTGAGGGGGTGGTGCGCCAGCGCCCGACAGAAGCCATCAATGCAGAGATGAAGACTGGGGCTATAGAGGTGTTAACTGGTCTCTGTGGTACTTTGTTTTATGATTTTTAGGGAGGAAGGAGCTAGAGGTGACTTGTCATGGCTAGAGTTTGAATTTTACACTATCTAGTATAAAAATGTCACTCTTTAAAAGCTTGCTGTTCTTGTATACCATATATTTCGAACATGGATGATGTAGGAGAGCTAATATATGGGATAAGAAGTGGCATATGCAACATTATTCATAGTTAACATATTTCCCCCCTTTAATCGTCATGAACTTTTCTATCTTTGTTTTGTGTTCCTCCAAACAGCAATATGCTCTTCTAACTATGATATCGTGTTCCCACTTGAAGGTTGCCGCAGATCATATAATGGTGCTGAACTCGGTAACTCGTTCATTGCCTTTTCCAGTCAGAACTGCTGATACTGTAAAAGAGAAATTTCCGGAAGAAATTAGATTGAGGTAAGACATGCAAAATTCGTGGTTTCTGCATCTTTTTGTGTTGGCACATTTTTAAGTTCCTGGAAGAAAATTTTGGTGAATCCCACAAATTAGCCCGCTGGTGACTGCTTAGACTCATCAAAGTTGTGCAGAAATGTGATTAAATGGCGCATCTAAAGTTGCACATAAGATTTTAGGTGCCAAGGCAATGCTTAGGCAACTTAGGCACTGTCAACCACTTCTTTTGGCATATGTGACACTAACTGTTGGGAGCATAAAATTTGAGTAGGACTTATCTCACTTGTAAAGTTGCATGATTACCTTGTGAGGTATGTATTGGAGATATCTTGGAGTATGGCATAGGGATTCATCATTCACTTTGTGATTACTGAGATTGCTGTAGTCATATAATCATCCAGTTCGGTTACTACTATATATTTAACTATGTTTAATTCTTTCAATATCTTTTCATCAGAGTGATACATCATTGATATCGTGATGACGGTGGGCAGATTCAGTTTAATTTGGAATTTTTTGCAATCATTTGGATTATGCTAACTTGTAGCAATTTATTAAACTATCATACTGTAGTCAAACCATCCTTTGGATTGCTGGACTATAATTCCTGGTGCAATATTACGTTACAAAATTCTCTTTGGGTGTAATGATCCTTACCACGACTTCGTTCCAGATATAAATGTACCACGACTTCGTTCCAGATATAAATGTTCTTGTCTGAAGATATAAATGTTCCTGTTTCCCTAAAGCCCTTTTCCTTGTTCTCATTATTTTTCTCCTCAGGGCTTTAGGTTACCATTATGCTTGATTTTTTTAATGATCTGTTCAAGTTCCATGATATTAAGTAACAAGTGCCTTTTTATGACTTTACTATTCCTTTCTTAAATGTTGTAGATTTCGGGTGCTGGACTTGCGTCGACCACAAATGCAGTCAAACTTGAGGTTGCGCCATAAGGTTGTTAAGCACATCCGTCGTTACTTGGAGGATGAACATGATTTTGTTGAGGTATGCTGGTTATGTCTACTAATTGATGATTTCGTGCTGAGATTTTACAACATATCCTGTTTTGTGTCACATGCTTGTCATTTTCGCATTGGAATGTATTATATTTATATCCAACGGTCCTATTCTTAAGTTGAATTGCAACAGAAAGAAGATGATGTTTGCTCTTGTGATGTACTGCCAAGAGGTCAACTTGTACCTCCAGGCTCTAATTCTCCAATCACGTGTCTAATAGCACCTATTTTAACACATCTTCTAAAATCTGTTTTACTCGGTGCATAAAGATGGTTCTTGTTTTGTCACCAGCAGTACAATTTCTTGATGAAATTTGTGTGGATCGGTGAAAATAGATATATCATGCATGCACTGTATGCTATTATATCTCCTTAACAATGAGTCAATCGAATTTAAGGCATCACAATGGCTAGTATATCTTCCCTTACAATGCCTAGAGTGTCTACACCTGTTAACTTACTGTTTAATTTCCCTTTTCCGTTATGTCTGATCTAAGGTTACTACATGTTCCAAGGTAGATTGAGACTCCAGTTTTATCCAAGTCTACACCAGAAGGTGCTCGGGATTATCTTGTGCCATCGAGAGTTCAGGTGAATAACCTGTGTACTATTTATTTCTTCACACACAACTATATATCATGTTTGACTGTTTGTTTCCTCTGTTGGAAAACACACGATTCTCTGCAACCTTGAAAGATCTAATGCCTCATGTTGTATTTGGGTGCTTTACTGTAATAGTAACTTTCCAATATCAATGCTCTTACCACTGTTAAGCCCAATTTTCTTGCAGTAGATGAATGCAGTTAGTTTGTTATTTCCTTTTTGATGCTGGTTGATTTTTCTGATCGAGAAAAATACTTTTGAGTTGAGTTAGCTTTTAGCGAGGACAATTTTTTAGGACTTCCCTTGTGCCTCTTTTTTGTGTGTGCGAATACTCTGATGCAATGCTCAGCAGTTTCGTTCTTACATTCTTAACGCAGTTGTATTCCATTTGAGTATAACAAATGATGTTTATTTATAACAAATGATGTTTATTAAAGTACAACCTTATTATGCACCAGAATTATATTGTGAATGCTTGTTAGTGGTAGGTGTAATAACTATGCAATGAAGTTTTATAACTTTTCCAAATAAGCGCTGCATGTTCCCCTGATTTTCTCCAATATGGTTTTTGTCTTTTTGAAGCCAGGAACATTCTATGCTCTCCCTCAAAGCCCGCAGCTGTTCAAGCAAATGTTGATGGTCTCTGGCTTTGAAAAATATTATCAGATTGCAAAGTAAGTGTGTAACATGAAGACTGGGTGTTGTTTCTTAGATATATCATATAACTGTTCTTTTGCTTGTTTTAAAACTCTGCATGGATTATTTTATCTTCTCTGATGTGACTTCCTTTTCCTCTTACCAATAATAATTCATGTTCACTTTTGTAGACTTAGCTGAATTCTTGAATTTTATTTCTATTTCTACCCGAATACAGTTAATATAGATTGCTCAGAGCAAAGGCATGTGCATTATGTCTAGTTAGCATATAGTATTATTGAACCAATTAACCACTTCTCCCAAAAGTTGCTTTGCATGATTGTCTTGGTTCACTGAACTGCTTCAAAACAGGTGCTTCCGAGATGAAGATCTGCGTGCAGACAGACAACCGGAGTTTACACAACTTGATATGGAGATCGCCTTTACATCAATGGAGGATATGTTGAAGTTGAATGAAGAATTGATGAGACATGTATGTCGGTCTTGACCTACTTTACCTTTTTCCACCCTTTTTTTCTGTTCAAATATATTTGAGTACACATCCCTTCCCATTCCTATCTGTTAGTCAAACGCCAAGTGTAAAAGGTAACTGCGCATAGTGTTAACATTTAACACATATTGTTTACCTTTTAAATTCTAAAGAGCTCTTGCAGACTGTGACTCTATCACTGATTGTGTCATTTAGCTATTGAACATTACATCTTTAGTAGTAGTCACTAGTCAAGCTCTTAGTTAGTTAGTTACTGTTCAGAAATATGTCTTCCATTCTTGAGCTACTACTTCTGTTCATGGTTGATTGAATGATGGACCATTCATATCACAGATATTTCAAGAGGTAGGAGATATCAAGCTGCCAAATCCTTTTCCAAGGTTAACCTATACGGAGGCAATGAATCGCTATGGGACAGATAGGCCTGACCTTCGGTTTGATTGGGAGCTGAAAGATGTGAGGACCTCTAACCTTTCCGTAGAATGACCTGTGTAATTGTGATAATTACTTACTTAATTAACTACTATCATAAATTCACAACAAGTGCTATTAGTAGTGCTGTTATTGCTTTATATTTTGTTAGTGGCATGTTATGTATATTCTGATGCTGCTTTTGCCATGCAGCATACATGCAGACATATGCTAAGAACTCCTTTCTTAGTTTATTACTTGCAAAGTTCTCTCCCTTCATTTCTTATTCTGTTAAATGCAGGTTAGTGATGTATTTTTGGGGAGTAGCTTCAAGGTTTTTGCAGATACATTAGAAAATGGGGGTGCAATAAAGGCATTCTGTGTGCCCGGTGGCGCCAAAGTGTTTTCAAACACTGACCTAAAGAAGGGAACTGTTTACACTGAAGCTTCCAAAGCTGGAGCCAAGGGCCTGCCTTTCCTCAAAGTTATGGAAAATGGTAAAAGGCAAATATTTTTCCTCGTATGGTAGACAGAATTTCTTGCCTGGCTTGTCCAATTGTTTCATGTTTTAATTTTTGTGCTATGACAGGGGAGCTTGAAGGAATTGGTCCGCTGGTGTCAAGTCTGAAACCTGAAAAGAAAGAGCAGCTGTTGGGACTTCTAGATGCAAAAGCAGGTGATCTTATCCTGTTTGCACTGGGCGAACTATCAATAGCTAACCGAATTCTTGGCAGATTAAGATTATTTATTGCTCATAAGTTGGAAGTGATAGACACAGTGAGTCTCTCAAACTGAAACATAAATTTGTCCTTATGTTCTGAATATATTCGGTACATGTACTCATGGCATATTGATGAGACGTGGTGGTGCTTTGCCTTCTTTTATTATTTTATGAGAACAGTTCTGTTTCTGCTTTATTCATGCTCATGATATCTCCATTTACATTTTTATTTTCTGCATGCCAGTCAGCAAACTCAATTCTTTGGGTGACAGATTTTCCAATGTTTGAATGGAACAGTGATGAACAGAGATATGAGGTCAGTTTTTTTTTTAAAATTATTCTTTCATACTTTTCCAAAAACAAAATGAATATTCTTTAGGCCTGCGTTGACATCACATTATTTTAGAGAACTGTCATTTTGCTTCTTGTTTTGAGAGACTGTTGTTGTTCTGTTGAATGTTTGGGTGTTGTTGAGTTACCAATAACACACCATTAACTTGGTATAGTAGGATACTATGTTGTATCACCAGAACACCCACCATTATTGGGCAGAGTTTTAAGAATTTGTTAATGTCATCCAAACAAAATCTGGTATGACGCATATATTAAGAAACATATTTGAAGGAAAATATCAGACAATATACAGTTTTTATTACATGCTAATGCAATTTTGATGTGCATGGGTACAACAATATCATTGATTCATGGTTTATACTAATACAGCGAATGTCCACTGTTCTCCTGAATATAAAAGGGGAAGTTGTGCAGTTGTGCCAAAATTTATGAAATGGAGATGCTGAATAAACTGAGAATTCACATTTAGCTAAAAGGAAGGTTGTCTGATCTTATTTTGTCTTTTCTCAGTATCCCTATTCTTCTCCCTTTATGAACACAGGCCCTACACCATCCTTTCACTGCACCGAATCCTGAAGATATGAATGATCTACCATCAGCTCGTGCCTTGGCTTATGACATGATTTTCAATGGGGTGGAGGTACTTCCTGTTTTTCTTGAGTGTGTACGTGAGTTTAACTTGATTTGTTGTTTTAATATGTCCGAATCTTATAATACATTCTAAAGTTCAAGCCTATTTATGAAAACCATACCTTCGCACAGATGCAAGTGTTGTTTTCCAGGAAAATAGCACATAATTCAGAAAAGGACCAAGGGCACACATGTTCTTTTACATATTTCCTTTTGCAAAATAGAGTTAAGCATAATACTCTAGAAGTGTATTGTATCTAATTGAATAGCCTTCATTTTTAAACCAAAGATACAACCAAGGATCCAAAACCCGTTTCCGGTGGAAATCCCGGTCACCAGCCGGAAAAAAAATCCAGCCGGTTACCGGATTTCTCAGAAAAAATCCGAACGAAGTTCGCTTGAATTTGCTTAAAAACCAGCCGAAATTCAACAAATTGGAATTTGAATTTGCTAAACCGGAAAAAACCGGCCGGTTTTTTCGTTTCCGGTCCCCACCGGTAAGACCGGTTACTGCCTAACCGGCCGTTTCCCCCCCTTGGATACAACTATAATTTTCATTTAGACATAGTTTTACATAAACATTGAAACAAGAATCTTAATCATGTCTTGGGTGAGGATTCATAATGCTTGCGGACTGTATCCATACCTCGGACAGCAGAACAATACATAGGACATACTGAATTACTGATATACATCAATATCCAGTAAATCATTTGGTAGTTTTATGCAGATTAGGATAATATTGTATCCCTTGGTACAAGCAATATCCATATTTGTTTCTTACTTAGCATTGTATTTGTATTGGCATGTGGTTCAGATTTCAGATGCTAAATACTTTTACCACATTGACCCTGCCAGATTTGGATGCTAAAATTACTTCCATAAACCTGGTTGCTTGAGTTGATGCCCTTTTCTTATATAATGACTGATGAAGCAAGGTGTGCAAAGGTTGATCTGATACATTGATAACAAGTTTAGCTACATATACCTGTGTGTGTTACTGCAATCTGTGCAAATAGCAATGGTTTTAATGATGTAGACTGAGTTGAAAATCGTACCGTGCATCCAGTGTTCTAAAAATCGGTAAGCGGTATTCATTCGGTCACCCCACCTTATAACAATTATACAGAAATCGGCCTTGTAATTGGTTTTGAAGTTACCTTATAGATTTATTTATATTTACCTCATACAGTAGCAAAAAGACATCTAATGCATATAATTTTTTTATAAAAAAATATGAATATAGGCTTGAAAATAAAGCTATTGTCAATGTAACCATGCAAATCAGCAATATAATACAGTAACAGTACAAATATTTGCAATAAAGAAGTAAAGTTCATGATTCATATATTGTTCCAAGTTCCAACCATGTCGTACATAGGTAATGTCTTGTCACTAAACAAGTAAATCCATTTTCCACAAGTAAACCTCAAGTGGGCTGAGAGCCTAGTAAAGCCTAGTTTCTAGTGTTTTTGTAATACGTCACATTTACCCCTAATATTCGGCTTAATATACGGTAACCGGCCCGCTTATCTGCGTAATCGGCCCTCTTAACCTTGTAATCCTATTGACTTACTGGCTTTGCAATATTCGACTCGGGGGAGGGGGCCTAGTCCCGTTTTTCAGCCTAATATCAGGCCTACCAGACCGCTTTTTAGAACACCGTGGGCATCTTATGTTCTGTCCTGTTATTAATAGATTGGAGGAGGCAGTTTGAGAATCTACAAAAGTGATGTACAACAAAGGATTTTCGAGATCATTGGCATCTCACCTAAACAGGTATTACTTTTGTTGTCGACTTATCAAATGATTTAATAGTACTCTCATTACAGTAACGAGCTTACTTCTTGGAGTCTTCAATCTGTCGCATAGGCTGATAGTTTAATTGAAAAGTAATAATTATTTTTTTGTTGAGAAAAAGGTTTGTCTTAGGCTGCTAGTTTTTGCACACTTTTGCTCATTCAGAGCATGCTTATATTTTCTAAGATGTATGTAGTGGTCCTTTTCCTTTCCTTCCTGTGGAGGTGCATTCTGTCACCCATAAAGCCAGCGATTGCTTTTCAATTGCTCAATTTAAAGGTATCTCAAATTCTCAATGTTCAGGAGAAATGTTGTATTTTTTGAGAAAACAGGAGAAATGATAATGGAAAGTTCCCTTGTGCTTTTAGAATGACCACATACTCTGACTGTTAAGATACCTCAAGTCTGTCGATAACTTGATATTGTACTTGTCTGGCAATTTGTCACCTTAATATTCTATGCCTCAATGACCTGGTATCAACTTATTGCACCCTTGGAGTTCAAAGCTGTTCCCCTTAAACAATATGCTGTCATTTTCAAGCTGTGGAGTGAATTGTTGGACTGTCACAAATGTTTTTATAAGGTTATTAAATGACCAAAATTATAGAAATGACAGTATCGTAGTGTGTTATAATATGTGAACTGGCCATTTTCCGTAAAATACCATATTTTATCCACATTCTGTTAAAAATGGCAAGTCTGGAGGCCATGCTGTATTTAGTTCTGCACATCTTTTTTATTGGTAAACTTCATATTCCAAATTTAAAATGCAGGCAGAGGAAAAATTTGGCTATCTTTTGGAGTGTTTCGACATGGGTGCTCCTCCGCATGGTATCCTATGTTCAACCACATGAAACTCCATGTGTTGTGTGCTTCAGTTAATCAGTTATATATTTTGGCTAAGCTTGCAGAACTGTCTCTGATAGACACTCCTTTTCGGAGCTGCTTCTATGTTTCATTAACCTACTATTCATCTAATTAGAACTGCCTGCCCTTTGGAGCAATTCTACTTGTTTCCTGCTACATACATACATACGATTAGGCAATTTCTTGATTCTAATTTCTAAGGTGCTTGAATAAAGGCTAATACCCATGCTCAGTAGTTTAGACCTATATATATTGTGTATAGTATTCTTGTTTTGTTTTGTTTGCTTTTACTTCTAGAATATTGAACAGAAACGTGACCTTAACCATTATCTTATCGCAGGAGGCATTGCCTATGGGTTGGATCGGTTGGTGATGCTTTTGGCTGGTGAAAGTTCGATCAGGGATGTGATAGCTTTCCCAAAGACCACGACTGCTCAATGTTCGCTCACCAAAGCGCCATCCCCTGTGGATCCTCAGCAATTGAAGGATCTTGGCTTCCGTACTTCGTGAGGGTACTGTTCGTAACTCAAGGGTTTGAATCATTTAGGAACAGCTATAGTATACAACCTGGATCTCGAATTGTCGGGGCACATTCTCCTTTTGCACGGTAGGGAACGTGCTTTTGCTCGTGTGAAATTTTTGACCATGGATTAGATAAGATGACTGGTCACCCTCCGGATGTTACTTGACCTGCCATCATCAATCACATACAATGTTTATAGCAACATTAATCTGTTGAGAGATTTGGAGCTGCCAACACAAACCCACTTTATTGTAGACTTGAATTTGCCTATTTTTGGAATACCTCATTGATTTTTCTGTAACTGAGATTTTTCTTGCATAGCGTGCTTGGAAACCGGTTTGGTAGAACAATTCCATTTATATAAGTTTTGTGCCAGTCACTGGAAACCGTTCCATTGAGACACACATTGCACCAATCTTGTCTACTATCGATGAGGATAATCTAGCGTGTGATTATTCTAAAAAACGTGCTACATTGAATGGCAATACCAGGATAATTCAGGGAACAGACTACATTAGCTAGTTACCAACCATGACATCACAGTTCGTGGTGCACAGCAACACTTACAAGAAACTTTTGAGTTTTGACCACCCAGAGACCTAGCAGCAACCAGTTGCCACTTGCAACACTAGGAACAGTGAATGTTTTGTGAGGATGTTTGGTTGGGAAAACAACCTTTTTCACACAATATCCCAGATTTTATAATTCGACCTTTAGCAAGAATGCCACTGTGACCGATGTTTTCTCTGAAGGTTGGGGGATGATCACCTTCAGGGGACTCTGGGGTGACGCCTTATCCTTATGGGATAAGCTGAAGGCAAAATGTAAAGGTGTGACGCTAAGCAAGGGAGATGACAAGATTGTTTGGAATCTGAGTTCTAAGAGCTTGGTTTTCTGTGAAATCATTTTATAAGTTTATGAAAACCCAGAATGTAGGTTTTTCTCATAAATTCCCTTGGAAGATTAAGATTCCTCTCAAAGTTAAAGAGTTTTCATTTGGTTAATGCTGAGGAAAAGCATATTAACTAAAGATAGACTCTTGCGAAGGGGTTGGAAAGGGGATAAGAAATGTCAGTTTTGTGGTGCTGATGAGAGTACTGACCATTTGTTCATCTCATGTCTATTGGCAAGATTGGTTTGGAATGTGGTGAGATGTGCTTTTGACTTGAGTTGTTCACCTGCCAATGTCGAACACTTGTTTGGTGGCTGGATGAATCAATTCAGGGGTGAATCTAGGAAGCTATTGCTGGTGGGAATCTCAGCATTGTTGTGGGCTATCTGGAAAGCACGTAATGCCAGCCTGTTTCAGAAATGTCATGCCTGCTGATCCGACATAAATATCTTCGACATAACATTTTGGCGTAACATTTGGACGGTTTTGCAGAGAAAGAAGGAAGACAGAGAAACCATGTTTGTGTGGGGGTGGGGTGGTGTTCAAGGCGCGGAGGGGCTGGAGATCGACCGTTGCTGTCGTAGGGGCAGCCCACCGACCCTCGTGACCTGGCAAGTACCACAGGGTCCCCCTAAAGGCTACAAGAGGTAGCCTGAAGGGGGGCCCGAAGGCTATAAGAAGGGTCTTGAAGGGGGCCCGAAGGCTACAAGAGGTGCTCCGAAGGGAGCCTGAAGGCCACAAGGGGTGTCCCAAAGGGGGGCCAGGGACGCCCCACGAGGCCACCCCGAGGCAGCAAAGGGGCTCGGGGCCCCCTCGGCCCGGAGCCGCCTCGCAAGGTGCGAAGGGCCAAGGGGCACTGGTGGACCAGGCGCACCAACGGGGTGGACCAGGTCCAGACGGGTCCACCATGAGTCGAAGGCTACACATAGGGGCAAGAAAAGCCCCTACAACCCCTACACATGTAGGGCATTTTTAGGGATAGATCCGTAATCTCGTGTACCTTGTTAGGAGGTTATAAATAGCCCTCTTTCCCCCATGTAATGGTAAGGACTCAGCTTTCAGAGCAACTAATACATTTACTTCCTACTGACCAACCCCTTCTTCGAGGACCCCCCAGTCCCTCGCGTAGACACCGGGGCTCCCCTCTCTCTACTGTTTAGTCTTTCTCACTACGACAGTTGGCGTCGTCTGTGGGGTTCGGCAGGAAAGTCACAGGAACACATCTTCGAGACACCAGCATGCCCCCCCCCCCGGGCGAAAAACCATGCCTTAGGTCTCAACGGCCGAAGCAGCTACAGTAGTCGCAGCTCCGAGCACCCTGAGAGCCAAGCGGAGCAAGACTTCCGCGGCAGTGGTCGCTCGGGCCGCGGAGAAGGAAGCCAACAACTCCACGCACGAGGACATCATAGGGGATGATGCCCTGCCTACCGAGGCATCCCTTCCCAACAACCAACCCGCCAGGTGCACGACCCACAACCACGGGTGTAACCCGCGAGGCCTACGAAGCCCTCCAGTGGGAGCCAGCAGACCTCCGACACGAGATGCTCAGCCTTTGGTAGCCGGAGGGAAGTGCCCTTGCAATCCCAACCACGTAGGAGCGGAACACCACGACAGATGGAGCCCTTCCCCCAACCGCGGTCACCCCACCACCTCCAGCTCCGCTGCTCTGGGGAGATCCCAACTCCCCGTTGACCGTGAGGCTAGAAATAGCTCGCTGGCCGTAAGGCTTCAAAATGCCGGACATCACACCCTTCAAGGTCAGAGATCGATCCTCGGAGTTCCTCCGGTGTCTGCAACAGCGAGAGAAGCGACAAGGGGATGGCACCACCAAAGCAAAAAGCATCACCCTTGCCCTCAAAGACGTGGTCCTCACATGGTTCTTTACCATCCCCCCGGTCCGTATATGCGTTGGAGCAGCTGCGCGACCTCGTTCGCAACGATTTCTAGGGAAATTACACCGAGCCAAAGGACGCATGACACCTGTTCGCAATCAAGCAAGCCCCGGGTGAGCCCCTCTGTAGTTTTTTTTTCAAAAAATTCGCGGAGGTAAAATGCCAAGTAAAAGGGGTCAACGAAACCACCATCATAAACGAAACAACTTGTGGACTCCAGAAGGGCCCCTTATCAGAAAGGTTGGCCCGCAAACCCATCCATATGATTGCAGATCTCTTCAACAAAATGGAAGAGTGCGCCCGAGCGGAGGAGGACAACAGCCGAAGGACAGAGGCCATGTCCTCCACCACGACAACACTGTCATCAAGCGAACCGCTCGAGAAGCAGGAGCTCGTGGCCACTGCAGTGCCAGTAACCACCAAGCCACAAGCCAACAACTACCACCAAAACGGGCGGAATGTCTACCATGTAGACGGTGGCCAAACCACCGAAGGAGGGAAGCGCAAAGGTCGAGTAGGCCGCGGCTGGGGCCAAGGCTGCGTGTAATGTCCCGTTTGTCCTGAGTTTTTGAAAGTTTTCAAAATAAAAAGAACCATTGGTTTCTTTGAAGTTTCAAAGCAACTTTGAGATTTTGAAGCGAGGTGTTTAAAATGACTAAGCTAAACTTCAACTAATCCAAAGTTAGTTCCCTTTGCATTTGCTTGGTCTCTGGTGTTGCTTTCCTTCTTCTTGTCTGTTCGGACCTTCCCTTTTCCTTTGGAATTCCTCTCTATCTAGATCTCCTCTTCGATTTCTTGTTGCCTCCTCCTCTCTTTTATCTTGCCCGTCTGTCGGTCGCTCTGCTAACCGCCCTCCTTGCCCTCTGGATCTCCTCCCTTAGATCTCCTCGTGGTCTTTTATCTGGACCAAGAGAATGGTCTTTACAAACGACCCCCCAAGGGTGACCAACAGGGTGGTCTGAGTAAAAAGGGGAGGTCATGACCACAAGAGGTAGTCTCGACCAAAAGGGGTGGTTTTCGCAAAAGACCAGAAGAGGTGGTCTTTGCAAAATACCACGAGGAGATCCAAGGGAGGAGATCAAGAGGGCAAGGAGGGGCGCGGCTAAGCGAAGCTGACTGATACAGATCGGGCGGTACAAAAGAGAGGAGGGCGCGGGCAGCACAAATCGAAATAGGAGATCTGGACAGAGAGGAATTCCAAAGGAAAATGGAAAGTCCGAACAAACAAGAAGAAGGAAAGCAACACTAGAGACCAAGCAAATGCAAAGGGAACCAACTTTGGATTAGTTGAAGTTTAGCTTAGTCATTTTAAACACCTCAATTTATGAAAATCTCGGGTTTAGCTTTGAAACTTCAGCAAAACCGAATGGTTCTTTTTGTTTTGAAAACTTTCAAAAACTCAGGACAAACAGGACGTTACACTGCAGACGCAACGGCGGGAGGCAGCCAGACACTCGAATCGGAGCCAGAGGCGTCCCGCTATTTTGCAACCTCCTCGGTGAAGGGTCGCATACGACCGCAGGCTGCCGCACCATCGCGGCCATGCATGACTACACGAACCGCGGCTAGCAGCTAGTTGAACGCGAAGAAAGGAGGGGAGCAGGCAACCAGCTGCCCGCCCCGCCGCCAAGGCCATGTATAGAAGGGGGGCCATGGAGAGCATCATCAAATGATCATAAGCATGATCACAGGAGGATCCTCACTCGGTATAACATCCAAAAGGCAGCGACGCATGTACGCCCGACAAATTCACCACGTCGCGACATGGCCCGCGTCCAGCCCACCTCGCTACGCCGAGGTGCCTATCACCTTCGGTCCCGAAGATGCCCGAGGCCTATACTTCCCTCACCAAGACCCCCTCGTGATCTCCGCCAACATCGTGGACTTCGAAGTCAAGCGTGTCCTCATAGACGGAGGAAGCTCTGCGGACCTGCTGTTCGCAGAAGCCTTTGACAATATGATGACCCCCAGAGATCGCCTGTCACCCTCGGGCATACCCCTCGTGGGGGTTTTTTTTAGGGGGGGGGGAGGCCTGTGACGGCCTTGGGACTGATCGACCTGGCCGTCACATTCATTAACGACTTCACATCCCGCACAAAGATCGTCACCTTCGATGTCGTCCAGATGCCCTACCAATACAATGCCATCCTCGGCCGAGCCACACTTAACACATTCAGTGCAATAGCACATCACAACTACTTATGCATGAAGATCCCCGCACCGGACGACGTCATTACGGTGTGAGGAGACCAGGACCTTGCTCGACAAACTGAGTTAGAGTTAGTCTCACCCGCCCACCACGTCCACACAGTTGAAGCCAATGCGGACGCTCGAGCAAGCGCCTCCTCCGACAAATGGGCACCAAAGGTCAAACCAGAAGGGCAGCTACGGAGGGTCCCTTTGAGGGACGCTTCCCCGAAGAAGACAGTGGCCCTCGGGGCGGAGCTCCCAGCCGAAGCATGCATCGCCATCCTTGAGGTGCTCCGCAACAATGTAGATGTCTTCGCATGGAGCCCGGAGGACATCCCCAGGGTGGCAAGAGAGACCGTGGAGCACCGCCTCACCATCCGAAGCGACGCAGCCTCCAAGAGGCAGAAGCTGCGGCGCATGATGCCAGAGCGACTAGAAGCGACTAAGAAGGAAATAACCAAACTGCTAAAAGCCGGGGTCATCCACGAAATCAAGCACTCCGAATGGCTAGCCAACCCCGTCCTGGTCCAGAAGAACACCGATAAATGGCGCATGTGCGTCGATTTCACTGATCTCAACAAGGCATCCCCGAAGGACGATTTCCCCTACCTCGCATAGACCAACTGGTGGATGCTACCTCGAGTTGTGAGCTGATGAGCTTTCTGGATGCCTACTCTGGGTATCACCAGATATTCATGGCCAAAGAGGACGAAGCAAAAAACACATTCATCACCCCCATCGGCTCCTACTGCTTCCACCGCATGCCCTTCGGCTTGATGAATGCAAGAGCAACATTCACCCGACTCATCACAAAAGTCTTGGCAGGGCAGCTCGGCCGAAACGTCGAAGCATACGTCGACGACATAGTGGTCAAAAGTAGGCTTGCAGGCTCCCATGCGGGAGACCTGCAGGAAACCTTCGTCAACTTCCGGGTGGAGGGGATCAAGCTCAACCTCGAGAAGTGCGCCTTCGGGGTCAAGGCCGGCAAACTCCTAGGGTTCCTCGTATTGGAAAGAGGCATCGAGGCCAACCCTGAAAAAAAAATCAAAGCCATCTAAGAAATGGAGCCGCCCCGCACCGCCCAGGAAGTGCAAAGGTTGACGGGACGCCTCGCACCCTTAGTCGATTCTGTCCGCTTCGGCAGAAGTGACCTACCTTCTTCAGACCTCCGGCGCAGAGTCGTTCGGTGGATGTAAGATCGCCAAGCGAGATTCCAAGAACTCAAGCAATATCTCGCCCAACTTCCAAGCCTAACCAGCCCAAAGCCTAGTGCGTAACTCCTCCTATACCTCGCTGCCTCTTCTTCGGTGGTGAGAGCGGTCCTCGTCCAAGAAGACGGCAGGCAGTGCCCCGTGTACTACGTATCGGAAGCTCTCCAACGGCCAAGATCAGGTACATGGAGCTGGAAGAACTAGCATACACACTGCTCATGGCCTCGCACAAGCTTTTTCGGCACTACCTCCTGGCACACGCCATCACGGTCCCATCCTATCCGCTAGCACTCATGCTGCGTAACAAGGACGCCTCGGGACACATCGGCAAATGGGCAGTGGAGTAGGCGCCCTTCGACATAACCTTTGCCACGCGCACCGCCATCAAGTCGCAATCCCTTGTCGATTTCGTCGTCGAATGGACCCCCAAGCCGAAGGGCAACCCCCAAGCAGCGTTGAAATACCATGGACAGTCTACACCGACGGGTCCTGGTGTGTCGCGGTGGCTAGAGCAACGGCCATCTTGGTCGCCCCGGACGGACAAAGGGTGTCGCACGCAGCACGCCTCGACTTCCCCACAACAAAGAACACCTTAGAATACGAGACCTTGCTATTGGGCCTCCGTAAAGCAAAAGCATCAGGGGCAAAGCGCATCATAGTCAAAAGAGACTCCCGCATGATGGTGGGACACTTCGACAAGTCATTCGTAACTAGAGACCCTGAGATGGCTAGGTACCTAACGACGGTGTGAACCATAGCCAAGCACTTCCTCGACATCACCGTCCAAGCTATCCCAAGAGGTGACAACGAGGCAGCAGACGAGCTTGCAAAAATGGCCAGCTCCGACGACCGCCCCCCACCAGAGGTGTTCTATGATATACTGGGCCCTCTACGCCTACAAACACAAGGGGTTGAGCCCGAAGCACAAGGGCCGAGCCCAAAACAAACGAGATTAAGTCCGAGAACACAAGGGTCACAGACTCGTAATGCTCATCAACGAAGTCGACTGGCGGGACATAATAACCAAGTATCTCGCAGGCGAAGAGCTTGAAGACATGGTCGAGGCGAAGCGGATCAAGCACCGAGCCAGGAACTACCGCATCATCAAAGGCCACCTATAAAAGGGAGACGTTTGCACACCCTTCCTACGATGTGTATCCCAACAGGAGGGTTGGGCCCTCCTAAGGGAGATCCACGGGGGGTCCTGCGGTGCCCATTAGGCGCCATGGGGCCTTGTGCGAGGGCCTTCCACCAGGGCCTCTATTGGCCAACAACACTAAGAGATGCCCAACACCTCATCCAGCATTGCCAGGGCTGTCAATGGGCCAGCCACAACTCGAAGGCACCAGCGGTCCCCCTGTAGCCCCTGCCCCCGGTCTGGCCCTTCGCCCGATGGGGGCTCGATATCATTGGCCCTTTCCCAACGGCGAAGGGCAATCTCTGTTTTACATTCATCGCCATCGAGTTTTGTCGGGACTTTGGAACAACCGTATGCTTCACATCGGTGGGACACCCCGAGTCGAATGGGGTAGTCGAGTGAGCCAATGGCAACCTCCTGGCAGGCCTTACGAAACGCCTTGTGGGCTTACCGAAAGGGCTTTGGCCCGAGGAACTACAAAAATCCCTGTGGGCACTCTAGACGTCACCAACCAGGGCCACAGGCTTCTCTCTGTTCAAGCTCCTCTTCGGTGACGAAACGATGACTCCCAGGGAGCTCACTACCAAATCCCTCCGAGCAACCGAGGACATCGACCCCGTGAGCCGAAAGACCTCCATCGACCTAATCGAAGAGCACTGCATACAAGCCATATCAAGCATGACAAAGTACATTGAAGGCGTCGCAAGGGCGTATAACAAAAAAGTCAGGGTCCGCCCCTTAGCGCCAGGTGACATGGTCCTCAAACGAGCTGCCAATCCCACATCAATAGGCAAGCTCGAATTCAAATGGGAGGGGCCCTACATCATCACCTGTAGCACGAGGGCGAGCTCCTACTATATCGCCACCCCGGATGGGCAGCAACTTGACCACACATTATTGGAAGAACAATTCATCCCTCATGTTAACGGGACCCTGCTTTGTATCTGACACGCGATAGATCCAAGAAATGTAGTTATACTCATAAAAGTCTGTAATATCCCTCATTTGCACTCATAGGGTAGTTATCCCCAAAGGGGTATTTTGGTCATTTATACAGGCCCAAGGGCCTATAAATACCTTATGTATCTCTCATTTGAGGAGAACTCTCTTAAGCAATATAAGAAAGCAAGACATCGGTGAGCCTCCTGGAGGAACCCTCGAACCCTCAGAGGCCACCGACAGAGTAGGGTGGCCCTTCGGACCCTCGAACAGTATAAACCTTCGTGTCATTCTCTCGTGGGCTGACGGCCAGTGCACGGCCGACATCTTCCCTCACTCGTGTTCGGTTTTTATACCAACAACATTGGCGCCGTCCGTGGGGACGTAGCTAATCGACAGAAGGCTATGGTTCCTACCAAGAAGCACTCTAAGTCCACGAGACCTCCTCCGGCTCTAGAGCATAAGGAGCCCATGAACGACCAATCCGTTCCCCGAAAAAACCCAAGGCGCGGGTTATATTCGGAGATTGGGGTTGTTCATCCCAGGACGGACAACGTCTTGCGCATTCTCGGGCTGCCAAGCATTCCCTCCTCCATCGTGCCAACTGACGCGGTGTCCAGCCAAAGGCAAGAGACCCGCAGTGTCGTCGAAGCTCTAGGGCCGTCCATAGCTCCTAGGGGGCTTGACACTGCTAATTGCAAAGCCATGGTGGAGGCAACCGCAAGGCAGGTGGTGGATTACATGATGGCCACATATCGTACTCCCAGCGGCCCTCAGCATGTCTCCCCACTCCCAGCGTCGCCTTCAGTTCAAGTGGCCACTGACCCGGCCGCGTGGGGAATTTTCCTCGGAGGAGGGCAAGGGGGACATCCTTACAACCTCCCTCCACTCGCCCACACGGCGGTGATGAACGGGGCTCCTTACTGGCCGATATACCCGCCAAACTCTGGATGGGGAGGAGCTAAGCCCATTCCGTTACAATTCATCCCGTCGCCTCAGCCTCCGAGGCCTGAGATCATACCCCCTGGAATGAGCGCTTCACAACCTCCTCTTCAAGCTCCTTTGCCTGGGCAAATGCACATGCACTCGAAGATGGTGAACCAGCTCCCACCAGTTAATGCAGGGCTCCATCCCTAGGGTGCTACGTGGGCAGGGGTGACTAGGGAGCCCATAGGACCAAAAGTTGTTTCTCCTCCTGTGCCCCCTCCGGCACCCTCAGGCGGGCGGACCATTCCACCCGTCATGGCCCAAGCGCACTCATCAAGCCGTAAGGATTCACATCAGGGAGGCTGTGACCAAGGCGGTCAGAAGAGCATGTACTTTGCAAGCACTAGGCGTGTCCCTGTACTACCAAACGGATCCGCAGGGAGCATGGTCACTACGACTGTGAAGAAATGGATGTTGAATCCCTAATCTCCTGGTCGAATCAAGCCGTAGGTAGACGCGGGTGCTCCAACTCACTAATGTGCTTGCACCATCGCCGCCATCGGCAAGCATCTAGCTCTTCCAGCTCAGGAGAACCTCAACACCGCCGTTGTCACACCGCACGATCACCATCACCTCGCACGCGAAGGGACAGGGGCGTCCCGGAAACTGGCAACCCTCTTGCCCGAGACATCTTCAAAACTCCATTTCAGCCAAAGTTCTGCCAGCCTAACCTTGGGCCATACGATGGGGGCTCTGACCCCATGCAGTTTTTGGAAGTATACTCCACGACGATTCGGGCTGGGGGAGGCGGAGAAGTAGAGATGTGCAACTGTCTCCCACTGTTCCTCTCCGGAACGACGCGTTCTTGGTTCTTCAACCAGAAGAAAGGCTCCATCTATTCTTGGGACCAGCTAAGGGAAGAGTTCAGCGCAAATTTCCAAGGAAGCTATAAGCGCCCTATTCTCCCCAACAAACTCTTTACTGTCAAGCAGCAGAAGGGTGAATCCACGAGAGAATTTCTTAAGCACTTTTTTAAAGTGCGGTTAAATGGCGGATGCCCCGGACTCCACGGTCATCAATGCGTGCAAGGAAGGGTTGCTCCCAGGGGAACTTAATCGAGTGCTGGGGAGAGATCCCCCAAGGATAACCCACGAGCTCTTCGAGGTTGTGGAAAAATACGCCCGGGGAGAAGAAGATGACTTGGCCAAGAAGGGACTTCTTCTGCGGGAAAGAAGCATCTCCCGCGGGAAGAAGTCAAGAGGCTCATCTTGTAAGAAGGAAAAGACCGAAGGATCACTCCGGGCGACGCGACTCCAAAATCCTTGTCGTTGCTGACACTCCTTCACAGAAATGCGGAGGAACTCCACCAAAGGATCCGAGAAGGAATCAAGAACTAAAGCCCACGGGAAGGGATGTCATGATGAAGGCCGTAATGAAAGAAGGAACAACCCAAATCCGGGAGACGGGCGTTGGTGTGCCTACCACAAGATGAACAACATGATACGAACGAATGCCGCCAGTACGCCGCTGAAGTGGTGAAACTCCTCAAGCGCGGACCCGAGCCACGCCGAGGGTCACCACCACACCCCACAGCTGCAGAGGCGATGCCCCTTCAGGCAATCCCACCACCCCCAACACAGGCCCCTAGTGATCTACCCCCCGGGCAGCACCTGCAAGATGCTGATCACGAACTCCCCTTCCAAGCACCACAAAGACAAGTAAACGTCATAATAGGGGGCTCGACCTTCGGGCATGCGTCAAAGCGCCAGTGGAAGGAGTATGCCAAAGAGATCAATGTCGTAGGGTTGGCTCCTCAAAGCGTTTCTCCCAAATGGGCAAGCATTCCTCTTAGCTTCACAGATGCGGATGCAAAAGGCTTAAGGTTCCCCCATGATGACACCCTCTTAGTAACTGCCACAATATCCAATTACGAGGTCTCCTGCATCCTTGTTGACGGAGGAAGCTCTGCAGATATACTCTACCTACGTGCGCTCAGGGAACTGTGGGAGTCATAGGGGGGCTATCATCATGGCATCCTGCTCCCGTCCGATCGCCCTTTCACCGGATTCGTACCAGGAAAATCCATTCAACCCCTTGGGAGGATCGAACTCCTCATGACGTTTGGAACACAGAAAAATCACCGCACGGAAGCTGTTAGGTTCGATGTCGTTGACATTGAGTCCCCATTCAATGCTATCATAGGAAGGGCAACTCTGAACTACTTCTGTGCGGCGGTTCATCAAAACTACCTGTGCTTAAAGATATTAGGCCCTCGCGGGGTCATCTCCGTGAGGGGTGATCAAGACTTAGCTCGCCGTCTATACCACAAAGCGGCAACTAACTTCGACGACATCAACTTTCTTGAACCTAAGGAGTCAAAGGGAGGAGTGCACTCGCCTCTGTCACCAGGGCATGCCACGGACGTCTCCCCTCCAGCGAGATGCTCTCTTAAGCCTCGTTTGGAGGAGGACCTGCAGGAAGTACGACTCTTCGGCCAGAATGACCTGATGTCTCTTAGAATCGGGGTCGATCTCCTAGGAGAAATGGAGAAAGAGCTCGTGGAGTTATTAAAGTCCAACGCTGACGTGTTCGCTTGGACATCGTTAGACATGATAGGCGTCCCTCAGGAGGTGATCCAGCATCACCTAGCAGTAAGGCCTGAGTGCCCTCCAGTAAAGCAAAAGCTCCGAAAACTCTCTTTAGAGTGATGCCGGGCCATTAAAGATGAAACTGACAAGCTTTCAAATGCCGACCTCGTTTGGGAGGTTTGGCATCCGGAATGGCTGGCCAATCTTGTTTTGGTAAAAAAGTCTAGCGACAAGTGGTACATGTGCATCAACTTCACCGACCTCAACAAGGCGTGCTGGCGATCTACTACCCACTCTCACAAGATCGACCAACTCGTTGATTCCACCACTAGGTGCGAGTTGACGAGTTTTTTTGGACGCATACTTAGGGTATCATCAGGTCCATATGGCGAAAGAAGACGAGGAAAATACCAGCTTCTTCACCCCTGTAGGTGCCTTCTGCTGCTACACATGCCCTTTGGGTTGAAGAATGCTAGAGCCACCTTCCAGCGTCTTGTCTGCCTCATCCTTAAAGACCAGTTGGGTCGCAATGTGGAGGTTTATGTCGATGACGCTGTCGTAAAAAGCATTCAAGCTTCGTCACATATTGAAGATCTCCAAGAGACATTTGTCAACCACTCCAAATTTGGTGTCAAACTAAACCCTAAAAAATGCACCTTCAGTGTAAGAGGAGGAAACCTCCTAGGATTCTTGGTCTCACAGTGGGGCATCGAAGCAAATCCTGAAAAGATTCGCGCAATCCTCGACATGGAACCACCCCGTCCACCAAGGACATCCAATACCTCATGGGCGCATGGTCACTTCGGACACTTCTTGTCATGTTCAGCAAAAAAGGGTCTCCCTTCTTCAAGATACTCAGTAGACTTCCTTTGGACTCTCAAGCCCCAAAAGCCATCGAAGACCTAAAAGTCGACCTGGCAGCCCATCCGCTCCTTACAAGTCTAAGACCAGGAGATGTACTACTCCTGTACCTCGTTGCAACCCCGGTCGCAGTGAGGGCCGTCCTAGTCAAGGAGAAAGGAGTTCAACACCCAGTATATTATGTTAGCGAAGCCCTAGCAGGCGCAAAGGCAAGGTACACAGAGATAGAAAAAAAATGCTATGCTCTACTCATGGCCTCAAGAAAACTTCGTCACTACTTCCTGGGACATCCTATCATCATTCCGTCAAGCTACCCCATGAATGAGGTTATAGGGAAAAAAGAAGCCACGGGAAGAATAGCAAAATGGGCCACAGAACTAGCACCTTTCTCTCTCAGGCTCTTGGAGAGGACTTCTGTCAAATCTTAGGTCCTCGCCGATTTCGTGGGCGAATGGGCTACGCCCACAATCGACCACGAAGCATCAGCAAGTAGCCCAAACACCATTAGCAAGCATTGGACGTTATACTTCGATGGATCCAAGTGTTTGTTAGAGGAGGTGCAAGGGTCGTCTTGGTAAGCCTTAAGGAAGGCACTCGAGTCGTGACTCATTTATCCTTCAATCCCATAAACAATATGGCCGAGGATGCAACGTTACTCTTGGGTCTACGCCTTGCTAAGGCCATGGGGGTCTGACGCCTCCTCATCTTAGGGGATTCCCAGTTGATCGTCAATCAGATGGATAAAACATACCAGTGCCTTGATAAAAAAATAGCTAAATACTTGGACAAAGTGAGGAAGATGGAATACCACTTTGCCGGACTTGAAGCTCGTCGGATCCCCATGGAGATAATCACCGAAGCGATCGCTCGCTCATGCCGTAGGCTCTCAGGAACCCCTTCCTCCAGAAGTCTTCTTTGAAGTACCGAAAACGCCATCAGTAGAAGAAGCGTCCGATCCTGAACTACCTCCGGAGGTCAACGAGACTTCAGTCCTTCCTCCCTCCTGGATGACTCCTATCATCAAGTGCATACAGGGAGAAGAGGAGCCAGAGGATGCGATAATGGCTCGAGGCTAATCTCCAAAGACAAGACTTATGTGATTATTGAAGGAAAGCTTCTCAAGTGTATCACAAGAGAAGAAGGCATTTCACTCCTCCTTGATGTGCATAAGGGCCTCTCTGACTCTCACATCGCGCCAAGGGCAACCGCAACCAAAACACTTCGCCAAGGCTTCTATTGGCCCATGATGGTGTAAGATGCACTCGATGTTCTTAGAAAATACGAGGGGTGCGAAAGGATGGCAGCCAACCGCAACGCTCCTGCTAATCCCTTTCGCACCATACTAATCACCTGGTCTTTTACCCGATGGGGAAAGGACCTACTCGGGCCATTCCCACCGGGCAAGGGGGGCTACAACCATGTGGTGGTATCAGTGGATTACTCCATCAAATGGGTGGAGGTGGAACCCCTGGCCACCATCACATCTCGTTCCGTGCAGAAGTTCTTTTGGAAGAATATCGTGTCGCCGGGGTTCCCAAGGAACTCACAGTGGACAACGACACTCGGTTTGATGCCTCCTCCTTTAGGGATTTCTGCGACTCCATTGGGACCACCCTTTGCTTCGCATCGGTGGCTCATCCAAAAACCAATGGGGCTGTGGAAAGAACTAATGGGCTAATTCTGCAAGGTATATGATGCCGCTCGAGGCAAGTGCCCTCAAGCGAGGAACTTGGGCGGAGGAGCTCCTCAATGTTCTATGGGGATTGCACACGACCCCTAGTCGTGCCACTGGGAGGACTCCGTTCTCCCTCGTGTCTGAGTAGAAGCCGCCTCCCTCTCGAGACCCACCATCGCTCCCTCCGAGTGGAAATGCTTTGGGGCCATCACCGCTAACTTCATGAAAATGAGGATAACCGCAGGATTGAGGTGGACTTCGTTGAAGAAACCCGCGACCAAACCCTCCTTAAGCATGCTGCTTACGAGCAGGAAGCTGCTCGGTTCTACAACAGCAGGGTGAAGGAATGCGCCTTCCTCCTCGGTGACCTTGTACTAAAAAAGGTCATCGACCCGATAGCTCAAGGGAAGCTTCACCCCAAGTGGAAAGGCCCCTACCGCGTCTCCTCGGTCCTGGGGTCAGGCGCTTACCAACTTGCTTCCCTGAAAGATAAGCAGTTGAAGCATGCATGGAATGCGGATAAGCTCTGCAAGTTTTACGCTTAAGACTCTATTGTATGCCCCTCGTGGCACTTATCGATGTGTAAACACCATCTTGCTTAATGCAATGAAGACATGAGATCCCTGTATAATCGCTCCATTTATACAATTATGGCATGATTTCGGGGTAATCCCTTAACAGCAGCGTTTATGCAATTATGGCATGATTCCAGGGTAGTCCCTTAATACGCTGCTGTTAAGGGATGAACCTATTTTTGTGTGAGTCTTCCCAAGTATATGCTCGTCGGCGATTGAAAGGTTTGCTTCCCAACACGTTGCTGTTAGAAGGCCACCCTCTAACACGCTGTTGTAGGAGGTTAAGCCATTTTAGGAGATCGTTTGACTAGCGTGTTTGCAACTTACTGTAAGGACTTGCTCCTAATGTGCTGCTGTTAAGGAGCTGTCCTTACCTACTAGTCTCATAAGTCTCACTTGAGACACTCAGGCTATCGTTAACCCTTCCCTTACGAAGGGTGTCACCTCTGTTTCCCTACACACGTCCACAGACAGCGCCCATAATTAAACATCTCTCTACGGCACCTCGATCAAGACGTTAAATCTGAAACAATGAATCGACAATGACCTCGCTGTGGCCGAGCTGAACGGTCTTCTCCTGCACAGATGGTGGACGTGGGCGCGACGGTCAGGTCATCCGTGACCGTGTACGTCACGATACCATGCACGTACCCCGCGCCGCCTCGATATGGATCACTTCTTGCTGAAGCAGTGGCTGGCGCCGCCTTCCCGCCCCATACGAGCTGCAGCGGCGCCGTCATTTCCCATCCGCAGATAAGACATTGTGCGCCTTTCGCCGCGGTGATCACGTACTTACAGCCGTAGTTGCCGCCGCCGCAACGGTAGAACCCACTCGCCGCTTTGGGCGCCGCCTTCTGCCCCACTATATATGAGCCGCAGTGGCATCACCAATTCACCATCGGACGCCCACAGTTCGGGCATTTGATGCCTTCCACCTCGGTGATGTAGCTGCAGCTATAGTTGGCAGGGCTGCCGTACCGGTAGAAACAATGCGCTGCATTTGGCTCTGGTGCCGGCGCCACCGGTGGAACCTCAGGGAAACAGAGGAGGTTGCCAGCGGCATGACCGCCACCGGCCGGTGTGAGCAGCGAGCTTTTGGCGTGGCTGGAGCAGACGTATTTGTCGTCAAGCTTCTCGACGCTGCCGTAGAGGTTGCCCACGCAGACGACCATGGAGCCTGTGGAGAGCAGCTTGGCGACCGTGCCGACGGGTACCGTGAGCAGGGAGAAGAGGAAGTCGACGACGTCCTTGCCGGCCTCGGCACACAGCACGCGCCGGGCCTTGGTGTCAACCAAGAGCTTCATGGTTAGCGTGGAACCAGCAGAGGACCATCTCTGTATTGTACGAGTTGTAGATTGGTGCGCGCGCTCGTATATTGGAGTGAGCAGAGCAGTTGAATGAGTGGCTTATGCAGTGACCATACGCTTCTTGAGGAACAG
This sequence comes from Phyllostachys edulis, assembly GCA_036346405.1. Taxonomy (NCBI): domain Eukaryota; kingdom Viridiplantae; phylum Streptophyta; class Magnoliopsida; order Poales; family Poaceae; genus Phyllostachys; species Phyllostachys edulis. The sequence goes on along the minus strand of JAYEVD010000184.1, from coordinate 49,351 downwards.
GAGAGCAAATTGATGAACGGTACATAGGAACTTGCCACGATATTCTATTAGAGCATGTACGATGGTATAGATAACTGTTGTCTATATTATCTCTATATCGATATCATATATAGACAATACTAAAAATAGTTTCGCAATATGTTGTCTTTTTACATATCTTTATAGACAACTCCTTTATGTATAATGTGTCTTGTTTCTTGTATTGCATGACCCAATTCTCTATACTCATCCTCTATCATCCGCATCATCTCGTGTCCTACGTGTTAATCTTCTGAGACAACCAACGTTACACCATTGTACATGCTCTTAGGTCATATACAATGGGCTTACATTAGCTGCCTATAGCCTCTGCACGTAGGATTTAAGTGATGTAAATAAAAGAGAATAAAGAGAGAAAATATGTTGTCTACAATTTCAGAAATTGATTGTAGCACCGAACCAAATAAATCATTAAAAGATTGTGTGTTGTCTATAATCCTCAGAATGATCAGTATCACCACAACCCATTGTATAAGCTGTCTTTAGTGTTGTCTACATGTGACATGGAGAGTTGGTATAGGCAATGTTATGCATGCATTGTACTTGCCGTTAGGAGAGTTCAAAATGGTATCTGATTTTTCATATGGAAAACAGGTTAATTTACTGCTGCGTACATTGGAAAGACACCAGGGTGGAGCGTATCTTTGGTTGCATATTCCCAATATGCATGATCTGTGCATGCCTAGATAGTAGATGGGGCTACATTTTTGCGGTTTGCACTACCTAATGCATGGTTAATATTGTTAAATTCCACAATACTCCCTCCTTTTATTTTTATAAGGCGACCATTGCATTCTAAAATTGAAATTTTGTAATATTTGACCAACAATTAGATTTCATACTTGATTTTTTTTACATAATCATGATTTTGTAGTTACTTCCTCAGCAAATATAATTTATTATTATTTTTACTTTTTACGGCCAACCATTAACTTTAATCTTTTTTAGCATAACAAAAATAATAAAAACTATACATTATGAAAATATTTTGCAGCACAATCAAATAACAAATCCTGTTTCAGTGGTTAAGCAAAATGTGTACTCAGCTTATAACTAGACGCATGCTGCATGCATCCCTGATTAACGATAAATCCTTGCTTCATTCAAAACCAAGAAAGTTTTAAAGTACGATAAACCGGCGATCGATGCAAACTTCATGACGGAACCCACAAACATCGTCACACAACACTGACACAGGCCAACTATACAGTGACCAAAAGTCCCCGGAACAACATAGCAAGGACGCTCTGGTGGCCAGACGACAACAAGCGACGGCAAGCTGATCGACGCTCGCAACTCGCAAAGCTGCTTCATGCTTTCCGCTTCTTCGACTGCAATGACGCCTTCAGTATCTCCAAACCCTACACACCGACATTAGGAAGACAACATGGGGATTGGGGAACAGGGGAGCAATTGATGCGCCATTCATTGGGAACTTACAATGATCAAGAACTTTTGCATGTAGTGATGTAGTCCCAACTCTCAATAAAGAGTAGTGGAAACCATACAGGCAAGCGTACCGCGTACTCCGTTACCAACACTACTGCGATTTAAGATTTTGCCAGTAGGGCGAGTAAAATGCGCGTTGCTCGATGCACAGCATGCATGCTCAATTTCGTTGCGCATGCATGGAGTAAATCGCATCATAGTACTCCCAATAACGACGGAGGCACAACTTGCAAGTTAAAAATATTTGTAGTATTAACGTATCGAAAAATCATGAGCGAGCAATTTGGAATGATAATCGGAACTTTTAAATAACTTATGGATGCTGCAATATATACATTAATTAGCAGGCAAGACCTTGTTTTAGAACGACTCTTATATTTTGCATGCATTACTTGCAAGAAAGGATGATCTCATTGCACTGTAAACAGATGATGATGTGCATTGTTGAAACACCTGAAAAATTTCAAAGTTTGAAAATCAGTTTGAATTCAAAATCGAATTTCAAAATTCAAATCAAAAATCAAATTTCGGTCAAATCTCGCCCAAATCCCAAACCCTAACCCTAACCCGCCTTCTCCCTCTCCCTTCCTGCTTTCCTCACGGCCGCGCCTCCAGCCCTCGCCGCCTTCACCCACGCGGTCGCGGTCGCGCCCGCGTCCGTCTCCACCCGCCTTGGCCGCCGCCCCGTACTGAGCCGCTACAGCGCGCCGCCTCCACCTCGCCCTCGCCTTCAATGCACCCCTGCCACCCCGCGCCCCAAGCAAGGGCGGCGCCACCTCCCGGATTGCTCCAGTGAGGGGTCGCCGCCACCTCCTTGCGCCATTAAGGCCCTGCACCGCCCCTGTACGCCCCTCCCTGCCGCCGCCTGACCCGCCGGCACCGCCCAAACCCTCGCGGCCAACCACCTCCCCCCCTGGCAGAGGCGACCCACGCCGTCCCCCATGCCCTCCCCAGCCCCACTGCCTCGCGGGGGCTATAAATAGCCGCCCTGCTCAGCCTCCCAAGCTCACACCAGCTCGCTGCTACCCTCCCCTTCTTCCCCGACCCCGGCAAGAAGCCCCACCGCCCCGGTTTCCCCACCCGTAAGAGCAAAACACCCCACCCCTTGCAAATCCCCCACCCGGTGCAAACCCAGAGCCCTCCCTACCCTCCCCGGTCACGGCACTGCCGGATCTATGCCGGCGCCGCCGCTCCTGCACCCCAAAACCCTAACCCTAGAAAACCCGAGCCCACACACGCGCAAAACCCTAGGGTTTTGAGACCTACCTGGGCGGCGCCTCCTCGCTGTCCTCCCTGTCCTGCCTTGGCCGTCGCCGCTGTCGCCGTTGCGGCCGCGCCGTCGCGCCCGCGCCGCTGCTCCCGAGCCGCCTCGCTCGCTCCGCCCACGCGCAGCGCCGCGGGGCGCTTTGGCTGCAAGCCAGCGCCCCGCGAGTCCCTCCGGCCTTTTGGCCGCGCGAGTGGGCCGGCCGTGGGCCGTTTCGGCCTGCTCGGCCTGTTTTCTTTTAGGCCGCACAGTAAAAGCCCAGTACTGTTCATCCTAAAACCGGCCCAACACTGTTCCTTGCACAGTAAAATTTGGTTTTATTCCAAAAATTCCAGAAATTGCTTTTAAGCCAAAATTCCTATTCCTAAGCCTAGATTAATGATTATTTATTGTTTGTGTCTAAATAATAGATATAAACAAAGAAATGATTATTAATTGTCGAAAACCCTAACTTGAGTTAGTATAGCCTTCCTACCGCCTCAAACCGTAAAGTCTAATCCTAACTCCGCTCACCAAATCCAAATTTCATTTAATTTTCTTTCTCTTTTCGTATTTTTGTTGTACTTGGATTCGCTTGCTAGGCTCAATCCTTGTCGAGCCAAAGCGGTTTATTGGTTTTGTGTTCTTCGGCTAGGTTTCGACGCCGACGAGCCACCAGACTTCACGACAGACACCGACATCGCAGACAATTCGAGGACGCCGAACCAGAGGCAAGTTGCATACCTTGAACATATTGAACCCACATGTCATATATTCATATTATTATCTTCATTAAAATATTTTAGCCAAGTATTTCAACAAAGAAATAATACTTTGGAATGCCATGTTGATTAGATATAAGTCCTTAACCCCACATATTAAACCACCTATTCTTGTAAGCCATATTTACCTTGACAACCTTGGTTCACATAAAATATTAGTAAATATTCTGCTAAGTCATGAAAACCTCGTTCTAAATATCATATGAATGTTGGCTTTAGGCCAATAGGATTTTGGGTGTAAGTTGAGGGTCGTCCATTGAGTTGGGCAACCCAATATACTTGGTAAAATGGGTCATCGGTGAGATCAAGAGGTGGGCAACCGCGGGTTGGGCCATCGCCTCACTGGATGACAAGTAAGGACAAGAACCTTGTGCTAAGTAATAGACACAGTAAACCGCTCAACCACATGCGTGGTCATTACTCCCTAGCTTAGTACACTGCTCATCCAATTGAATATCTATAGCATCAAAGGCAAGTCAGGGGTGGACCCCTAAGGACACTCACGATCCTTGCAACCAGATAGGCTGTCGGCCTCGGTGCAGAGTCCACTATTGGCCTAGGTGGTCTCCCGAGGGTCAGATGGATTAAGATCTACCGTAGAGACTAAAAAGGATAAGCAAAGTGAAAAGGCTTTGTTATCCTTACTCGGTTGCGCAAACATGTTGCGCGGGCAATATGAGTCTGTGATATCGTGTGGGTAAAGTTGGGCAACTCGCAGAGTGTAATCAATGTTATTCAATACACCGTGCTTCCTTAATGAAGTCGTGTTCATGGGTGATTCCAACATACAAAGCATAAGTAGAATTTACTGATGTTAATTGGTAATGTCGGTTGTTAAACCCCCGTGGCTATATTTATTATCGCTTTATTTCTGCACTATTGTAAAGCTTTTAAAGTCAACTTTTGCATTCCACATATACCGCTTGGTAAAGCCGCACCATTTCCTTGATATTTCCAAAGATATAGTTAAATAGCTTTTCCTATGCGATTTGTTGAGTACGGTAGTTGTACTCATTCTTGCTTAAATCAATCAATGTAAGAGTTTTGGGAAGATCCGGTGTTCTCTCTTAACAAGAAGAACCGGAGACTTCGACGACGACTCGGTACTAGGGTCTCGTTCACGCCAAGCTTCCCGTGGTTCTAGCAATTCTTTTGCAAGTGTATTATATTACTTTAGACTCACGCCGCTTAGCTTTTAAACCGGTCATTAAGCCCTATCTCTTTGTAATAAAAGTCTCTTTTGTTGTAACGCTTGCTTGCTTGTGAAACCACGGCTTCTGAATCGTACATCCCGGACAGCTGTAAAAGATTCTAGCGATCCCTAGTTTCGGTCGTTACAAAAGTGGTATCGAGCCGCCTTGCCCGTAAGTTGAGACCTTAGCTTGGTTATAGGTTGAAGACCTTTAAAACTAATAATTTCAAAAACTACAAAAGAATTCTCAAAACAAAAATATAAGTATTAAATTGTTTGTCTCTTTTCCTCTCTTGCTACCTTACCTTACTTTAGACTTGAAAAACTTGTGTTGTTCTTCTAAAAGATTTATCTCCTCTTAACTAACCTTTCAAACTTTCCGCTTGTCGTGAAAATGCGTAAATCCTACTCCCACCACTCGAGTTTAGAGGATGGAGCAAAAGACTACTCGAGATGATGCGGTTTATCTACGCCACAGCAGAAAGAAGCACTGCCTTCCACACGAGGAGCAGATCTGTGATGGAAAAAGGTACCACCGAAGGCATGGATAAACCTCGTTCGTTAGCTTACAAACCCGACAATCAATGTCGGTTTGGGTCAACGCTACTGAGAGAAGCGATGAGATGTCGCAAGGCAGTGCGAAGGTTACACTGCGTCGATTATGATTCGAGTTTGAACACTCAATATCACCGATTCCACGAGGGGAAGCGATGGATCCATTTTCCAAATTCCTTGCCCAGTGATGATGAAGACCCCGCGATCCGTGAAGTTGCCACCCACGCTAGCCGGAGATTCTATATACCAGGTCCTAAAGGAATACCGTAAGGTGCACCGAAGTATCACTTGGCCAAGCACGAATCAAGAACATGCGAAGGAGTTAGATCGTTATAATGAACCGATCGTGGGCGGATCAACTGTGATGAGAGCCCCGACGCCTCAAGATCCAACAAAGGAATATACACCGAGATCACCGGATTACACTCCTTTGTCTCCGCTTATTACTCCAGTCACCTCCAGCGCCGCCTCATCCAACGGCATAGCACGCTTCTCTGCCGCCGCCCGAGGATCCAACAAGGAAAGGAGAAGATGGAAGAGGCAACACCAACAAAGAGTGACGCGCTAAAGAAGAAAAGAAGGAGGATTACAAGAGGAGGAAGACCTGAGATGCCGATCCACTACACCACCAAAGAACCCTCCGTCCGAAAGGTGGTAGAGTCCTCCGCAAGGTGTTAGATTACGATAGAGTATTGTAGATCCACCTACCTTAGTAGTAGAACGACTTTTGATTGTAAGAAAAGTTGTGTATTGTACTCTAAGTAGTATACATCCAAATTTTTGTAAATTAATTTGTCTACTTTGTGTAAAATATAATAAATAAGTTGTTTTCCTATCCATATCTCAGATATCATCTTGTCAAAAGTCATTTCATACTCGCTCGCCTTAATCACTTACCTATTGCTTTCACCGCTTATCTAAGAATCAGTCTTACTTATCTCATCGTGTTTGGTCAAACCGCCGCAGAAGTAAATTCACAAAGATGTCCGAAATAACAACAATGAAACAAGTCAATCAATCGGGCAACCACCAAGCTTGGCAGAGGTCATGGCTATGATGGAGAGAAATAGATTCCAGCGTAGTAATCAAAGCCAGACAATGGAGCAACATACTCAACTCCTCGAACAAATTGCCGCAAGACCCATAAATGGACATACTCGAGGCAACAATGGAGGAGTGACTCTGTGCTTCAGATGGGCGATTTTCGTAAAACAAGGCCACCAACTTTCACAAAGGTCACCAGAGCCAAGTTAGTAGTCGATGACCGGATAAGGGATATTGAGAGAAAGTTGACACTATCCAAAGGTAGTGACAAAGAGAAGACTTTGTTTGCTTCTCATCAACTACAAGGTCAAGCAAAGCGCTGGTGGATGAATTATCGACTCTTCATCCAGCAGAGATATACCATGGGCGTAATTCAAGGAAGCATTTCATAAAGCCCATGTCCCTCGAGGGCATAGTTGCGACCAAGTCAGGAATTTCTTGCTCTTAAGCAAGGAGGCCAGACAACACAGAATACTTGCACCAATTTAACCAATTGGCGCAGATGCTCCACATGAGGTGGATATCAAGCTAAGAAGATGGAGAAGTTTTCACAAGGTCTCAAAAAGTCATCGAATTTCACATTTCACTCTTGACTTCTCGACCTAGCTTCCATGGTGAATAAATTGATAATCTCGTAATAGCGAATCGATATGGAAGAAACCCAAAGAGGAAAATGAAGCAAATAACTCCACCACAAGTGCACCAAGGGGAGAATGACGCCCACCCATCTTCCAGATTTCACCAAGACCTCTATGAATACAAATACCAAGACCATCAATGAACCCAAAGAAGAAGATCGACTTTTAGTGGAAACAGAGCCAAGCAGCTCAATGCTATAACTGTGGAGGAAACTATTATTTGAAGGATTGTCCTCAGAAATCCTCCAATTGCTTTCATTAGGATAACTCGTCACTTCAAGGACAAAGGCCCATTGAAGAACATGTCATCGATGCAACCAAAGCTCAAGCAAGAAACCAACCACGAGTAACCGAATCCTCCCACCTTCCGTGCCAATAGAGGAGGAATGCTACTGACCGTAAACCAACCGAGGCAATCAGTCAATTCTCGAGGAGGACAACCGCACCAAAGACCATCGCAAGGAAGATCAATCATATCACCACTCAGATGCAATGGAGGCCACCGATATCATCGCCGGTATGTTCCTACCAATGCAAGATCACTTTTAGTGCTTTTTGATTCAGAGCTACACATTGGTTATTTCCTTGGATTTTGCTTGTGGAGAGTTGTTTGCCTTTTATTGTTTTGCCAAATCCCTATGTGTTGCAAACACCGGGACTATATTGAAATCTCAAGATAAGTGCAAGAATCAACCTAGAAGTTCAAGGGTCCTGCTTGAAACGAGTTATTGGTGATCCAGATGAGAGGCATAGATGTCATCTTGGGAATGGATTGGTTATCAAAATATAAAGCCACAGCTTGATCGTGAGAAGAAGACAAGAACCTTGAAGAATGCGTATGGGCAAGAAGTGACACATGACAGATCGCCTTTTGATAAGGAAACAGAGACGAAAGGTCAATAGCACCATCTCGTAAGTCACTATACAGATGCCAAGAATTGATGAATACCCAGATGTGTTCTCAGAGAAACTACCCTAAGACCTCCAGATAGAATGATTGAGCTTACTATAGAGTTAGTACTCGAGACCAAGCCTCAGAATTCAAGGCACAAGATGTAATGGCAACCAAAGGAGTTAAAGGAGCTTAAGAAACAGCTTGGATGAGTTGGAAGAAAAGGATGGAACTTTGAGATTGTGTGTGGATTATAGAGCTTTGAATGCAAGAACTATTAAGAACAAGTATCCTTTGCCAAGAATAGATGATTTGTTCGATCAACTAAAAGGAGCTAAGGTATTCTCAAAATTGATCTCAGATCGGGATATCACCACCAAGATTAGAGAACAAGATAGAGAGAAGACATTTACTACAAGATATGGACTTTATGAGTTCACAAGAGTACCTTTTGGATTAACCAATGCTCCTAAGATATTTCATGAATTTGATGAACCAAGTCTATATGGAATTCTTGGATCGGTTTGTGGTAGTATTTGTGGATGATATTTTGATTTATTCAAAAGTGAAGAAGAGCATAAGGAGCATCTTCATTTGGCCCTAACCAAGTTGAGAGAGCATCATTGTATGCAAAATTCTCCAAGTGCTAATTTTGATGAAAGAAGTGTCATTTTTGGGGCACATCATCACGGAAGAAGGAGTAAAAGTTGACCCGTAAAAAAGTCGAGCAAAGGTAAGAGTGGAAGCGACCAAAGACAAAGGATCGAGATAAGAAGTTTTAGGTCTCAAGGGATATTACCGCAGATTTATAGAAAATTTCTCGAGAATAGCCCGCCCACTTACTCAACTTCTCGAAAGGATATTCCTTTTAAATGGACGGATAAGTGCTAAGAAAACTTTCGAGAATTGAAGGTCGATTAACCACTACCCCAAAGGCTCATACTACCAAACCCCGAGAAGGACTTTCAGATTTATTGACGCTTCAAAGCAAGGATTAGGTTGTGTGCTAATGCAAGATGGCAAAGTTGTGGCTTACGCCTCAAGGCGCTTAAGAACTCATGAAGAGAATTACCCCACACATGATTTGGAGTTAGCGGCGGCTTGTGCACTCATTAAAAATTTGGAGGCACTATCTATCGGGGAATCATTGTGAAGTGTTTTCTACCATAAGAGTCTGAAATATATTTTTACCCACCAGATTTGAATCTCGAGCAGAGAAGATGGCTAGAATTAATAAAAGATTATGATTTGGATATTCAAGATCACCCGTAAAGCAAATGTTGTCGCAGATGCACTTAGCGTAAAGGCACATCATAGTCCTAATGCATTGCAGAATGTCATCAGAGTTAGTGTTGGAAATGCAAAGAATAAACTTGGAAATTGTTGAACAAGGGTTAATATCACTTTGGAGATACAAATGAGTTGGTCGACCAAATCAAACAAGCACAACAGAAGATCAAGAAATTCAAAGAACTCTTGGCGTAAAATCAAGGTGGAAAAATAAAGGAATTCAAGAAAGATGATCAAGGAATGATAAAGTTCAAAACCGCTTGTGTGTACCAAACAAAGAAGAACTCAAACAGCTTGATTCTCAAGAAGAAGTTTCACTCATCTCAATTCTCAATACATCCAGGGGAACAAAATGTATCAAGACTTGAAGAAGAGGTTTTGGTGGAAAAAGATGAAAAGAGAGATAGTCAATATATAGCCAAGTGCGACATTTGTCGAAGATCAAGATAAACCATCGAAACCTCAGGTTGTTACAACCCTTACCAAAGGCTGATTGGAAATGGGAAGAAATCGCATGGATTTCACACAGATTACCAAGGACACAAAAAGGATTTGATGCAATATGGGTGATAGTAGATGATTAACTAAGGTGGCATTATTTCATACCAATTCAAAGAAACATATGGAAAGAATAAGTTAAGGTAATTGTATATGACCAAGATAATATCTTTACATGGGATTCCAAAGAGAATAGTATCCGATAGAGGAGCACATTACATCTAAGTTTTGGAAGAAACTACAGAAGCCATGGAACGGATTTAGCTTTCAAAGACACTTACCATCCACAAACCGGGGATGACAGAGAGAGTCAATCGTATTGGAGGATATGTTGAGAGCATGTGCTTTAGCTTATGGAGCAACTTGGGATAAGTGTTTGCCTTTTGCGAGTTCTCTTACAATAATAGTTATCAAGCTAGTATCAAGATGGCACCTTTTGAAGCCCTCAGATGGCGAGAGTGCGAACACCATTGAATTGGACTCGACACCGGAGAAAGGCGCTTGTTAGGTCCTCGATAGCCCAAGACTCGGAAGATCAAGTTAGACCGATAAGAGACAAGATGAAGATTGCTCAAAGCCGTCGTAGGAGTATGCGATAAACGCAGAAGGATTTAAGTTTTGAAATTGAGATTCGTATATTTGAAGGTTACACCATTCAAAACAGTCAAGATTTCAAGTAAAGGAAAATTGGCCCCAAGGTATATTGGTCCTTATAAAATTGTGAAAAGAATTGGAGAAGTGGCATACAAGTTACATCTCGACATCCAACCCAATCTGCATACATGACGGTTCCATGTTTCTCACCGTAAAGTGTTTGAGGCACCAATGTAATGTGTACCACTTGAAGAGATAGAACTGCAGAATGATCTCGACTTATGAAGAGGAACCCCGATGGTACTTGACACTACTGTAAAGGCGCTTGAGAGGCAAGAATGTTAAGTTTTGCAAGGTTCTCTCGAAGAATCATATCGAGGAAGAAGCAACATGGGAAAAGGAATTGAAAATGCAATGAGATTTTCCCAACTCGTTCTCTACCTCGCGTGAATCTCGAGGTCGAGATTCCTTTAAGGGGTAGGTTGAAACACCAAAAATTTCAAAGTTTGAAAATCAGTTTGAATTCAAAATCGAATTTCAAAATTCAAATCAAAATCAAATTTCGGTCAAATCTCGCCAAATCCCAAACCCTAACCCTAACCCGCCTTCTCCTCTCCTTCGCTTCCCTCACTTCCCACCCTCGCCACCATTCACCACGCATGGTCATCGCGCCCGCCAAGTCTCCTGCCTCCACCCGCTTTGGTTGGCTTCAGACGAGTTGCCCCTCCGCCTCGCCTCGCCTTCAATGCACCTCACACCTCGCCCCAAGCAAGCGGCGCCACCTCCCGGATTGCTCCAGCAGGGGTCGCCACCACCTCCTTGCGCCATTAAGGCCTCAGACCGCCAGACGCCTCTCCGCCGACCGACCACGCAGACCGCCCAAACCTCGCGCCAACCACCTCACCCCGGCAGAGGCGACCCACGCCCCCCCATGCCCTCCTCTGCTCCACGCCATGGGCTATAAATCAGCCTGGCCACCCTCCCAAGCTCACACCACTTCACCTATCCTCTTTCTTCCCGACTCCCCTGAAGAAGCCCCACCGCCTTGCTTCCCCACCAGAAGAGCAAAACACCCCACCCCTTGCAAATCCCCACCCGTGCAAACCCAGAGCCTCCCTCACCTCTCTTGGCCACGCAGACCGCCGGATCTATGCCAGGCCACGCCTCCGACCCCAAAACCCTAACCCTAGAAAACCCGAGCCCACACACGCCAAGAAACCCTAGGGTTTTGAGACCTACCTGGCGGCGCTCCTCATGCCCTCCCTGTCTCGCTTGGCTGCCGCCATTGCCGCCCGTTCTGCTGCCAAGGCTGTCAAGGCCACAGCTGCCGCCTCCCGAGCCGCCTCGCTGCGCCATCGCCAGTGCCATGGGCGCTTTGGCTGGCTTGCCTCCATGAGTCCTCCCATTTTGGTCACATGAGCTGGGCCGTAGTGGGCTTTACTGCTTCTACCCTGCTCTTTTAGGCCGCACAAGAAAAGCCCAAGATCGCTTCATCCTAAAACCGCCCAACACTGCTCCTTGCACAAGAAAATTTGGTTTTATTCCAAAAATTCCGAAATTGCTTTTAAGCCAAAATTCCTATTCCTAAGCCTAGATTAATGATTATTTATTGTTTGTGTCTAAATAATAGATATAAACAAGAAATGATTATTAATTGTCGAAAATCCTAACTTGAGTTAGTATAGCCTTCCTACCGCCTCAAACCGTAAAGTCTAATCCTAACTCCGCTCAAATTGTGATCCACTTTCATTTAATTTTCTTTCTCTTTTCGTATTTTTGTTGTACTTGGATTCGCTTGCTAGGCTCAATCCTTGTCGAGCCAGTGGTTTATTGGTTTTGTGTCTTGCGCTAGGTTTCGACGCCGACGAGCCACCAGACTTCACGACAGACACCGACATCGCAGACAATTCGAGGACGCCAACCAGAGGCAAGTTGCATACCTTGAACATATTGAACCCACATGTCATATATTCATATTATTATCTTCATTAAAATATTTTAGCCAAGTATTTCAACAAAGAAATAATACTTTGGAATGCCATGTTGATTAGATATAAGTCCTTAACCCCACATATTAAACCACCTATTCTTGTAAGCCATATTTACCTTGACAACCTTGGTTCACATAAAATATTAGTAAATATTCGCTAAGTCATGAAAACCTCTCGTTCTAAATATCATATGAATGTTGGCTTTAGGCCAATAGGATTTTGGGTGTAAGTTGAGGGTCGTGTCCATTGAGTTGGGCAACCCAATATACTTGGTAAAATGGGTCATCGGTGAGATCAAGAGGTGGGCAACCGCGGTTGGGCCATCGCCTCACCGGATGACAAGTAAGGACAAGAACCTTGTGCTAAGTAATGCATACAAGAAATCGCTTCAACCACATGCGTGGTCATTACTCCCTAGCTTAGTACAATCGCTCATCCAATTGAATATCTATAGCATCAAAGGCAAGTCGTGGTGGACCCCTAAGGACACTCACGATCCTTGCAACCAGATAGTCTGTCGACCTCGGGTGCAGAGTCCACTATTGGCCGTGGTCTCCGAGGGTCAGATGGATTAAGATCTACCGTAGAGACTAAAAAGGATAAGCAAAGAAAAGGCTTTGTTATCCTTACTCGCCAGCGCAAACATGTTGCGTGGCAATATGAGTCCGTGATATCGTGTGGGTAAAGTTGGGCAACTCGCAGAGTGTAATCAATGTTATTCAATACACCGTGCTTCCTTAATGAAGTGGTTCATGGGTGATTCCAACATACAAAGCATAAGTAGAATTTACTGATGTTAATTGGTAATGTCGGTTGTTAAACCCCCGTGGCTATATTTATTATTGCTTTTACCGTCTGTACTATTGTAAAGCTTTTAAAGTCAACTTTGCATTCCACATATACCGCTTGGTAAAGCCGCACCATTTCCTTGATATTTCCAAAGATATAGTTAAATAGCTTTTCCTATGCGATTTGTTGAGTACGGTAGTTGTACTCATTCTTGCTTAAATCAATCAACGTAAGAGTTTTGGGAAGATCCGGTGTTCTCTACTTAACAAGAAGAACCGTAGACTTCGACGACCACCGGTACTAGGGTCTCGCTTACGCCAAGCTTCCCCGTGGTTCTAGCAATTCTTTTGCAAGTGTATTATATTACTTTCGGGCTCGACGCCGCTCGCTTTTAAACCGGGTCATTAAGCCCTATCTGCCGTAATAAAAGTCCGTTTTGTTGTAACGCTTGCTTGCTTGTGAAACGGCTTTAACGATCGTACATCCCGACAACAGAAAGATTCTAGCGATCCCTAGTTTCGGGTCGTTACAATTGTGCACCCAAAATGCTAGATAAAACCCTCAAGCCATCTGTTTCGCACCGAGGAAGACGTCGGTGAGCACTGTCTTACTCTTCAAGGACGACTCCAGCATGGCCAAACCCTACACATCAACATCAAGAGAAGAGGTCTCCATGGTTAACTAAATCAACGGCCGGTCACAATGTATAGCAGCCAAAATGGATCTGATGATACGAGCCTGCACCTCTTTATCGCCGACCTCCATGGTCTTCTCCTGCAACCCGCTGATGTCCGTGACGCCAAGGGCGACGAGGACGTCGATGACGGAGATGGTGGATATGGGCGCGACCGAGAGGTCGTCCATCACGGTATAGGTCACCATGCCCCGCACATACCCCTTGCTGCTGCTGGCCTCGTCAGAAGCCACCGCGGTCGTTGCGCCACCAGACTTGTCGTCCGGCTCCACGAGCTCCATCACCGTCGTCAATCGTCATCTTGCCCTTGCACACGGGGCACGGCGTTCCGCTGACCTTGGTCGCGTAGTTGTAGAAGCTTCTGGAGCAGCTGCAGCCCTTGCACCGGTAAAGGCCATTGGGCTTCGGGGTAGAGGTTTCCGGTGCCCCCAGCTGAACTGCGGGCGAGAGAAGCGCGATCTTAGCGTCGCGGCGGCAGACATAGTCGGCGTCAAGCTTCTCCACGCTGCCGTAGAGGTTGCCGACGGAGCCGACCATGGTGCCCGCGGTGAGGAGCTTGGTAACCGCGCCGAGCGGGAAGGCGAGGAAGGAGAAGAGGAAGTCGATGACGTCCTTGCCGGCCTCGGCGTACAGCACACGCTGCGCTTTGGTGTCGACGAGTAGCTTCAGCGTTAGAATAGTGGTAGGTTTTTCTGCCATTGATATATCAGTTCCAATACACGAGTAGTTGTATGTTGCTGCTATGCATGAATCGAACCCAATATGTAGTGATAAGACGACACGAAACAAAGGTTTAATGGTTTGTGGGGAAGTTCATAGGATGCACTTACATATAGATTAATTGGCGAGCAATCTTGCATGCATGCATTTAGGAGTGTGGTGGATGGGAAGACTAGGGGCACATCACATGCATGCAATGAAACTGGCGCGCGACAAGGTGCTGAATCCATCATCCCATCCCTGCATGCATGCATTATGTTGCCACTTACACTTACCAATGCTAAACTCGCCGGACGTGAGCCAGTGCGAATGAACGCGACCGTACGTGTCGCTTCGCTTCGCGCACCACACAACGATGCACGAGCCGTTTACGTGCGGAAACCCGAAAAATAAAGCGCACGCACACGAGACGCTCCGGAGTCTAGGAAATAAATCCTATACTTTAACCCTTCTCAAATCATGATATTTGGATATGCAAAGAGAAAGGCTGGAATGATCTAACAGGAGTGTGAGTGTGACGAGGTCTCGTTGGATTTTCTTTCGTAGTCAGGGCTCGCAAGCAGGGGATGCTAACAAGAGCAAGGCCCGTGGAAAATTAGAGAAAAAAAATGGGCGGCGAACGCCCCGTGACCTAGCACCATCTGACGCGCGCCAGCCCAGATGGCGCCCAGCCTTGACGACGGCAAAGCTTAGTCATATTATAGTAGTCGAACTTACGGGTGGAACGTCACATCCGTACGGTCCGAAAAAGAGAACAACGTAACGATTGCTCTAGCTAAGGCTGTATATACAATAGTTTAAAGCTAACTTGCATACGTGTGCGCCTCGCATAACTAACTAATGTACATCTCTGACAGATCGATGGCAGTTCAATTGAACGTGTTTTGCTAACCCATTTGACCCAAGCTCGTACAGCCCTAGCTACTCTCTGGCCGTAGGATTAGGATCACCTGGGGTGAGATGAATCCACGGTGAATGCAACATTTTTTTGTTGGACGCTGCTACGGCTCATACGTTCGACGCATAATGTAACATGTCCGGTTCGGTTGATTGATGTCCTCAATAGTGGCCCTACATCCCTCGCCATTTGATTAATTAGAAGATGACGTGGCCTATAGGAATAGGACCCACCGTGCGGTCCGAAAATGCAACATGTCTTGATAACGCTTGCAACATCCTCGTATAATGGTTGCAACATCCCGGATAACGCTTGCAACATCTCCGGATAACGGTTGCAACATCATAGGAAAATAGTTGCAACATCCCCGCATAATGGTCAGAACATCATCGGACAACGGTTGCAACATCCCCGACAACGGTTGCAACATCCCGGACAACGGTTGCAACATCATCGGACAATGGTTGCAACATCCTAAGAAAATAGTTGCAACATCCTAGGATAATGGTTGCAACATCCTCGGACAATGGTTGCAACATCACAAATCAACAAACAAAGCATATGGAAAAAAGCGCTGGAAAAAATTGCAACATCACCATGAATAGTATGCAACACTTTTTTTTTCTACAGATGCAACATTCTAAAGAACAATATGCAACATTGATCGCAACATCAATAGAAACCTTGCGGAGGACATGATCGAGGCAGCTAGCTGCCTAGCTCTTGAACACGTAAACAATCGGCTAAACCTCTTCGCTTTTGGGCCATGTACTATATACTTGTACTGGCAGTGGTGGGATGCATGGATGACTAGGATTCAGATCGTAGCGCAGAATACTAAGCGAGCGGTAAGTATTTTATGAGTCCGGGGAGCTAGTAGGGAGTAGAGAAGAAACACGATCTAATTAATGCTGAGAGATTTCTCCTTGGGATCCAGTCGTTGGATTGCTATGGATGACTAGGATGAACCGTCCGAACCAAAGCTTTCAAATTGGACGCACGGTCCAAACCATTACCCATTATACTAATACCGAAAGCTCATGTCAATTCGCATTGACAACACAATCAACCTCGATATATACTACTTTTTGTGTGTTGCATGCATTGTTGCTCACATCGTGCAACGTCCTACGAGTCTATCTGTAGTATGGCGCACAAGTCTCGGCGGTGCCATTGTTCGACGGAGACGCTTTGGACCCGTACGAAACAGATGCACGACAGCAAGAAGAGTAAGGCACGCGGAAAAAAGTAGCATACTGGGAGAGGTTTACACCACGCAGCCCGGTGTACACCATCAGTGCACTCGTGGTTCGGCCTGGTCATCGCCCTGCTTCTCCATTATCGGCTGAGCCCCTCATATAGTGGCCACCGGCCACCGCGCGCAGCATATCTTCGTGCCGGCCCAGGTTCACCTGCCCAGACCAAGGGTTGGGATCGGCTCAATCCTGTAGCGAGCAGCGACGACGTATTTTACGTGGCGAAAACAAAGTGTACATAGAGTAGAGGGAGGCTTGGGAATTTTTGGTCAGATGACATATTTTCGCCATGTATTTACAAGATTGACTGTCTTCGATTTTTTTTTGTTGCAAAAATGACCCCCTTCCGCAGGGCCTCCCCATCCACCACGTGCCCCGTTGCCGCACGGCCACCATGCAGTGACCCACCACGTGTCGTCCCCTCCCCCTCCCGCAAGCCCGGCTCCCCTCTTGCCAGCCCTCCTCTCCCTCCTCCCGCACGACCACCCTGCAGTGATCCACACAGCAGCCTAAAATACCCTCAAAACACCGGTCCGGTTCATGGAGAAACAAAACACTAGGCGGTGGCCACCTTTTCAACCGCCCGCCCTCCTCTCGCAGACATCCGCCGACTCCTCGCAGCTTGTCCCCTTGTTCGCAAGCTATGCGCGAGACAACGATCCGAAATTTCCGCGCCAACGCAACATCTCCTCCTTCGCCGGCTATAAATACCAAACTCTTGTCACCATGCCCCGCACATACCCCTTTGCCGCCGCTGCCTCGCCGGTTACCATGGTCTTCGCCCACCAGACTTGTCGTCCGCTCCACGAGCTCCATCACCATCGCCATCTTGCCCTTGCACATGGGGCACGGCGTTCACCGACCTTAGCCACGAGTTGCAAAGCAGCTTTTGGAGTAGCCGCCCTTGCACCGGTAAAGGCCATTGGGCTTGGGTAGAGGCCTCCTGCCCCTCGCCATTTGATTAATTAGAAGATGGCGGGCCTATAGGAATATGTCCCATCAGACGGTCCGAAAATGCAACATGTCTAGATAACAGTTGCAACATCCCCGCATAATGGTGTCTAGATAATAGTTGCAACATCCTCGCATAATGGTTGCAACATTATCGGACAATGGTTGCAATATCCCCGGACAACGGTTGTAACATCATCGGACAATGGTTGCAACATCCCCGGACAATGGTTGCAACATCATCTGACAATTGTTGCAACATCATCGGACAATGTGTTTCGCTTCGCTCGGCGCTCGTCACGAGAACTCGTGAGAACTTAATATAATTAATTTTTTTTAGAGATTAAGTATTTGCTTGTCGCTTGCTGCTTTTTTGATAGCTTACCCCAAGGGCATGTAATTTATCGAATGCTTTTGTCGTTATTACCGTAGTCGTAGTTAATTAGTCTTAGTCAACTAGTCATAATTAAATAGTTTAGTGGTAATTAATTAGTTGTAATTAGTTTGTTTACTTGATAATTAATTAGTTTAGTGGTAAGTAATTAGTAATTAGTTAGTTTAGTTGTAGTTAATTAGTTTAGTGATAAATAATTAGTCATAATTAGTTTAGTGGTTATCATCCGATATATTAAATTAGTGCAAATTAACTACTCATAATTTATTTAGTGGTAATTAATAAGTCGTCATTAGTTAGTTTAGCAGTAATTAATCAGTCGTAATTAGTTTAGTGGTAAATAATTAGTCATAATTAGTTTAGTGGCTTTCATCCCAAGATATTAAATTAGTGGAAATTAACTACTAGCAATTAGTTTAGCGGTAAATAATTACTCGTAATTAATTTTCAAATTTTTTTGGTAATTAATTAATTATTCAGATTTAATTACACATATGTCATCCATCACTTGCATGCAATTTGTCGATTTAATTACACATATGTACTGCATATGGGGTTGTTGTGGCTTTAGGTAATCTTGAACGTAAGACTTGTTAGTGTTTTATGGCGATGGTCACGTGACGACCGGACCCGGGGTTGGACCTACCAAGATACCAATACAAAGTGGTGCAGGTGGAGAGGCTCGACGCGATGAATATTCACAAGCTTAAGTCGATCCCAAGGAGTTCTTCACGAGGCAATGACAAAAAGTTGTGATCGAGGGGATCACCTACACGAATGCCGTAGGAGCTCACAAGGTGGCTAGAAGCGAGCATGGAGCCAAGACATACAGATTGCCTTCCTGCCATGAGGCCCATTTACAGAGGCCGATGGTGTACGTGAATTTCAGACATTGTATGCCGGGCCACCTTGATGATGTCGGGGCCTCTACAAGCGAGCAAGATACCGCCGAGCTAGAAGACGGCAAGACGGAATGTGCTACCGTAGAGGGAAGACTCACACATAATTTTATGTGAAATGAGGAGAAGAATTGTGGTGGCCGTGTAACAAGCTATAGCACTAAGACGCCTTTGTTCACCACCATGTGTACCGAAAGTGCACCATTCCAACCTAGAACAAGACGAGTGAAGTGCGAGTGGAAGGCCGCCTGCAAGATCAAGCTAAATGAGCGAAGATCTTCGCTCGGTCTTGGGGTCAAGGCATTGATCGACCACACTTGTGAGCTTAGCGGCCCCTACAAAGAGCATCGAACGTGACTTCCGTGATATGTGGCAAGCCTCATCGTGCACCTAGTTGCGGCGACGTGTTGGTCTCCCCAAGATGTCGATGTTGAAAGTCATCAATCTGTTGGTTATCCAAATACCACAAGAAGGTCCGACGAGCCAAGCGATAAGGTTACCGAGTCCATGTATGAGACATACGAAGATGCATACAACCTTGTGCCGAAGTTTTCTTCACTAGATTGCCAAATCAAACCCGACACATACATAAACAAGGTTGAGAGTGAGACGCCGACGAGGGCCCAGCTTGCTTCATACGGACCGGTGTTCTGGCTTTCGCTTAGGCCGCTCGGGGCTTCCAGCTGTCATCCTGTGCTCACGATGGATGATACTTTCATCACGGGAAGGTACAAGGGCACTATTCTCACCGCGGTGGCGGCCGACGCGAATGACCAGCTTCTCCCAGTGGCATTTGCCATTGTGGAGAGCGATAACACATCCAGTTGGTTGTGGTTCCTGTCGAACGTGAAGAGGGCGGTGGTGGGAGACCGGCGCAACATATGTCTTATCACAGACCGTAATGCTGGATTGTTGGCGGCCATCAACACCATGCAGCATGGGACAACACCCCCTCACCAGTGGAACGATGTGGTATCTTGCATCTAACTTGTTCACGCGGTTCCGCAGCTTAGGAGGTTATGAAGACGCTCAAGGCATTGTGTCTGCAGAATCAGAGGCGTAAGTTTGAGTCCATCCGAGAGACCTCAAACACCGAACTACGAGGCATACAAGGGAGTCCACTCGAGGGAGAGCAACCCACCAAAGGCTATAAGTTTCTCGGAGTGGATTCATCCCTACACTCTGAATTGGAGAAATGATCCTTCTTTATGACACGGATGGTGCGAGGTACGGATTATGACGACCAATATGCCCGAGGTGTACAACAAATATCCTCAAAGGTGTGTGGTGCCTCTCTATCATTGCGATCGCCGAGAGACATGGACTCGCACTATTGGTTATTTCACAATAGAGCCACCGCAGCCCAAGTGATGATGGAGGAAGGCAAACAAAGGTCCGAGAACATTCAAAGGCTAATGGACCAGAAGATGGAGAAGGCCCGAATGCACGACATCAGGGTGATCGATGGCCCCAGGAGGAAGTACGAGATCACGTTTTAGTAGAAATATGTTAACAGTCATGCCAGAGGAGAAATGAAACATGCATGCACCCTAGGTGATGTGATGACATGCACCTGTAACAAGCCGAAACTCCTGCACAAGCTATGCTCGCACGTGTACAAGGCGTGTGCGCACATGAGGCAGATGTTCACGCCAGACATCTCCGAGTACTACGACATGTAGCACCTATTCAGTACATGGAGTGCATAGTTTCACTCGTACGACTTGGACATAAACCACAAGGATCTTTGGCCGAACATGGTGTAATGGGGCTCGAACAAGGCCTTGAAGACGATAGGAAAGGGACGACGGCAGATGCAAAGGCTTCCTAATGACATAGATGCCACCAACATACCAAAGATACGCACAAACAAGTGCAGGATATGCAAGACCTCTGGATACTCAATGAAGGATTGCCCCAATAGACCCAGCTCGTTTGGTCATCATTTAGTGTCGTAATGTAATGTTTTCTCCGTCTTGTTTTGTTATGTACAACAAAACTTCTATGATAGTAGAATTTACATCCTTGTTACGTTTTTCACTGTACGGTGCACTTACATCATGGAATCGCAGGACATGGACGACTTCGACCTACGACACCGACGTGGGGAGTCTCGCAACAAGGGGAAGGACAAGGCTCCTTCGGCTCAATGGAATCGCAGGACATAGACGACTTTGACTTACAACATCATGGAAGGGGTAGTGGCTACGGCGCCTGTCGGGACCCCGAGTAAGCAACTCTGGGACCCTCTGTGTATTCTGAACTAGTCCCATGATCAGTAGCTAGTCCGCATAGCCAACATCGATGTAATCAAAACCATACAACCAACTATAGAAGAAGGCATAAATTAATATTAATAGCAAAGAAAAGACCTTATGGTCAAGGTTTTTACAGAGATGCCACGCAGGGCTTACAACAAAATAGAGCTCGCAGCGGAAAACAAAACACTCGTGGAAGCCATTCGCATGCCCACAGGCAATCGAGTGGAGGACATCTCCTAGCTTGTATGGTCTTCAAGAACTCCTCTTCAAAGAGCTCTGAGCTCCTCGGTCCTCTTCGACGACTGATCAACCAGAGGGCATAAAGCCGTGAGTACTTTGAATGTACTTAGCAAGTTGTAGAGAAATGTATACTAATAGTATTCATGCTAGGCTTCACAAGGATAGCTTTATAGTTACTTTGCAGAAAACAAAATTGACTGGAAATACAGTAAATAGATTGCAAAGCACAAGTTGAAAGATTAATACATAAGTAATCAAGTTTCTTTGAAACGACTCGTGAACACCCTGTCCACTTCCCAGACCACTCGTGAACACCCAGTTCACTTCCTGCACTACTCGGAACCAACCACGACAACAATTTTGAGAAGTCTATCCTTTGCGGAAATCACTAGGCATTGTCCATAACCGGGACACGGCTATTCAATAGTTTTACACTGCAAGTGAGGTTGTACAACTTACCCACAAGACACTAATTCTCTAGTTTGTTTGGCATCCGCCGATACCACTGCTCACTCACCGTAGGTAAGCATGCTAGAGCACGTGACAAGGCCTTTACAAAGCTCTGCTTTTGACCTGGTTCTACTCGCTAAGGATTCGCCTCGATCCACCTCCTCTTGCGCAAAGTGTGAATGTCTAACCTAGGTTTCACACTTTCAACAAAACAGTAACCGAATCAAAGTATTGCTAATTAGTTGGCCATGTCCACCCCATAAATGAACTTGTGGTTGCACGGTATGGCCCAGATCATTGGCTTACAAGGTTAGGTCCTTAGTGACTACTCAAAGTAGACAACCACATCCCAAAGTGTTTCTAGTATCCCTTTACCGCACGATCACTGCTCGAGTATAAATCATTTTGGGTTCAACCTACCAAATGACCACCCCGCCATGTCACAACATCTTTTAACAACAAAGGGTCGCGCCACAATTCCATATATCATTAAGTCAATTTCATCATCATTGAATCATGTGATCGAGAGACATCGCATAACTAAAGCAGACTAAGCAATAAACGCATCTATGCCGGTAACTCAAAAATATCTAACTAAGATTACCCAACCTATGGTGTCCAAGCGTACATGTCAACATGTAAATTACAAGTATTCAAGGAGTCATACTGTCGAGTACATATTTAGTTATTTTCTAAACCATTTTTATACAATTAGCCATGCATGTTGGTATAAAACAATATAATTTTGCAAACTGGGTAAGACATGATCAAAGGTCTACGACTTGCCTTCGTTGAAGAGTTGAGATGCTTCGGTCGAGGTTGCCGGGTCCAAGAACTCTTCAGAGAAGCCGGAATCTACACGTGCGAGAAGAGCCAAATAAATACAACAAATCCAAACAAAAACCAAAAACTGCCAAACTAGAACTAAAAGAAAAGGTTCTGAATTAGATGAATTAGGAACGGGCTCTCGGGAGGAGGTCCAACTGAGAAGGTGGTCGAGGGAGGTCCTAAGGAAGAGGTCCTGAGGAGGATACGACTACTCAACGTGGTCGTAGGAGAAAGGAAGAGAATTGGGCACGGAGAAAGTGGGCGAGAGCAAAAGAGTTGGGTGAGGCTAAAGGAGATGAAAGAGTGCTGCTCATTCTTTTATAGCCAGGGGAGACGGGGAGATTCACCGACAGACTCGGAGGCGCACCCGATCAAGGGTAAGCGGAGGAGGAGATGGGGGAAGGTAGGGGAGGAGACAAGAGGGGGAATGGGTACTACAGAAGCGACAACATTTAATGCGACACAATAACATTTAATGCGCAAGGACTTTTGCATCAGCAGTGACGCGACGAGAGGAAGAAAAAGGTGAGCAAGGCTGACAGGTGGGGCTAGTCAAAACTCGGGAGGGTGGTCCAACCAAAGGGGAGGTCACGACAAAAAGGGGAGGTCGTGACCAAAGGGTAGGTCGCGAAAAAAAGGGGAGGTCGCGACCAAAGAGGAGGTCGCGACAAAAGGGGGAGGTCGTGACCAAAGGGGAGGTCGCAACAAAAGTGGAGGTCGTGACCCAAGGGGTGGTCTTGGACTGAGAGGGAGGTTTGGACAAAAGGGAGGTCTGGACAGAGGGAGAGGTCCAAACGAGAGGGAGGTCTGGACAGAGGGAGAGGTCTAAACGAGAGGGAGGTCTGGACTGAGGGAGAGGTCCAAACGAAATGGAGGTCTAAAGAAGAAAGAGCTGGATCGAGGGGAACACGGAACGAACAGAGAAATGGGATTCCAACACCAGAGAACTCCAACAAACTCAAAATAAACCAATCTTTGGATTAGTTGAAGTTGGATTAATTCATATTAAATGGCTTTTAACTTCCAAAACTTCAAGTTAAGCTTTATAAATTCAACAAAACCAAATGGTTATTTTTATTTTCGAAATTTTTCAGAAATCCCAGAAAATTGGGATGTTACAGCGCCGCAGAGACTAGTTGCAGACATCAATGCATATATGATATTCTTTGTTAATTTATCGGTTCAATGTGGATGATATTCTTTAGTATCCACATTGAACCACAAGCTAGATAAGCTTGTACATGACCAACTGAGGGAAATATGTGGCATGCAGATCACATAGCAACATACCATAGCTTGTACATTGTTATATGATCTGCATGCCAAGTATTTCGCTCAGTTGGTTCATGTACAAGCTTATCTAGCTCAGATTCAATATCATGATATTCTTTAACATCAGATTGTACCACATGCTAGATAGACTTGTACATGAACCATCGGCATGCAAATCATATAGCAACATACCGTAGCCTTCAAACAAACACGTAGCCTGAGGCTACGGAGGTTGTTATATGATCTCGCAGCCACGATTTCTCGATGGTTCATATACTATCTTATCTAGCCTGTAGTACAATACAATGTTAAAGAATATCATCCACATTAAACTGATAAATTAACAAAGAGTGTCCTATTTAATCGTGGTACATGTGATAATACCCCATTCTCCTTCATCCCGATTGCAATAAACCCGCACATGTATCATGTAATGCTTGTAACGCTTCAAATGTCGCTAATTTTATGTATGAAAACGCATTGCAACTCTATTGCAAAGTAGCTTAGTAGGGTTGGTAGAGCTTAATGAAAATAATGTTTGCTTAATTGAACCTCTCAAATTGGGAAAAATCCCGAGGAGTCAAGATCGGACTCCCCACACCACCCTCTTTCTAACCTTACTCCCCACACCACCTTTTCATACCGATATGACAACACATTGCGATGCTTACTTTTTAGAACGACAAGACCACACGATTCCTCCTTAGGGTGCTACCTCGTGGACGCTAATTTCCTTCAACCAAATTACAATTCACCACGACGCAGGCCGCCTTGGCATATAAGTACTACCACTTCCACGACGTGTTCTCTCAAGATCAAGACTTCAACACAATCTCGCCAGATGGAGAACCAATGGGACGAGATCCGTGAACTCACAAGGGTGCTACAAAGAAGAGAAACAAAGGAGCGTGCAGAGGGCACCTCCTCGCATTGACACCCCCGAGCAAAGAACCCCTATTGGAACATTCCAACCGAGCCTCTCTATTGGTGCAGGACACATGCAAGTTCTTCAAGTCTAAGGAGTGGCTCACTGACATGCATTATCACAGCGAACTACTCCTGACTGCCTCGACCGGCGTTGGGACTTTTGGTCGCCATCGGCAACCGGTAAGGACCGGTTATATTATGTTCCCCGTCATTACTCTTTCAAAGTACATACTAACAACCTCTCCTGCTACCCATAGTCCTCGGATCCGCTTATATGGTTACTACAAGTCGATCGACCAAGGGATCCACCCACGTGACTGGGTGTCTCGATTGCAGAGAGGGATGCCAAGAGGGACCGCGAGAAGAGGGAGGAGGAGTGTCGTGACAAAGAGCACAACAATCGTATCCGACAGGATACGCAAGCTCATTTTGAGGCGTGCAGGTGCAGGGAGCGCGAGAAAAAGAGAGAAATGGCGGCCGAGGCTAAGACGGACGGCGAGGAGTACAACGCCGAGCTCGCAAGGAAGGGCAAATGGCCCTGGTCCACGCAGTAGGTCGGGCCATTTCGCAATAGTCCCCCGTCCCACCTGCCATGTTATTCATATCTCTTGAAGGCACGTATACTTACATGGTTCGGATGCTTGTATTGCAAAGGTACCGTAGTAGTAGCGAGGATGATTAAAGCAATTAGTCGAACCATCATGCCATGTGACCACGTGTAACGGCTTCTATGGGCGCACTCTAATGTAGTTCTCGTTTCGTGCCTCGCGACTTTACGCTTGGTCGATTAGCAATGACCTTTGGGATCCTCGAGACCGAGTACATGTCGCCATCAAATCACTATTGGCCATCTCATTGGCCAAAGATCATTTTCCGTATAGGCAAAAGTATGGCATATTTGGAATATCCCACAACCTCCTCTAAACCGCTAATATACCTTTTTCACAAGACATATTTCAACTAGTTTCATTCAAGATCATTGTTTCTCCATATTTTTATGACAAGTTTCAACAAGTTTCACAAAGTATCATTGTTTATCCATATTTTGTTGACAAGTCTAACTCATTTTTAGGAGGCAAGTTTCATCTAGTTCCACTCGCTTATTTTGGGACATGTTTCATTAAGTTTCATCCAAGATCATTGTTTCTCCATACTTTGTAGAGCAATTTCACCCGCTTCATGTCAAGTTTCATTAAGTTTCACCTCAAGTATCATGTAGTTTCAACTTTTTTTTGTCTAGAACAAGTTTCTCAACAAAGGACATCGTGCTTCATGAAGTTTTCAACTAATTCACATGTGTTTTCATATGAGTTTCATACAGTTTCATCCCAAGTCTCACGGAGTTTCATCGTGTTTCATAAAGTTTTATATAGTTTCATCACTAGTTTCATTCATTATCATTGTTTCTATATATTTTTATGACAAGTTTCACAAAGTATCATTGTTTATCCATATTTTGTTGACAAGTTTAATTCATTTTTTGGAGGCAAGTTTCATCTAGTTTCACTCAATTATTTTAGGACATGTTTCATTAAGTTTTATCTAGTATCATTGTTTCTCCATACTTTGTAGAACAAGTTCCATCCAGCTTTCATGCGCTTCATCTCAAGTATCATGAAGTTTCATAAAGTTTTAACTTTTTTTGTCTAGGACAAGTTTTTCAACAAAGGATATCGTGTTTTATGAAGTTTTCAACTAATTCACATGTGTTTTCATATGAGTTTTATGCAATTTCATCCCAAGTCTCATAGAGTTTCGCGTGTTTTATAAAGTTTCATCACAAGTTTCAACTAGTTTCATTAAGTATCATTGTTTCTCTATATTTTTATGACAAGTTTCACAAAGTATCATTGTTTATCTAACGTCTTTGCATAACATTAGCGCTAGACCGTCCCTCCCGTATCTTTGGTGTACCATCCTTTGACCGAGCCTTCTCCTCAACATCAAGACTAGCAATCAGATCCTCAACGGAAATATTTTGCCTCTTGTGTTTCAGAGATGTGGTGAAATTTCTCCAAGATGAAGGCAATTTGGCAATAACGCACTTAGCCACAAATTTATCTGGCAACTAACAACCAAGATGCGCGAGTTCTCTCACGGTAAGCTTTAATTCATGAGCCCCGCTTTCGACTATAGAACGATTACCAACCATTTTGTAGTCGTGGTATTGCTCCATGATGTACAACTCACGCCTAACATCCGGCAAATAACTTATGTTCGAGTACCTCCCACGGTTCTGCAACGTTCTTGATGTGCATGTACACATCGCAAAGCTGGTCAGATAGTATGCTTAAAATGCACCTGACAAAATGTTGATGTAGCCGTGTCAAACTCTCTTTGTTTTTGAACAGTATGAGGTCCCTCAGAACGAGGCAATATGACCCAAAATACATTCATAGCTAAGAGCCACAATTGACCTCGTCGCCATCTCTTGAAATTCATACCGTTGAACTTCCCGGTTTTATTGCCTCAACAAAACCAACCATCACAAAGCACCTATCGTGTTTTTGGGTTGTTAGATATATGTGCACTATTGTGATTATTTTAATTCCTAAATCAATGATCAAGATAAAAGCAACATATATACTAGGCATATTTCTAGCTATGAACAAGAACATGCTTGAAATATTGAATACACATATATCATATATATGCGTTAATAAAACAAAGCCTATCACATGAATTCTACTAGCAACAAGAGAGAGCATCATCATCACATGACTAAATCCAAGTAAGTAAAATTTACCCATGACAAATCGGATCACCGCGACTTACAGAGGATCGCTCGTGATGGTCGCAATAGAGCGAGCACGCAAAGCCGATGATGAGGGAAACTGTGAGCAACAAGGCTAACGCTTCCCAAAAACTTGATTCGCCCTAACTCAGATAGGATCACGAGACACCGCCGAGACATCGCTCTTTTCATGACGGTGCACGCCGACATAGGGATGGAGTAGTCAAAAGTAGCACAACACGAGGAGCAAAGGCCAACGGTTTTCTCTCTCGGATACATCTCGATCGAGAGGACGTCTCCTCATATAGACACATATAAGCTCGGATGGAAGGTAGATCACCACGCAACAAAATTGAAAACCACATTAAAAACACAATTAATGTATGCCATAATACATGTGGATATGTCATATCATCGTGCAGTTTATGAGATGCAAAAGAAGTCCGCCGCTTCACACAATCGAACCGTAAATCATCACACCATTCACGCATGTGCCGCTCGGGCGATGGTAAGGCGCGAGCGCGTGTAGTCTTTTTTGCTTTTTTAACTAGGTAAGACCAATTTCACCTTATAAGTTAGTCTCCTTCCACCTAAACTACCAATATAGTACTAAACTTCTCATCTTCCACCACGCATGAGTGGATCATTACATTTTTCTTGAATTTATGCAGAATATTATTTAGGCCAAGCCCATAAACTCTAACATCTATTGTATAGAGTGGATCTCAGATACTTTTTGTAAGCGAAGTGCCTACAAGTGCGGCACTAAGACTTTCCTAAACAAACCCTGTAATCACGCTAATGTGCTGGTCGCGTCTTACACGACGTCCTTCCACCGGACGCCCGGGACGTCTGGGAAGGACTCCGCCGGGAGGACGGCGTCGTCGGAGCGGACAACCGTGCCGTCGCTAAGTAGCTGGAGGACGCCGAGGCAGTCCTCGACGACGTGCGGCGCCGTGTCGCCGGACATGGTGATTGCTGTAGCGCGTAAGCTTAAGGAGAGTAGGATATGATCCGTACAATTGTTGCAGTCGTGCAGAGGTGTAAGTGTCGCAGCCTAGCAGGTGTTCGTTAATGAACAAAAATGAATCTGAAGCGGGAAAGACTGTTGCATGCGATGCAAACTTGGAGTGCCATCTAATTAAGTTTTTTACTGCAACGTACCCACATGGATGGGCAATGGCTAAATGAGTGAATGGCAATACGCTAGTTGCATTAATTTTAGAATCAGCTCGTTGACATGCTCTGTTTTTTACGTGCACTTGAGTTGTCAAGGATGCTTACACCGCAAATTTATGTGGAGGATATCAAACTATCAAAGCGTAAAGATATGTGCCGTGCCTGCAGCTGCAGCTGCAGGCACCTGGCTAGTAGTATTTTTCATATAAGAGCATGCTCCTCGCAAGAACATTTTATAAATAGACAAGTCAAAGACTCCATAGGCTAGAGAGCGCGGTGACAAAGATAAGTTCACAGCTTACCCTGAATACTGACATAATCTTAACTTTTATTTTTTAACTGATTTATATAGTTAACTCGGTCACAGTGTCGTAACTTATTAGCCACATCATTGTAGGTAACCCCACAAAAAAGGCCAAATTGCACTAGAGCTTACTGTATCATACACAATCTAGCTTATAATAAAGCTTCTTCTGAGTCGACTTGGTCTAACCCCACGACGAAAATGGCCACATAATGACA
Source organism: Phyllostachys edulis (assembly GCA_036346405.1). Lineage (NCBI taxonomy): Eukaryota > Viridiplantae > Streptophyta > Magnoliopsida > Poales > Poaceae > Phyllostachys > Phyllostachys edulis. The sequence goes on along the minus strand of JAYEVD010000184.1, from coordinate 20,130 downwards.
TAAATTAGAGCACGTCGCTGCAATCATACATGCAAAATACCAATATTATTATGTTGACCTGGCATAAACAAACCACAGCTCAATAATGTTAGCAAACAAATAAATCTTCAGAGCAGAAAAGGAGCAACAGATATTACATCCCAATCACATCTGTTTATATCCATCCGATCACAAGGAGAATCACAACCTAGACCCCATGTACTTCACCAATCATCAATCAGGTCCCTAAACACTACTCGATCTATTCAATGTAGCAACTTAACCTTTCCAATACTCAACAATACATATTGAGTATGAGTTACTCGTATCCTAACCTACTAGGACTTGGAGATGTGTTCCATAAAGATTCCTATCTTAATCCTAATAGGATTAGGTTTCCTAGTTCTTTTTGGAGGAGAACTAGTGAGCACTGTATAAAGCTACCAGAGTAGTCACGGAGAACACAAGTCACAAACGAACTCATCCAAAGCAAGAGACGCATGAGAGAATTGGAGGTTCGGTTATTCTTTATCATTAGATTGTACATGGCAAGGATCCGATGGTCCTAAAAGGTTCGAGAGGGTTGTGAGAGAGCGACAATCTCTCGTACTCTTTTGAGGTTGTGTTTAAAAAATTTGCGGTCGGCTTCGCCAAATCTTTTTCTGTCGTCGTGGTTATTTTGTCATTGTTATTAGGTTTTCTTTACGGGATTCATCTACTTCGTTTTTGATATCGTGCACGCTCATATCGTATCTCGCAACTCTGATCAGATCTAGAGGCTGCTGCGCATAAAAAAGCGCACTTGTTTGGTTTGTGCCTGGGTTCTATGCCTACTAAAAAGTGGTGCCTGAAGGTAGCCTAAAAATCAAATGATTTTTGCCTCGCCAGGCAAGACTAGAGATAGTTTGTTTGATTGAAAACCTGTGGCTGGGACTAGTGAATGAAAACAAGGATAGTAGATTGAATACAGGAACATTGGATCGAGGGCCTGGAAACTAAGCTCTCGTTTTTTGGTCGTGTGGGTCTGAGTGCTCGCTAGGTCGGCAACCAAACAGGTCCCGGCAAGCTCACGGCTTAGTCACGGTCAGGCAACAGCGTTCTAGAGCAGCAAGGAAACACGCTACATAATCCAAGGTTGGTGTTGTTGACCAAGACAGCTCAACAAAGCCAGGTGAAGACATGGGGCATGTTTGGTTGGTGCCCTGGATAAGTTGCCTGGGTATTAGACCTGTTTGTGAGTTGTCTGGTCTTGTGTGCCAAATTGCCTGATCAGGCACATGTGAAATCTAATGTAGTGTTTGGTTGGTGTCCTGGATCTGTGCCTGAGTAGGTACAAGAGGCAGACAGTGTTTGGTTCTTGATATGCTTGGGGTTACACAAATAAAAGAGCAAGAAGTACAGTAGCAAGAGACCCAAGCAGCTCGGAGCAGCCCAGGCGTCCATTCTTTTAGGCCTGGCGCCCGGCAGCTCTAGCCAGGCAGCTCTCTCAGGCAGTAATGAAAGGCAGCAACCAAACACACCTTCGGCATGCTCCAGGCTACGCGCCGGCCAAGCAAACACGCACCAGGCTTCAAAGCAAACAGCCCCATGATCTCTCAAGCCAACCAGAGAAAATGTGAAGCCATCATTGGCTTGGCTAATTTTCTTTCACCATGGTCCATGGCGCTCAGGGTCTCTACGGAAGAAACTTGAGCTCAGGGCCTTATCTGCAATGTTGTCAATGCTTACATAAATTACGCTATATAATCCAAGGTTTTAAAATTTGTAGGCCTGGCAGCAACTCTACCATAAATTATGCACATCATGTTTGTCTTGACGTAAGGTTGCTTGAACTGCAACACCAATCAAAGCAGTATATAAGTTCAGGGATAGTAAGATCAGATGGTATGCTGCAAGGGAGAAGAGAAAGGAGGGCACTCATGGCAAGGAAGGACAGGGTGCCACGAGGGTACATACCAATCCTCATCGGGCTGGGGGAGGAGAGGGAGAAGATCCTCGTGCGTATGGAGCAGCTCAACCAGCCCAACTTCCTTAAGCTTCTTGATCTGTCGGTGCAGGAATTTGGGTATGAGCAGCAGGGGATCCTCCGTATCCGCTGCACCGCCAAGGTCTTCCGGTCGATCATTGGTGCCACCGGCGAGCAGAAGTCATGACAGATCCTTCTCTCCACTTTTTTCCCTCTTCATCTTTCTCTGCGAATTCGTTAGCTTAGCTCACACAAGGAACAAGATTGTACAGGCAGGTCATGAAAGATTTCTGCAAAATCATGATTACAGTGAGGCTGCTCACTGTTGTTTTTACCCTGCTGCCATTTTGCTCTGTGTTTTTCTTCCGCTTCTTGTATCCTATGCGCGGTTCAACTCAGCCCTCGATCAAACCGCGCCGGCGGAGGGGGGGACTGAGGAAGACGGCGATGCGGGGCCGTGGGTTTGGGTGGGCCGTGTGCCTTTGGGCCCGCGTCGCGTGCTCTACGCGGGGAGATGAGATGAGCATGGGCGGAAAGAAGACATCTGGGACATCCGGGCCGCGGGCTTGGCGCTCCTTCAATCATGTAAAGCCCAACCAACATCATTTCCTCCATAGTCCAAATAACGCCACCACACTGACAGGCTCAGTTTCAGTACAGAAGCTAATCTTTCCTTCGAATACAAATTAGAAGCAACAATTCAGTTTGCTTATTCAGGGCCCAAATGCTTTCTAGTTTAAGGAACTTACCCACTTCTAAATTTTTTTTAACTGCATCATCAATACAAGCACACCACTTTGATGATCAAATCGCAGACTCACAGTGGTAAACTACTTACGGTACAGAGTGGAACAAAAATTTCAGGCATAACCCTATCAAAAAAAAACATAACAACTTTACAATACTTTCAAAAAAAGAAAAGAAAGGCTACAGCACCAAACTGATTTACACATCATCAGCTATCAAGATTCCTGGCAAAATCTAAACCGTTGCCATCAGAAAATTGATGTGCCTACTGAACGTGGCCTCACAAAGATGGTTTCAAGTAACCTTGGCAACGGGGGCATGTCGCGGTCCAACACACACTCAAGAATCTGAACCACCTGACCCATTGTCGGCCGGTCAACTTCATCGTCTTGGATGCACCAGCAGGCAACCTTGCAGACTCTTTCAACCTCCTTAAAATTGGCTTCACCACACAATTTCTGGTCCAGCAGACTCCTCACGTCTCCCTGAACAAGTTCTCTCCAAGCTTGCATAGGGAAATAGACGACATGGTTGCCATCGGTGGTCGTATATTCTTCATCTGTGTTCCTCTTTCCTGACACAAGCTCTAGCAGCACCATGCCATAGCTGTAGACATCCACTTTCGGTGTAATGGCTGTTCCACTAATCCATTCGGGTGCGAGATACCCTACGGTTCCTCTCATTGTGGTTAGTACTCTGCTGAAATCCTTCCGACAAACTTCGCCATCCCAAAATCTGCGATTTTAGGAAGAAACGATGCGTCGAGTAGTATATTCTGCGGCTTGATATCGCAGTGAATGATGCAGTCTCGACAGCTCTCATGTAAGTAGGTCAAGCCTCTAGCGACTCCAAGGGCTATTTGGTACCGAGTACTCCAATCCAAGAACATGCCGTTGCTTTGGAACAGATGGATGTCAAGAGAACGGTTTGGCGCGTGCTCGTAAACAAGCAACCTATTGTCGCCGTCGCAGCAGAGACCTATTAGTTTAACCAAGTTGATATGTTGGATGATTCCAATTGAACTCACTTCAGCCCTGAATTGCTTCTCTCCTTGCGAGCAACCATCAAGTCTTTTCACCGCAATACCGGTTGAGTCGCGCAATTGCCCCTTGAAGACAGAACCAAATCCACCTTCCCCTAGCTTTTCAGAGAAATTTTTAGTTGCAGAACGCAAATCTTTGTATCTAAAAGCCACAATCCCACCACCACCACCTTGGATGCTGTTCTTGCTTTTCTTCATCCACATCATCAATGCAAGGACGAAGACAGCACCAGTACATGCACCAGTGACGACCCCAATGATCACTCTTCTTTTGTTGCTTCTCGAACTCTGCATCTCTCTTGCAGAAAGACGAAGATAAAGAATGTCTCCATTAGAAACCGTAGCGGCATTGCTTTGCGGTTGTTTTGCATTAAGCAATTCAGTATGCCAAACAAGGCATCCCTGGCTGCCATAGGAATATGCGGTGCAAGTGCAGTTATTCAGGCAAGCCTCTGAGCATTCATCTGAACTCCCAGAAGCTTGCATGGTTTGGCCATTGTCAGGCAAGCTAATACTAGTTATGGAGTAGAACCTATCGGTTGAAGCAGCTGCACTTGTGTTGCTACTAGTACAATCCAATGGAGTGTCTCTCACACATCCACCTGTCCGATCACCTTGCTCCCAGTCCTTCGGGGAACTTACAGAGAAGCCCTTCATGCAACTGCAGAGTGGGAGCAAATCGTACTTGCAGACTGCAAATGTTCCACAGATTCCATACACATCACATTGAGCCTTTGGATTAGCGTAGAGTGTCATCCAATCCTGCGAGCCATCAAGCCAAACCTGATGCTTGTTCTGACCAGTGATATCGATTATATTGCGTGTCACTACTGCTTCATTGGTCACATTGAACTGGAGGTACTCGTCTTGGCTATTGTCGACGAACACAAGCTGAAAAGAAGGGACTTTGCCTGACAGCTCCGGGATGGCACTGAAGTACTGACCATTCCATGTCCCACTAGACCAGTAGGTTATGGACGAGTTGCATAGCTTCAGGACGAGCTGTGGAGCGTCAGGGTCCACCTCGAAGCAGTAAGCTCCTGGGGATGGACCGGCCGGGCTCTTCTTGGAAACGAGACGGCGGTTCAGACCGGTGACCTTGTCGCGGCCGAGCTTCGCGCTGGGGAGCAGAGTGTCGGTCGGGTGGTCAAAGCTCTGCCACAGTATACGAGATTCAGAACGGATTGGAGTGTCTAGAAGGACCAGGTTTCCACTATTCAAATTCACAGCGACAGTGCTGTGGTTGTTGTTGTTCTTGGTCGTGCCGTTTGCTGATTGAGTAGACCAGGTTATGGACTTGGTGGCTCGGTTTATGACAACAAGGTCGCCGTCGTCGGAGACGGTGAGCTCCGGCGAGGAGCCAACGACGGCGTCCATGATTGGATTTGCGCCGTTGGCTACCCATACCGTGGTGAGGGTGGGCACCGTGCTGAACCATATCCCTAGGTACCACTTCTTTGGGACGGAGTTGTTGGCACTGGACTCACCGTTCGTGTCGGGGGCTTGGAAGAAGCCGAGCGTGAACTTGCTGTTGTTGGAAACGAGGCTGTCGCCGCCGGCGAGAACTTGTCCGACCGAGACGGTGTCCGTCGCGGCGGAACATGTCGGAGCGCCGACATAAAGGAGGTAGACGAGGAGCCCGACGAGGGTGGAGAGAAGAGGCATGGCGAGCTATGAACGAACTGAAGGTGCAGATGAAATGATGGCGTGGGTAAAGGAGGCCGGGCGTGGGTAAAGGAGGCCGGAGGGGAGTTAAAGCTGTGGACTAGGTAGTTTGGACGACTGGCGGCGTGCAGATGCTGCGGAGTCGGACCGAAATTCGTCGGCAGGACAGCGCAGTTGGTTCTCAGAAAACGCCCCCTCGACAACGATAGGGCTGGACAGCGTGAGCAGCGGGAAAACTAGGACAACGACAACGACGGCGATGCCACTGCCTTTCTTTAAATTCGCTTGTGGAATTCAGCTTCAAGGCGCGGCCATGTCTTTGTCCGGTAGTGACGGACTCAGGATTAATCAGATAGTCGTTCGGAGTTAATAAAATTTTATTCAATGAAAAAAAAAAGTCCACAAAAAAAAGCAAAGTATATTTTTTCCGTACTAAAAATAACATCACAAAGAATTAAGAGAAATTTCAAAATAATTAAGAAAAAAATGTTGATTTGAGAATTTGGGACCGAGGAATTGAGGAATCGAGAATTGGGGGTGTACATGTGCTGCTATTGATGTATGCAATCAAACTCGTCGTCCCATGAATTTGTAGTTTGTAGGTTTGATTGGTCACATGAATTTGTATAACTTGAGAAGTTGAGATCATCAATAAATTATATAGGCATATTTGGATGAATTTATATTCGTATTGCTGAAGTATGCCACCATCCTTTGCTACAGCTTGGTAATCTAACTTAAATCTAGAGTTATCTATTAGTCTCATGCTCTCAACTGAGCTAACAGTTTAGTTACTGCTTAGAATCTTCTTATCCGATGAGAACACCACATGGATACTTGAAAGTTTTCAAAGTATAATATGTTTTGACGACATTACATATTGATCTAACCCAATTTCTAATATATACAGATATTATACCTCATATATATTGAATTTTTGCACAAAAATATTGGGTGTTCAGTTGAACACCCTTGAACCTGTTGGTCCGCCTTGGTGGTGCCAGTAGAAACTTGTTTGGTTGGCCTCAATTCCATGTCTGTAAAAAAATGGTGCGTGGAGCAGAAATTTCAAAATAGATGATTTTTACTCAAGATGAGTTTTTGGTTAAAAGATGTATCAAAATCATGAATAAAAAATAAAACGTTGAATCAAACTATCGAGCAGCCTAGAGGTCTAGCTCCCATAGGCCTATTTTCTACGCGGGGCCTGACGACTTGCCTGGAGGGTAAGCAAACGGCGTACAGGCAGAGCCAGGTGCTGTCCCGGCCAGATAATTTGCCACCAAGACTGGAAGCAAACAGACCCGTAGTCCAGCCGAGTCCGACACAAGGGATAGGCGTCTCTGTCTCAAGTCTCGGTTTGTTTGGGCACTGGGCTGTCTCAAGTAATGGCCATGGGCTGCCTCATTCGCGGCTAGGCCGCCGCTGTCACGGAGGCGAGCTGCCTGATCTGCTTTTCGGCCTACCTAGGTGACCTTCACATACGGGAGGAACCTGGGCTTCGAACCAAGGCGAGGTGGAGCAGTTTGCAGTTGCAATTTGCAAGCGCAACTAAACCAAATGAACAACTCCACGAGACCACAGCGCTAACTACTCAGCAATCAGCACGTCTCCGCGTATGCTCCTCGCTATATAGAGAGCCCTCCTGGAACTCCTGAAACCATCAGAGTCCAGACACGAAGAGGAAGCCTACTACTCAGATGGCATTCGTGATACCAACCATCGCCCTCTCGCCCCTCCTTCTCCTGCTCCTACTCGCATCCGGCGCCGCCGCGACACGGCCGACGCGCGTCCTGACGTCCGACGACGACACCGTTGCTGCGCCGGTGGCGGCGTCCGGTGCTGCTGACGCACCGCTGGCTGCCAATGCCATCCCAGCTGCGGCAGCAGCGAACCCTGCGGCCGGTGCGGTGGCATCCGGTGGTGCTGCCGGCGCACCAATCGCCGCCAGCACCATCCCGGTGGCGGCGGGGGTGGGGGCAAACCCCGCCGGCGGCGACCACCCGCTGATCTTCTTCATGCACGACATCCTCGGCGGCACGAACCCGTCGGCGCGCATCGTGACGGGCATCGTCGACAACACCGCGGTCACTGGCCAGCTCCCCTTCGCGCGCCCCAACGGCGCCGTGCTGCCGCTCAACAGCGGCGTAAACATCAACACCGGCGCGGCCGGCGCCGTCGACAACAACAACATCCCCTTCCTCACCGGCCTCGGCGGCGCCACCAACGCCGCCACGTCCAACAACAACAACGGCGTCCCGGTCTTCGCAGGCGGCAGCCTCCCGCAGGGGACCACGTTCCAGAAGCTCCTCTTCGGGACCATGACGGTGGTCGACGACGAGCTGACGGAGGCGCCGGAGCTGGGGTCGGCGGCGTTGGGCAGGGCGCAGGGCTTCTACATCGCCAGCTCGGAGGAGGGCGTGAGCCAGACGGTGGCGGTCACGGCCATGTTCAAGGAAGGCGAGTTCGCGGACACCATCAGCTTCTTCGGCGTGCACCGCACGGCGGACTCGGAGTCGTACCTCGCCATCGTCGGCGGCACGGGGAGGTACGTCAGGGCGAAGGGCTTCGCCAAGGTGGCCGTCGTGAGGCCCGGAGGGGTGTCGGCGTCCGGCGCGGCGCACGAGACCGACGGCGTCGAGACCGTGCTCCAGTTCACCGTGTTCCTCATGTACACTAGTGTGGCCGAGCTAGCTAAATAGCCGTGTGCAACCATGCACGTAATGTGGTCTGTGGCCAAGTACGTACAAGTGAAGTTGTTGATGTCTTGACTCTTGATGAGGTCTTGAGTTGTTGTATGTTGTTGAAACGAGTTGCATGCAGATATTAATGTACTACTTGTAAGGTTGTGGTTTCTAAGTTGGTACTCTTCTCTTGTGTTATTATATGCTCCATAGCCTATAGGTAAATTGTCATCACCACCAGGGCACCGGTTTAGTTTGTACTTCGAAGCATGCCAGCAGGTGCTAATGGAACATAATCTAGCATCTAAAGCAATGCTGATTCATTGTTTGCTCAGGCATATCATGAATTTTTAGTTCTCTTCCAATCTATGAACAACTTAAACAATTGCCACTTTACGTTTACCTTCTTTTCAACATATATAATTTCTTGCCATTTTGCTGAATTATGACACGACGGGGCTCTTCAGAGGGTAAATTGGTCTTTAACTCCCCAAGTTCAAACATTAAAATAATCGCAAAAAAAGTTCAAACAATACAATTGTAGCACTTTATTTTATACACATGGAAAATGTTACATAAGTTTCACTCTTTCTGTACACGTCAATGACAAGAACAAACAAATAACAAATGCTTGTCAAGGGTATAGTGTTATTTGCGTCTCTCATACAGTAAGAATTGAACAATAGAAACAATAAAACAACATTATGTACATTCAAGTATTCAACGATGTGCAGTTCTGACCAAAGCCAGCACACGGAAATGGGGGACATACATCTCACCAATGTAGGATGCATGTGGTTATTTTTTATTGCTTGATTTGGATGTCAGCTCTCAGCTCCTCTTCAAGCTCGTCGAACTCCCACCCGGTTATCTCTTCAGGGGAGTATTTGTTGACTTTCCCAAATTCTAATTCTAACTTTGCAAGCTCCGAATCAGGATCTGGTCTGCTCAGGTTTCACAGGAGATTTCAGAGAGTCCACAAGCGCAGCATTCGGCGTAGAGGGTGGCTGAACAGGCGAAGAGATCACTTCAGATCTCTCCTTTGTCGACGCTTTTGCTCTGCGGACTTCAATGTCTAACGTCGGCCTTTCTGTAGAATCGAATGCTTCTCTCAGTTTCTCTATCTCAGAAAATAAGCTCCTGACCTCTTGGTCATTTCGCCTGAAAAGAAAAGAAAAGAAAATGTGACTTGTCCATTTGCAGGGATCAGAATTTCACAAGAACGAGGAAGAAAATCAGTGATGCTGAAGGCAATTACGATCTGAAAATATTGCCACATCATCAGCCACCCAAAATATCTATTTGCTCAAAAACCGTATCTGTTCATGATATGACTTTTACTGCACAACTAACCTCAATTTTGGCCAAAAAAAAAACATACAGACGAGTAGTGATGTTTATTTGAAGACATTGATGGCCTTAAAAACAACTAATTAGCATTTTAATTGTAAAACCAGGCCAATCAACAGTAGGTAATCAGTATGAACCTTTTTTTTTTGAATGAAAGTATGAACCTTCTTTTCAGTTTCCAAATATTCCTCCTCAAGGGATTTCTGTGGACTAGTCTTTTCTGATACCTCATCTTCATGTTCAGTTTACTCCTCCCTACAAGATTTGGTCCAACGCACATGATTACAAATCCATTAACCAATTATGGCCTATTTTTTGGTGGAGGGTCCATGAGTATATGGAAGACATTAGAAAGAGCAATTGAACAACCTTGTGTTCAAGACTGCCAAATTATCCACGTATGTGCGGATCCGCTCAATTGATGGGCTCAGTACTTCCTGCCCAAGACAAAAGATGCATACAAGATAGTGAATCTAAGATATACTCTAACAGTATAGTGTGTTTGCTAGGAATGCAACGAGGGCTTTGAACAGTTTCTATACAACCAAGTACCTTGAATGTAGAAAGATGACATTTGGTCAACTTCAGAAAATTGCTTGTGCATCTCTCTAGCTCACCGCCATGGTCATAAACAAAAAATAAAAGCTGAATTTAGTAAATATACAAAAATGGAGTACACCATTCATCAAAGGCCTGTATGGCCATAATCACTGCATACTTGGTTTTCTTTTCCTTCTGTTCATTGTATCACGACTGACGCTGCCATGTATCCTCGAGGAAATTGATCCAAGTCTTGACTACACCTGTTATGGAGAAAGACGCGAGGGCTGTAGCGTGCGTGTAAACAGGACCCACCGGTACTGTAGCGCCTTTATTTCCATATTTGTTGATTGGTTTCCTAGAATAAAGAATAGTTGGTTAGGTATGTTATTTTGAAATTCCTTATCTAACTAGTTATTGTTAGGAATATGATCTTATTTATTATGAAGGTTATTTTTAATAGTTGGAAAGATTAGATTAGATTGATAGGTTTCTTTATAGATTATTTCTTAGGCGTCAAGTCGATCGTCCCTATAAAAGAGACAACATGTATCCATTATCAATCAAGCAATGAGAAATCAAAAGTTCAACTAAGTCTCAGAGCCTCGCTACCTCGACAGGGAAGAGTCCTGCCGACGGTTAGATGAGGGCGAGTGCTCTACCTCGGTCCTTGGACCCGTACCCTAACAACTACCACAACATTTGGTATCAGAGCCAATCATTGCCCCTTCCACCATGTTAGGCAGCGAGGGTTTCGATTCCATGACAATCAGCGACATGCTGGGTCGCATGATTAAGATGTTTGAAAAGATGCTTGGTGTTTCGAAGGAGGAGAGAAGCCACGCTAGGAGCAAGGAATGATCCACCAATCTGTTGGCCTTGACGGCAACCCCGCCGACTGTGACCTTGGCCAAGATGGAGGAGCAAAAGGAGGTGATGCCTGTCGTCGCCAACATGGTTGCGTCGCCACTTTCATCACCTCCAGAACTAGCACCGCCAACAATACCATTCCGACCGTCGTCACCAATACCTCAACAGCAACGCGTTGCTTAGCTACACCCCGATGCGCTTGTCGAGGAGGGTTGCCGCCGCCCGCCGTGGTATTTTCCGCGGCACCGACATCGTGTCCTAAGCGTCACGCGAGCGCAATCTACCGAGGGCCAACGCCACCGTCGTGTCCTCCCCGCCATCATCATGCTCCATGACAGTACGGGCGTCACTGCTTCCCCATGCCGTTTGCCCATGTCGCTAGTGTCTTCCTCGATGCCACATCATGCTAAGGCGTTTCTTTCTTGGGCGCCATATGTCGGAGTGTCGTTGATGTGCTCTCAAGCGAACCGACGCTGGTACCGGATACTCTTGTCAACATGGGGCCACCAAGGACTTCAATCGGGTACCACGCAAACCGAGGACGAGCTACCTCGCCGCGAGTGGTGTAATGTTATGGAGAAAGACGCGAGGTCAGAAGGCGTGCGGTAAACAAGACCGCATGTATCAGAAGGCGTGAACAAAGACTACCGACATCAGAGTGCCTTTATTTCCATATATGTTGATTGGTTTCCTAGAATAAAGAATAGTTGGTTAAGTATGTTATTTTGAGATTTCTTATCTATCTAGTTATTGTTAGGAATAGGATCTTATTTATTAGGAAGGTTGTTTTTAATAGTTGGAAAGATTAGATTGGATTGATAGGTTTCCTTATAGATTATTTCTTAGGAGTCAAGTCGGACTATCTCTATAAAAGAGACAGCATGTATCCATTATCAATCAAGCAATGAGAAATCAAAAGTTCAACTAAGTCTCAGAGCCTCGTTACCTCGACAGGGAAGAGCCATGCCGACAGTTAGATGAGGGCGAGTGCCCTACCCTCGGTCTTCTGACCCGTGCACTGTGAGGACCCTAAAATCAATTATTCTAAATAAATACTAATCGATGATTAGCAAGAATTAAAATTCATCTAAACAAGAATCAAAACTAAGCTCGGTTGGATATCGCTCTCATCGCCACACAAATATATACAAGTTATATTCCCAAGAATTCACAAGCACAAACAACTATATAAATTATCACAACAAAAGTAAACCATCTTTATCACACTCAAAGTCAATTAGAAGCCATTACAAGCATACATACAACATTAATACCAACTCTGAAATAAGTTATATTGTGAATTCATTACAAGTGAAACTAAAACATTAAGTATAAACTCATAATTAATTTGCAAGATTTATTTACAACAAATTTCGACAAAAGGAAATAATCATAATCTTGCATGCATATCGTCGAGCCCTCCTTGTATCCTTGTCCATTGACCGCCAAAGACATCGAACCTCGGTGTTGTCCTTGTCACCCGAAACTCGCACGCTTACCACTCTCCACCAATACCATTAGAGAGGAGCAAGGTGGTATTATTAAAACAAGGATTGGGAGAATGGGAAGATTTCACGATTCTTTATGAAGGTCATTGAGGCTCCCGACCACCCGAGGGTAGTGGCACCATCTCGCCTTCAGTGGGCCTCATCACCCGGCAATATTAGAACTGATACCCACATTTTGCAGACCTACCTCAGCCATTATCCGAAAACCGACCCAAAGCCCACCTTTAGACCAAAAGTCATTAAGCCCACAATAGTCAAAGCATCCTTTGGACCGGAGATCCATCAGCTTATCGCAAATCAACAATAGTGCACAGGGCCAAAGAGGATAAAGAGCCAGCCATGAGATTCATTCCCCTAAGTCAAGGCACATTCACCAAGCCATCCAAATATCAAGCACAAGCCAACCTCCCCAGGTTCATTCCCCCAGCCAGCACCGAATGGCCAGCCTCAGAAGTTCAGCTCCCCTGGGTCATCACCTCCCACAAGCCCCATTCATCCTCGGCCGACCGAAGCCCCCTTCCTCCACTGGGAGCAAAGCCAAGCCAAGCTCAACACCATCACCACCATTACACATCCACACACAGAAGTGGTAGAAGGAGGGAGGAGCAAGGGGAGACATGGAAGATCAAGGGAGCAAGAATGGCGTCGGTGACGGCCTCGAACCATCAAACGACCACCGCCAATGCCAAGACGACGACGAGGACCGGACGCCACAGCAGGGACTGGCAAGAGCAAGTGACGAACACATCACCACCACTACACTGCCACCCCCTTTCCCGAACTGAGCCCAACAGGTAATCCATGCACCCTCTGTCTTTTTGCCCAAAGTTGAAACCCCAGTATGAAACCACATCAAAATCCAAATCCAGCACCACCTCTAAAGATCGAATCAACGATTGAGTAAATCAAATCTGGTTGAGAGGGAGCACTGCAGGGGAGTCGAGCAGGCGCAGGAGGGCGGCCGAGCCAGAGGAAGCCGAGGAGGAGCCGAGCCGGGAGGAAGCGACATCAAGGGGGAGCGACGTTGGACCCGGGCAGGGCTTCGGGCGAGCAGGGGACCGGGGTCGCAGAGGAGTAGCCGTCGGTGGCGGCAGAGGGGGCCCGGCGGGGCCGGCTGCGCCATCCGGAACCGGTGGCGGCCAGGCCAGCTCCAGGAGGCGGCGTCGGGTCGTGCTAGGGGCCGGGGGAAGGCGTTGCAGCGACTGGGCCTTTTGGAGACCGGTGGCGACCGAGCTAGGAGGAGCCGGCAGAGGCAGCTCGGACCGAGCCGGGCGGCGACGACTGAGCAGTGGGCGTGCGCGGGGAAGCAAGGCCGCGGCGGCAGGGGGAGATAGGAGATTTGGGGAGGGAGAAGCAGCTTTGGGGGAAGAAGAGGCAGTGTGAGATCTGTGTGTGGGGGCTGTGTGCGTGCGTGGGTAGGTGGTGTCGGCCGGGTGTTAAGGAAAAAGGGAAGGAAGGTTAGGAGGTTAGAAAGATTAGACATTAGGTTTAGGGAAAAATGTGTATTACGGTTTAATTGTTGTGCTTAATGTCTGTAGCTTTAGCATTAGATTATTTGAGTTTTAGTTGTATAGTTTTGCGAAGGAATGTTTTAACTTTGGATCTTTTCAGATGAACGAACTTAAAATCAATCTTTGAAGTAATTGCTAAAATAAGTTGAGTTGTTGTTATTTCTGTTAATAGCAAGTAGCTTGCATGTAACGACCCAACTCTAGGGCACCCGAGAGGTCCTCCAAGACCTACTGGAAAGTCCATCAGACCTCCCAAGAGGTCCATTAAAGAACCTCTCTGGCCACCCACCCAGAGCCTCCCAAGAGATCTGAAGAGACCTCCTGGAGGTCCAGGAGAACATGACCCGAGAGAGAGTCTTGGAGCCAGTGAGCACCCACTACCGTCACGACCACAGCCAGGAAAACGAGGAGGTCTCGAGGACACCCAAGATCACCCACGACCTCCAGAGGAGGTCGGAGGTCCGAGACCCCTCGAGCCTCACACGCTCATCCCATTGTGAGGACATGAAGGTCCATGCTTGCTCAGGGTTCCTCAGGAATCCCGAGCTAGTCCCAAGGATCATGGCTAGCTCTTCACGTAAATAATACAATGGTGGTGACATCCAACATATTTTTATTTAAGCAAAATATTTACAGTTGTTACACAAAGGCCTTGGGCCCAACACATATACAAAAGAGCAAAAGAACAAAAGGTCACAGGTCCATCAAAGACACCACAGCAAATGATCGAAGGCACAACCTATTCGCTTTGATCTTCTTCACCGCCAAGGTCTTCTCCGCAAAGATTGTAATGAGCAAGAGCGAGCACAACAACCGTGCTTCGCAAGTTACACCCGTGGATTAGCATAATGACATGCATATATGGATAACCAAAGGATGGCATATTATGGTTAATTTGCACAAAGCCAATTTTCTTTCAACTACCATTACTAAGTTCCAAAGGTGTCTTTAAATAGATAAAATTCATTTTATCAAAGCAATTTTTCGCTGGATAACATTCCTCAACAAGTTGGTGAAGGATACCTCCGACAACAGCTCCTCGCTTCAAACCCATGGGATAGCAATCCCAAAACAGATTTGAAAACATTTCGAAATCCCCAAAATCAACATCTAACTCGAGTAGCCTTTGCCAAGACGCCCATGACCGTGGACACGGCTATTCAATAGATTTAACTCAGTAGAGGTTGTACACTTTACCCACATGACATGATTTTCTAGTTTATCCTAAGATCCGGCAATGCCACCTCTCACTACCAAAGGTAAGAGGTCTAGAGCTCATGACAAGGCCTTTACAATGCATTGCTCCACCACGCCTTTCCTTGCTAAGGTTTCACCCCCTATGGACAAAGAATCCAATGAAGCCCCTCTTGCACCAAATGGGAACATTAGGTCATAAAGGACCATCGGCCTTATAAGACCTCCCACACCTCCAATGGAGCAAAGATATGGTGAAGTTTTGCAAATTACTCTACCAGTCCCACGCCCCATTCTGGAGACATGTGGTTGCACGATTGTGGCATAGCCCATTATAGGCTTGGCATTGGTCGCTCAAAGACCGGTCCTCACATGACTAGGACGACTTCCACAAACCCAAGGGCATCGATCTACCCTAAGTGCATGTGTTGTCTTAGGTTGTGGATTTCGTATCCATAGAGCTTTTACACTTGATTGGTTCAAGTGAAAGTTGAAGATTTGTTACTCTTGGTGTTTGCCGACACCTACACGGCGTGGAGACGTCGTGCGTCGGTGATCTTCTCAAAGAAGCTTGTGAGAAGACCCAAGCGGTTTGTGAGTGGCTTGGTGCTCTTCATCTCCGGAGTGGAGTAAGAGCAACCCTAGTGGAGTGAGGTGTTGGCTCGATTTGAAGCCGGTCCAATTGGTTTGGACTTACCTTGAGGAAGGCTTAATTTTGGAGCCGCCCAATTGGTTTGGGTTTCCTCAACGTGATTAGGGAGACCGCAAGTCTCCCACCACCACGGTAAAAACATCGCCGTGTCAATCTTGGTTTGCATTCTTGAGCTTTACATATTGCAATTTATATTCGTTGTATCAAATTGCTTATTCACTGTGTATGTATGATTGCAATTGTTCATTGTGCTTTCACCATTGCTAAGAATTGAATTGCTCAAGTCTAATTGCTTAATTGCTATATTCTTCATAGACTTGTATTGTTGGTACACTTAGTTGAACCTAGTTGATTTAGGCTTTAATTGTGCAAAACCGTATTTGTATTAGCTTCCGCATTAAAAATCGGTTTTAGCCAAAAGAATTTTAAAAACGCCTATTCACCCCCCTCTAGTCGGCCTCCTCGATCTTACACCATGTCGCGGCCACGCCGACTTCCTCGTCGCTTGTCGATTTATCGAATCGCCGATCTTCACGAAAAATAAACGAGGAAAATGACGTGGAATATCCCGAATGGAATGGGGTCGCTTTTATTGATATGAACCGGATTTACAAGATGTGGCTAAGTACTACCCTAAATTACACCGAATGGAGGAATGCTTAACCGCAATCAAACTTAGAATACGAGTCTAAGGTCGATTATCTAGCTTCTAATTCCACCGCTTAGGCTTCGTGCATATCTTTGCCTTGGCCTTGTTTTGTGTGTCGCCTATCGCCTCCTTCTTATCCTCGTGCTTGACCTTTAAATAACTTCCAAGAGGTGGCGCTTACTCCGGAGAAGACGCCCTCGTGAAGCGCTACGACCGTTTGACCAGTAGAAGTTAGCAATGTGCTAACTTCCTTGCGGTTGCTTGTGAAAAGCTTAACCGTAGGGTGGTTAATAGTCGTTGTCTCGTGGTTGTACCATCGCATGGTTTGGAACGATAACACGGTTCCATTCATCATACGATAAGAAATACCAGCTTCAGAATTTTACGAAGCGGTTATCTGGTCGAGGATTAGGCACAAAGCCTCATCCCACTGTGGTACTCATTATAACCTTCGAATACTAACGACCAGGAGGTCGCCGGCCTTAGGGTTACGACCATGAAGACGTATGGTCTTTTATTATATATTAAAATAATACATAGATGTTTTAATCCTCGCCACCTAGCCCCGAACTTTAAATGAACTGGTCGTATATACCTTTTCCCGATGAAATCGTGACGCGTAATTCCCATTTAATGTCGTGGTATACTAAGCGGTCTGTGTTCACTTTAAAGTTGAGAACTTGCCTTGGGAAACGAAGAGTTCCTTCGTCGCTTGAACAAAAAGAAGCTTTTTGTCGGTTGGACTTTGTAGAAATCCTTCAAAATATCGGAAGGTTATAAGATCTCCTCTCGCCGGGCTCTTAGAATTTTATGCTTCAGAATCCCTTTCGATCCCTTTAGCTTCTCGCCAAGAAATCCTCCAGAGTCTTTTTCTGTTTCTTCCGACCACAAAGTCTCCAACTTTTGCTACTCATTCTTGAGGATTTTCGCCATGCTCTGAGCAGATTACAAAGTGGTTGCCTTCGAATTGGGCAAGAAAAAGCTTGAGGCTTTGGCGAAGATGGGAATGCTCCCAGATAGAAATCGATTACTGGAGACCGGCGATCGGAGAGCATTTTCCGAGCCGTGAAGATGAGGAATCTGCTTTTCTCGCCTACATCGAATGTAATGAGATTATCGCATACACAAATTCCTCCTCCGCTTCTTGAACATTACGGGTGGAATTAGTGAATTGGCCCCAAATTCGACAGAAATATCAAGATTTTCAGATATTTGTGCGAGGCATACCGAATACAACCAACTTGAAGCTCTTTAGTTATTTCTACCGCATGGTGATGGGAAAATCTGCGCAAAATCAAGGCGCCTCGGGAATGCACATTGCGCTTCATGACGGGAAGGCCGATGAGTACATCCTCATGTACGCTAAATTTCGTGGTCGCTATGGAAAAATAATCGGTTTTACATGACGATTACGAAGACGATGGCCTCTACTTGGCTTAACTAGAGCAAGTGAAAACCCCAAATGGAAGGAAACCAGAAGAAGACAGGATAGTCAAAAGATGGGCGGATGCCATCTATGACTTAAGTAGTCAGGCCCGACTGTGGCATGTGGTGAAGGATTTCACCTTCGCCGATTAGCCCATTGAAGCTCCGACTCATTCCTCGCTCTAGTGCCTTGATCGTGATGAAGCTACCTCGTAAGGTGGTAAGTCTTTGAGATAAATTCGATCGGTATTTTGATTTGATTAATGTATTACCTTAAAATCATTTATTCTTCCTTCATAAAGCTCTTTCCCTTGGGGAAATTAGAGAACGAGTCAAGATGATCTGTAAGTGGAGCTCGAGAAAAGGTCAATGCCCCAAGATCTTAGCCAGAATTCCTATTGAACGGAGACCGCAAGGCTTAAGGTAATTTAATCAAAATTCCTTTTACCATGTGTATATATATATTCACCAGATTTCCAATCGTGCTCTACTTTTTGCAATGGCCGGATTATGAATCATACAATCTGTGAGGATCAACGCCCCACCTTAGTTCCGACCGAAGTCGTGCCTCGAGGCACTCGAAGGAGATGAATCCTCGAGGTAATAGAACATTTCGAATCATATATGTAAATAATTTTTAGATAAAGGATTTCTTCACCCAATCAAATTTGTTCTTTGATTTAGGTGGATAAGTTCGAGGGCCCGCAGAATGTAATCAAGGAGGTCAGATTCCAGAGTGGTCGTGGCACGACCTTACTATTGTTAATCAAACAATCGACCGAGATTGATGAAACCACTCTCCCACCAGATAGTCGTGAATGCGGTCCTTGATGAACCGGTCGAGGACATAGCTTCCGACATCTTGTTGGAGGATGAGGGTTCCAATAAACCTTGCCGTCCGTAACCAAGAAAATTGGAGGAGAAGAAAAGGAAGGCTAGTGGCACGATTTCTCTCTATGCTGCTTCAGAGTCAAACTCGAGATTAACAAGGTATGTACAAATGAAAGTGGTCGATAAGTATGTACCTCTAATAATTCCTTGATGATTTGATACTTTGAACTTCCCATCTTCGGTTTGCATAGGTCTTCGTGTTCCGGCTGCTTCCACTGTGTTCTTCCCGAGGACCTCGCACTGTGGAAGTTCCTCATCAGAGCACTTCTCGTGACAAAGTTCCCGAGGAAATAGTGGTCAAGAAGCCCCCGAGCAGTGACAAGGGCAACGGTTGAGTTGGATCCTTTGGTGATTGAAACCCTTCGTGGAGGTAGATGCTTCGAGAGGTCTCAACAGTTCGATCATCGTTGATAACCCTTCTCAACCTAACAAGTTCCTTTTCGTCCCCGATTTATCGAGGATAAGGAGCTTGATGAGGCGCGAAAGTATCGGATACTCAACTCAAGATGCACCCCGATTTGATTTTTGCCGGTTATAATGACCAGCAATTGTAAGTATTCTCGATCAGAGCTTCATAGCTCTTCTTAAAAAGTTTATAAGAAACTTAAGAAAGAGAACGCTATTTGTGTAGCATTTGGTCGAGAACTTTGTCAGGATCGGAGGATCGACCCAAATGAAGTTAAGGACTTGGAGCAAAAGCACTCGAGTTGGAAAGTAAGAACTTTTCCTTTTAAACTTTTGTTTCTTCTTCATCACTTTGCTCCTTCTACAATTATTCTCCTTATCGTATTCGATAGATCCGAGAAAATAAAAGAGGAGGTTGTGGTTGAAAAAGCCAAGACAGCTTTTCTTGAAGAAGAAATAAAGCTAAAGATCACTATTTGTCAAGCAAGTTCAAATTTAAAGACCTGCTGATCGTCAAGCAACACCAAATATGAAACACTTAGCAAAACAAATGAAGGTAATATGTCGAAGTTTGATTTTTCCTTCACTTATGTTTGTGTTCATTAACTCGACGAGTTTTGCAGAGCAAACGAAAACGCCGAATGAGTAAAGAAAACTCAAATTTGAGCAGGATAAGGAGGCGCTCTTGCTCAAAATATTGATGAAAAGATTCATGCTTTGAACAAGATGATCTTTGATATGGGATCAGATCAAGCCCGCCTTCCTTAGGAGATCCAATAGAGAAAATGAACTATTTGGGTCAACTTCTAGAGGACCTTAAAGTTCGCTTTCAAACTACTCTGACGAATTATGCCTGTGCCCTAAAAACAAAGCGCTAGTAGGAGTTAGTTTTGCTTTGGCAAAATCGAAAGCTTCCGACCCTCCATAGATCTCCAAGTCGTTAAAGATGACTTCAATCGCCCACTGAGGAGGCGCACCAAGTTCATGGAAGAACTCAGCCACTTGAGATATAGTTGTAGAGGAGATGGAGGCCTAATCTCCGACAAACAAAG